>CM061549.1:280945373-281397873 GCA_030864215.1 Capsicum pubescens
TTATTCCTCAAACCACCCCAACCGAATCACCAAGCATCATGATCATAACATCAATGTAACAAAAATCCAACAAAATATAATCATATCACACATAATCAGAGCCAATCCATCAAACCAAAATAAATAAAAGAGAGTGGGTTAAGGAAATGGACCTCAATAGCACTTGTTTTTGTTGATAATAATAGAGAAATCCGAGACCAAAATCCTCGAACAAGAACCCCAATGATGAACGAACCTAAATCAATATAGATAAATCCAACCCAAACAGATTGAGAACCGATAGAAAAACCTCAATATGAAACCCAAACTCCAAATATTGACATGATTTAATTACGAAAACCCTACAAAGCACAATATTGAAACGAATCCTGAAGACAGACTAACCCAAATTCCCCAACAACCCAATAGAGACTGAAAATCAGTCTAATTTAAGCTCCGATGAGCTGACAATAGAAGAAACTGATGAAGAAAGAGGGGCTCCGGCGACTCCTATTGTTTTTCCGTCCAAATCTACCAAGACATCGAAAGAAATCGACGAGAAAAACTTGAGGTTTTGGGACCTATCAGGTAGATGAACAACTTGTAGCTAGCTCCGGCAACCAGTTCACCGGAAGAACTCAAAGGGGACGATCGAACCCCCGTCAAACGTTGGTTTCTCTACTCTTTTCGTCGGATCTCCGTCAATCGCTCACCATTTTTGTTTCTCTTAACTGAGTGCATATGTTTTCTAGTGTATGTGTGTGTTAGACATTGGAGAAGAAAGAAAAAGAAAGAAAAAAATGGAGTCTAGCTTCTACTGTGGGTGTTTTTTTTGTATATATGCCTCTGTTTTCCCTTTTGTGAAGATCCTTATCCCCCCTTGTGAGTGATGCTAAGTAAGAATATTTAAAGTGGGGTCACCCCTGGTCTCTTTCCTGAAAGGTTCCTCTGTATGTATATCCCTTTTTTTTTGCTTTTTGGAGAAGAAATGTGAGGGGGTTCACGTGAGTAGGAGGGTGGGGTAAGGGTACAGTGGTTAGGTGAGGGGTGAGGTTTCCTAATTTTATTGGAGAGGTTATTGGGATGTTTAAATAAAACAAAATTTGTTAGGATTTGTTATTTGGATAAAGACAAAAATAAATTAATAAATAAATAAAATGATGAAGTGGTTATTTATTTTATTTTTTCTTTTGGAAAAATTACCACGCGGATAGGATACGTGGTAAGATGGGGTAAACGATGAAACTAAGTTTTGAAGGGATGAAATTACGTGTCTACATTAGCGAAGATTGAGCTGAGAGACTTTCTTGAAATTGAATCCCCAATTGAAACCCTAGCTTGTTTTCGAGAGAAAGTTGAGAGAAACTAGTCTATTTTGGGTTCCAAATAGCTGAATCTCGTGTTAAAGGTCTTAAATAGGGGTGGGAAATTGACCCTTTTAACCCTGAACACGTCTTTTAATTTTAGTGAAATTTTCCTGAATTGGGCCCCTGGCGAGACGTGGCGCTATCGCATCGTGTCACTGGAATTTGACAACTGGGAAATTGAGGGATGGCGCGATGCGGAGACATCACATTTCCACCTCATTTACGACCTGGAATTTGGCGCGATGCGCCACTATCGCGGACCCCTACTGGAATTTGACAATTGCCATTTTCTCCTGTGGCGCGGTGCGCCACTGACTAATATGGCGTTGTTTTATGATGGGAACTTGAAATAGTCATAAATTCTTACCGGTTATCAAATTTATGTGAATTTTATATATATGGAAAGATTATTGAATTTTCCATATGACAGAAAGTGAAAATCTTAAAAATACTAGACATTCTTGGGACGAAATTAGTTAGAAAAACTTTGGGGTATAACAGAAGCCTTCGGCCTAGGACCTGGCCCCCTGTTCCCTGCAGATTGTACCCTTTTTCTATTTCCAGTCATCTAAGACATAGAATTTTTCAGCTGATTTCCCTTCCTTTTTCTTAGAGAAATAGTTTTCTTACCTCTTTGAGGAGATATAAATTTTTCCCTTTTGCCTTAGCTCTAGTTACTCTCACACTTTCCACATATAAATCAACAACATCACTATTGAAAATACTGTAATCATCACCATCAAAAAAATTTTGCAAAAAGATCAGTAAGTCTATCATAGTTACTATCCCTGCTATCATCATCCTCTATTTTTTTCATCAGATTCATCAACAACAACTGGATAAACAATATCTATTCCTTTCCTTTTTTTCCATCATTCTCTTCTTGGTATCATTCTTATTTTTAGTCAAAGCTTCTTTTATTGCATTTCTATATCTCACCCTAGTCCCTGGCGTCCTACCTCTTCCTAAGGTTAATGACCCTTTCCTGGACAATTTCCAAGACAATGGCTTATTATTATCACTATCTGAGCTACTTTGTACAACCTTATTTTCACCTGAGAGATCAAGAACTTGGGGGAGTACCTCATGTTCATCATCACTACCAGAGGGTGAAATATTTTACCTATTTGTAAAAAGAGTTACAGGAGGAGTTTCCATCTTAGGGGTTCTACACTTAAAGTAGTAAGATCTAGTACTCCTACTTCCATACTCATAGCTTAAATATTGGAGGGAGGTTCTCTAGAGTTTGGTAAATCTTCAAAAAAGGTTTCGTCTAAAGAAGCACTACCTGACTTCCTGGAAGATACAGACTTGTCAGAGGAGAAGTGTTTGAGATTTTGAGGAGTAATCAAAATCCCGACTGGAAGGACCTGTTGACTAAAGATTAATTCCTTAGATTTGTTGGCTTATGAGACGAGATGCAGAAAAAAGGCTTTTGAGAAGTTCAATTTGAAATTCTTCCTCACTAGGAATAGGGTTTTCAAAGGAAGCGATTTTGAAATTTGAATGGGCATCAGTAATATTTTTCCCTTTTTAACGAGAATCATCAGGAGTTTTTGCCTTCTTAGAATTAAAATCCCTATCAATTTTGCACAGGGAAAGAGGGGACAACTTAGTAATAACAAATATTTCTTTAGATCTAGATGGAATAAAAGGTGTGTCTATTATTTTTAAGGGAGTGGGTTCATTCTTTTGGGAGGATGGAGAGGAATTCAACATTGTAGAGATTGAGTAATATTGTACATGAGTAGCTGTTATGAGTTTTGAGAGGGTTTAGGAAATGATGAGGTTTGTATGAGAGAGAGAGTTCTTCAAAATAATGGAGAGAGAATCTGATTTATGATTTTAAATAGGACAAGAGGGAACAGTTCATATTTGATGAAAATATATGTCTTAAGTGACATGTGTGGTTAGATGAGAGCATATCTTAGACTTAAATGACATAGACAACTTTTTGAAAGAGTGGGAAAGTGACGTAGCACATGTTATTTAATGTTTAAACATTCATTATATAAGAATAGAAAATGATACTGACCTAATTTGGGACATGGTCCCTAAATGATTTTGAAGACAACATTCTGTGCTATCTTACCTTCCCTTTTCTTTATTTTCCCCTTCTTGCCCAGGGTGTATATCTGCAGAAGATATGAAGATAAATTATACATAGTGACTTTGAATGATGTCATTGAAAGCTAAGGCGGCCATTTGACTTGTATCATGAAAATTACTACGTGAAGAATCAAGCTTTGGTCGCATGAAGGGCACAGAATCATACTTGGAGGGGTCATCTTGAGTATGCCATTAAACAAACCCGAGTGTGGAAGATTGCTTGGAGCCTTGATGACTTGAGAACTCTCGAATTTGGGCCATACTTGGTGGTTCACGATTTTGGTTTCCTTTATTAAGGGCATTTTGGTCACTTAGCCTTGAGGGCATTTTGGTTATTTAGACTTGTCTAAATGACACTCCATGACCACCCCACCTCATTAAGGGCATTGGATTCATTTTGTCTTTCTTTTGTAATGTACTATATATAGTCTCTTTTAGGTCTATTCTCATTAGTTTTGAATGATGAATGTATGAAACACTTGAAAATCCTCTCTCTTGATAGTAGAATACCTTAGTGTAGTCTTAGTTAGGGCTTGGAAAAGCCAATATTGACCTTTGCTTGGAAACAGTGGATCTTGAGGTGAGTTGATTCCCTTGGCGGTCACCGTAAGAGTGTGGTTTTGAGTATTACATTCATTAGGGGTTAGTTTTGAAATACACTTGGTTCTTAATCTTGTAATAATCTTGGTCTCACTATCTATCTTCATTTTCTATGCAATTTCTCTTGTGTTTGTGTTGAATCTGTATCTTGTTTCATCTTGTGTCATTGTTATCATCTTCATCTCTTTTCTTTAGTTATAGTTTTGGTTTCTAGCTTTGTTTTCCATATCATTTGGATGATACGGGTCAAAGAGGAATTTGTCATGGATAGCCGATTGGGATCTTTTGAAGGGAAAATGGAGAGAATAGAAGGATGAATGGAAAAAATGAAAAGAATAATGGATAGAATGGAAGGACTAATAGAAATGATAAAGAGCTCTATTTGCAAGAAGTTAGATAACTTGATAGAGCATCCAAGCTTTCCTAATCCAATTCCTATGAGTGGCCAAGCTCCATATGAGCTACTAGGCAATCAAACTAACTCTTGCACTCTAGTGAATAAGGCTAATAACCAACTAAGTGTGAATGATAGTTTGTCTTTAGGTGAGCCGAATGTGCCTTCATTTTATGATGATAATGTACAACTTCAGATTGTGGATACACTAGTTGATCCACCTAGTGTTAAAGCCATTGTGGCAAATGATAGTAAATTGTCTTATGAAAGTCATGAAGACCAACTTGTGTGTGAAAATGGTGATGTTGAACATGTTAGCCGAATGACTAAGGATGACCCTCTAGTTGTTTTTGTTGTAGATCATGCGAGTATAAAGGGAACATTTGATCGTAATTGTAGTAGTATTGGGGTAGGGGAGTGTGTTCCCAACCCGTTCCCATGGACACTCTACCCATTTGACCCCGGTAATCATTTGAAATACGGTGATGATGTCTCTTGGAATGACATGAATGTGCATGGAATGTATGGTTTTCCTATCTCGGCTTTCAAGTCTATTTGTTGTTTCAAGAAGAGTCTAAGATTTCCACTTTATAAGCAACTCTTGTTCTTTATTTCTTGTCATACTTATGTGGGTTGACTAATTTATTCTTTCTTGGAAGGGTATTCGGGTAAGAGGGATGTTTGGTTGTATGTGATGTTTGAGCCACCTTGGCAAGATGCTATGATTGATTACACTAATCCTACCCCTCATACCTTGAGGAACTTGTTTTCTTGTCCTTCCTATTATTTTGTAAGGTTCAGATTCGAGGACGAATCCTTTCTAAGGAGAGAAGGATGATACGGGTCAAAGAGGCATCTTAGCACTCGAAGACATGAAGACGTGAGTGAAGACCCGAGCTTGTGGGGATTCCCATCCAAGTAACAAGATTTGAAGTATTGAGAACAAGTCCCAACACTCCAAAACCGTCCAAGGAGTACACTACAAGGCCACCCATTTGTTTGGGCTCATTAAGGGCCTTTTGGTCATTTTTGTAATAAGTGTTGCCCTAGTCTATAAATAGAACATTTAGGTCATTTTGTCATTTAGAACTTTGATGATATATCTTGTAAACTCATTGAGAGTGTTTGGAAAGGTGGAATCCTTGTGGCAAGGTGGAATCCTTGTGTTGTTAACTTGCTTAGAAACGGTGGTTGCTTGGGAGTTCCGATTCCCTTGAGGTCTCTGTAAGAGTGTAGGTGTCTTTTATTCATGGTGTTTGTGTTTTGATGTTTAATATACATCTTAGTGCCTATAACGTGTAGTACATTATGTCTCACTATCTATCCTCTTAGTTATAGTCATCTTGTTTTCCATTTTGTGTTGCTTATTCATCTCGTGATAGTGGAATGTTTTGTGCCATTTCGTGGGCTGTTTTAGCACTTCATAGGTCGTTCTTGTATTACAATTTTTTGGTTAGTCTATTGGATTTCTTCCATTGCCTTAATAAAAAGAGGAAACATAGAAAAAGGAAGATGGAAGCCAAGCTGAAGAATTGCATTTTGGGAGAGTGAGTAGTGTGTTTGATGGTTCTTCAAAGTTCTGTATTTATAGTGGTGAAGAAAGACAACCAATCTTCTCATCTTTTCAATCTAAATAAAATTTAAATATCTGCCAAGATCATGTTGACGTTATCTAAAAATTATACTTCGTTTCATTTTCTATATACTGAATATAGGGTTTAAGACATAATGGATCTAAAACTGATGATGTGTATATTATATGATATTAAAATAACTTTGTAACATTTGTTTTCTTGATTGTACACACTTTTTGGTTATAAAATGTTTATTTACCAATTTTATATATATATGAGGGTGTGAACAAAGTATATTTTCAGAGTGCGATTGGTTTAGGTTTTTAACGCTTTGGGACTTTGTTTGCACAAAACACTTTGAATATTTACTAGTTCCACAAAAGTCTTTGATTTTATATATGAAAGTGTCACGACCCGAATTGAGGCCCTGGCCGTGACAATCAATCCGAACCATGAAGGTCTGGAAACCTTTCTAACTTGTGATCATATACTCCATTCATATATAAAAAGGAAATGTGGAAATATAACTTAGAATGGAATCATGGTCATTCTGAATTCAAAGTAATAATAAAGTATGCAATTCGACAAAATCTAAATAATATCTGACTCAGTCTGCGAAATATCTACTACATATAAAACAAAGCTGTCTGAAAACTGGGATAAGGCCCCCAGTAGGCCAAAAATATAATAATGATGATATAATGACTGAGGGAAAGATAGACCTTCTAAAATATGGAAGACTCACCAACTGAACTCTGTGATTTTGTCTGAAGAAATTTACTGCTTATCAGGACCCCTAGATTGAGTCTCGGAAACTAAGAGGTAGGGGGTCAATACAGTTGTACTGGTACGCAAAGAAATCCAAAATAATTTATTTGTAACAGAAAGTAGATGAGAGCAGATTTCAAAACATCATGCATAATATAGTTCAAAACACATGGGCACTTATTAAAAGATCATAAAACAGTCACGACAATGTACTTCTATTCTTTATGTTACTTCTGAGTTAGGTACGACTCCCCTACAAGTCTGATATTCCACGGACTATATGAAATACTCCATTGACTTGGCGGGGAAGCCCCCAATCCAATTTTGCCGCAAGGGTTGGAGTGTCTGAGTCTCAATACGCCACAGGGCACTAGGCCAACGTAGAATAATATACCCATATCGGCAAAACATGAGTTTTTAGGCAATGAGTTGTCTGAACTCATTCCTTCTTTGGGGATCCACCTAACGTCTCTTTATGCCCAATTTTAACCATTTCTAAATATGCATCATTTTAGTTTCAAAATCTGAAAATCTGATTTCAAACATGCATTCTGTTCTGTTCTGAATTACCATGGCATTATCTGAGTTGGTGTCGTCACACCAAGACTTGCAAGTCCTATTTCTGAGCCATAATGTATCATGCATAATTCTTTCTTTAACACATAATTCAGACCACCCAAGCATACAAATAGTATAAGAGATTTCATGTTCTGAAAGCACAAATCAAAACTATACAAAAATTCTCATTCTTTCCTCAAACATGTGGTGGTCTTGTATTTTTTTGGCAAGCATACAACTCTTTCATTAAATGTGTATTCAACATTTATCAACATGAACAACCCTCTCTTTTGTATTAAAAGATTATATTCAAGTCATAGCAACAATCAAGATTTTCATATCATGCTTTTCAAGATGCATTTCAAAACAATTCATATCATGTGAAAGATGGGAAAAATCATAACAAGAGAGGGATTCTTTATGATTCATGCTCTCAATTGAATATTCATCCTTAAACACGTGCATACATATATATATAAAATTTCAAATAAGTTTGGGGGAAGGCCTAAAGACCAAAATAACATGAATCAAGGTTTCTAAAACATGCTAGCAATCGTAAATTCAACCCTTTCCGTAAAATCATGATTTCTAAACCCATTGCATGATTTAAAGAAGATTTCTATGCCCATGAAATTTTAGGAAAACTCCGCGTACCTCAAATTAGAAATTTGATAGATGATTCTTGAAGCCCTCGACTTGGAGATTCTAAATCTTCAATCAATTTCTAAAACCCACGGTTGAATCTTGAGTTATTAGGGATTTTAGTTTGAAACCCTAGCGCGGTGTTCTTGGTGTATTTTGATGAAAATAACCTTATTTGGTATTTGGGGATATAAATCCCATGTTAGGGATGAAAAGAGATGGGGGAAGTGACCAATTTACCCCCTAGGACGTGGAAATTTTAAAGCTGAAAACTGGGTTTCGACGCTGCAGGCAACGCGACGTGTCAGAGCATCGACGCGATACTCAACGCGTCGCACCACCAGTGCATCGAGCCTTAGTACTTTTCCTGCACAAAAATTTACAAACGCGATGGGCAACGCGGCGCGCCAAGATCGCGTTGGTCCACTGTTTTGGAATACCAAACGAGGTCTAAATGCGTTCCGAAAAATTCAAAACTCGTCTGGGAACACCTATTGACCTCCCGGATCATGAACTAGCTAACATAACAACTATTAAGGGTCGGAAAGGTCAAAAATAAAATATTCAAATACTGAAAGTATAAAATGAGACTAAGTCTCTTTGACACTTAGAAAAATTTCTTGGTCTTTAACTCTATGAGCATACTATAAGAGCTAACGCATGTATGACTTTTGCGGGGTGTTACATTATCCCCCCTTGGGATCATTCATCCCTGAATGATGACGCGTAACACAGACAAGCACGATTACAATCATACTAAGGGCATGGAAATGATAAAACAAAGATCATACCTTCTACTTCTTCATCTGCCGGATCGAAAAGGTTTTGGTATCTTTCTCACATGTAATCTTCTGATTCCGAAGAAGCTTCTTCAACTTTATGGTTTTTCCACAACACTTTAACCGAGGCTATCTCCTTGCTTCTCAACTTTCGAACTTGGCAATCCAAGATTGCAATCGGCTCTTCTTCATAGGACAAGGAGTCTGTCACTTTGATCTCCTCTAAAGGCAGTACTAAAGAATGGTCTCCCATACACTTTTTCAACATGGATATGTGAAATACCGGATGAACAGAACCTAAACTTGCAGGCAACTCTAACTCATACGCAACCTTACCTATCCTTCTCAAAATCTGATATGGCTCTATATAGCGAGGGCTTAGCTTACCTTTCTTACCAAATTGAATGACTCCCTTCATAGGAGAGACTTTTAAGAACACCCAATCTCCAACCTCAAACTCCAAATCCCTTCTCCTAATATCAACATAGGACTTCTGACTACTCTGAGCTGTCTTGAGTCGTTCTCTAATGATTATCACTTACTCCATCACCTGATGAACAAGATCAGGCCCAAATAACTGTGTCTCACCTACTTCATATCACCCTATTGGCGACCTACATCTCCTCTCATACAATGCTTCAAATAGAGCCATTTTAATACTGGCATAGTAGCTATTATTATATGCAAACTCTATTAGTGGCAAGTGATCCACCAATAGACATCCTGCGAGGCCAACACAAGAAGAACCCAATTATGGTCACATTGAGGGCACGGTAGCACGCATGGGGGACCCATTTTAAACCCACAATAAAACAATCCCATGTATGGAAGATTTCTTGGAAGCTTGCCTTGATGAGGTGCCCGAGAGGTCCAAGTGTTGAAGAATAATTGTGAAGACCAAAAAGACTCAAGGAAAGTTATATGCTGAAGTGTGAATAAGACCAAATCAAAACACTACATGATCACCCATTCATTAAGGGTGTAATGGTCTTTTTATGCTTTTTCTTTACACTCCATAGGAGCCCCTTTTAATTAAGGGTATTTTGGTCTTTAATGTAATAAGTATAAATAGACTCCTTAGGCTTATTTTTCATTAGACTTTGATGAAATTGTATATTATTCTTAGATTGTAGCTTTAGTCTTGTAGTTTTAGCTCTCAAACCCGAAATTGGTTCCTTGAATACATTTGAAGTTAGGATTTCACTTGTATTGGGAATTTGGCAAGAAAGGTGTGCTTGAGGAAGAGTGTTTCCTTTGGGTCACCTAAGAGAGTGGTTTGATCTTACATTGGTGATGTGTGTTTGAAGGCTTGATATACCTTCTAGTGCTATTCATTGGTGGAAGTGAGGGTCTCTCTATCTATCTTTAATTTCATGCAATTCTTCTTCTTCATTTCCTTTTAGTGTGTTGTTTTCTCTTTGTGAACTTGATGATTTTTGTTCCTTTAGTATCCATTTCATGTTTGATAGTCCTTTAGGAAATCATTTGGTATCAAAAACTTGGTTAGGGTTGTTCCAACATCCCTAAATCTTGGTTTTAGTGTTCTTATATAGAAAATCTCATCAAAAAGAGTCAAAACATCAGAAAATACAATAAAAAAAGGTGTCTTGTGTTGTCTTGTGTTAGATCCGAATTTAGTGTCTTAGATATACAAATTTTTACTTTGTTTTGAAGGTTTCTTGTGTTAGATTCTTGTTCTCTAACACCTAGGGAGTCTATATCTACCTTTAGATTGAAGTTTGGTTGGGTTTGAGCTTATATCTACCATGGATATAGAGTTTTGAAGCTGTCACGCCCCAAATCCCATTGGAGCGGACTGACACCCGTAGCCGAGGAGGCCCGGGAGAACCCGTTCATAACCTATACTTTCACATTTACATTACTTATGAAAATTAGAAATTTGGGCAGCACTTCGTTGCAAATAGAAGAAAACAGTACCTGTATCAGCCTAGCAGACACGCAGATATATATATATAAACAGTAATTGGCCTACAGAGCCATCACGTCTATCAACCAAACACTCCTATGGCTGTACAATGTGTCTACAAAAGCCTCTACATAGATACACAACTGAGTTAGGGTCGGGACAAACTCCCGCCCACAAAAGACTTTTATACAAATACCATAAATACATATAGAAACGATTTGGGATGCCCCGAAACAACTGGAGCTCACCACTATCAACAGAATGTCCTGACTCTTACTGCGGAGGTGTACGACCTGAAGTACCTGTTCCTGCAGGCATGAATACAGGTCCCCCCGTGAGGGACGTCAGTGCGGAAATATGTACTGAGTATGTAAGGCAGTGAGTATCAAGATGAGATACAAAAGATCAACAAAACCCAGATACCAGTGAATAAACAGTATGAGTAGACCACACTTAAAAGAGCTGATGGGATACCTGCACATTACTTTCATATCATTACTTCCCGTATTCCTTATCAATACATAACATATGTCATACAATGGCCAACTGATCAGTGGTACTAATACAATACATCAGGGACCACCCCTGGAATAGCATATATACATAATCTTTATAATACAATGGCCAACTGATCAGTGGTACTAATACAATACATCATATCATCAATTTAAAATAAAGACATTCCATTTCTTACTTCAATTAATCTTTGAGATTGGTTACTTTGTGGTCACACCTTATGGAACTTGAAACCATGATACCTCAATAGGAAAAACATGTAAATGGGTAATAAATATCATGAAAATGAAGTAGAGAATCATGGATACCTCATTAAACCATTTCGGAGTCAACAATAGTATATGGACATTTTTTTGACTAGCCGGACATCTTAAAAGTGAAAACAAGTTCAATTGGTAGTGTCGAAGATCATATGATGTTATTATGTGTCATGTGTCATAGGACAATGTTGGAAGCTTACTTGAGAGTGACATGGGTCATTATTCATGCCAAAGATTAGATAGAGTATGTCTTACATACCTTGATATAACCACTTCAATACAAGTCCAACTTGACTTCCCGTACTCTTCGAACACTTATCTACAATAAGTCATTTGTGGCAAACTAGTATTAGCAACCAAACCTTACCATTTAGGTATTAACTTCACCAAATAATGTCTAGGAAGTAATCCTTTAACTCATCAATAAGAGTGCTACATACATCCTCTTATACTCTTATTACATTCACATATCATGCATTTTCATGCAATATCCCTCAACATCACTCTTAGCCTTTAGTTCCCCTCTTAATCACCATCCAATACCAACATGATCACTAGGCATACATAACCACTAATATAATGATATATCACCACAATTCATCCTCCATAATCCAATACAACAACTTCCATAATTTACTACTAACAATTTATACAAAACAATTCATAACTATGTTTCTAGTTATCTCCCAACATCAAGACAATACTCATAATCCCTTATCAACACTTATTCATGGATAAGAATCAAGAATAAACAATATTCATACCTTAACAATGAACTCTTGAATTTAGAATCCTCCTTACATAATCATGGGGTGCTTCTCGAAGCTTTCGAGATGGTGAACACAACTACGGAACCAATTCGAATTTTCTACGGTTGAATCACAAAATATTTGAAGTTGAAATTAGGCTAGGGTTTCACCTTATCTTAATAATTGGATGATATATGATATATATGAGGCTAAGTGTATGTTTATAGAGACCAATTTTCGTCCAAGAGGTAATAGAAAATGACCATTTTGCCCTAAAAATTTAAATAAATCCGAATCTGTCCCCAGTGGACAGTTTTGGCAGGCTGAAGTAAATCGATCATAACTCTTTGATCCGGTATCGGATTTGGGTGAAACCAATTGAATTGGAAATATAATTAAAAGGTATTTCATTTTCATATAAAGTATACCACCCAGTTCTTCCTGTACAAGGAGTTATGGTCGTTTAAAGTTGACCCAAAAATCTGTCCCAAAATTCTGTTTTTTTTTTGGTAGGCTGTAGTAAAACGGGTATAGCTCCTTACTCAGACATTGGATTTGGATGAAACCAATTTCATCGGAAAGAAGACTCTCGGAGATTTTCGTCGATATATAGCAGCTCACACAGTTATTTTTGTACAAGGAGTTATGATCGTCTAAAGTTGATCCAAAAAAAAAATTGCCTAGCTGCAGTAATTTTCCTGCAGATTTACTGTTCACAGGCTTCCCGGCCACCGTTTTGAAATTTCGAATGTGCTTGCTTATATGAAATACTCCTCTGTTTTGGGTAAACTTTATATCGTTGGAAAGCTTATTCCAATACCTACACATAAAACTATTGAAGGTATACTTCTGAACACCATAAACTTAATTTAACCCATACGCAAGTCTTTAGGACTCCATATAATCGCGATAAGTGTACGAAAAAATTTACGGGGTGTTACATTCTCCCCCCCTTGAGAACATTCGTCCTCTAATGTTAGCATAGTTACTCAATTAAGACATTTCCAAGCTTACAATTAACATATTCATCATCATAACATACTTGCATAAAAATAAACACTTACCTGTTATTGTTCTTCTTCCGTCCTATGAACTTCCTCCTCATCGTTGAATAGGTAAGGTTACTTAATCTTCATCGCTTCCTCGGCTTCCCATGTGATCTCCTCAACTTGTTGATTCCTCCAAGGTACTTTTACCGATTCTATCTCTTTATTCCTTATCTTTTTAATTTGGCGATCAAGAATAGCAATAGGCATTTCTTCAAAAGTGAGATCTTCTGTAACTTGTACATCTTACGTAGTAGTGATGTGTGATGGATGTCTGATGTACTTGCAAAGCATCGAAACATGAAATATGGGATGAACTGCTGAGAGCTCTTGAGGTAGCTCTAACTCATAAGCAACTTGTCCAAATCTTTGAATGATCTTGTACGGACCTATGTATCGTGGACTTAACTTTCCTTTCTTGCCAAACCTCATCACTCCTTTCATTGGTGATACTTTCAAGAATAACCAATCGTCGATAGAAAACTCAAGTCCTCTTCTTCTAACATCCGCATAAGATTTGTGTCGACTTTGAGCTGTTTCAAGCCGTTCTTGGATCACTTTAACCTTCTCCATTGCTTGATAAACAAGGTCCGGTCCAAACAAGACTGTATCACCTGCTTCAAACCATCCTATTGGCGATCTACACTTTCTTCCATACAATGCTTCATATGGTGCCATTTTGATACTTGAATGATAGCTATTATTGTAGGCAAACTTGATAAGAGGTAGGTGATCATCCCAGTTGCCTTTGAAATCTAATACACATGCTCGTAGCATATCTTCAAGTGTCTGGATGGTACGTTCCGCTTGTCTGTCCGTTTGAGGATGAAAAGTCGTACTTAGATTTACTTGTGTCCCCAAACTCCTTTGAAAAGACTTCCAGAAATTCGCGGTAAATTGGGCTCCTCGATCGGATATAATGGAAATTGGAACTCCATGTAACCGAACGATCTCCTTAATATACAACTTCGCATACTCTTCCGCCGTATAAGTTGTCTTAACTGGTAAGAAGTGCGCGGATTTGGTAAGCCTATCAATGATCACCCATATGGAATCAAACTTCCGAAATGTACGAGGCAAACCCGTGATAAAATCCATATTGATTTTGTCCCACTTCCAGACTGGAAGATCTATACATTGCATGTAACCACCGGGTTTCTGGTGTTCTACTTTGACTCTTTGACAATTCAGACATTCAGCTACAAATTCGGCAATATTCTTCTTCATGTCATTCCACCAATATATTACTTTCAAATCTTGATACATCTTAGTCGACCCTGGATGGATGGAATACCTTGAACAGTGTGCTTCTGTCATAATTCTCTTTCTTAGCTCAACTACATCAGGTACACATAAACGATTCTGACACTGAAGCACTCCTTCTCGCGTAAGCTCAAATGCCTTTGTCGTGCCATTCTGCACATCCTCCTTAAGCTGCAATAAAATTGGATCTGCATACTGCTTCTCTTTCACTTCAGCTATCAATGAAGATTCCGCTGCATTACGTACAATAACCTCTTCATCTGGAGTTTTGAGAAGTCGAACTCCCAAATTAGCTAGTTGGTGAAGATCCTTAATCATCCCCTGCTTTTCTATAGATGCCATTTTAGACTTACGACTCAGTGCATCCGCTACCACATTCGCTTTTCCTGGATAATACAAGATATCAACATCGTAATCTTTCAACAATTCAAGCCATCTCCGCTGCCTCAAGTTTAGATCTTTCTAACTGAAGATATATTGCAGGCTCTTATGATCGGTATATATGTCAACATGAACCCCATATAAGTAGTGGCGCCATATCTTCAAAGCAAATACAACTGCAGCTAGCTCAAGATCATGCGTGGGATAATTCCTCTCATGTGGTCGCAACTGTCTAGAGCCATAGGCTATCACTCTACCATGTTGCATTAATACGCATCCTAAGCCAATTCTCGAAGCATCACAGTACACTGCATACCCTTCTGTGCCTTCAGGAAGTACCAATATCGGTGTAGAAGTCAACTTGCTCTTCAGATCTTGGAAACTCTTTTCACAGGCATCATTTCATTGAAACTTGGAGGCTTTATGCGTCAACTTAGTCAAGGGTGCAGAAATAGAAGAAAAAACTTCAACAAACCTTCTATAATAACCTGCCAACCCGAGGAAACTACGAATCTCCGTAGGCGTCGTGGGTCTTGGACAATTCTTCACAGCCTCAATCTTCTGAGTGTCAACTTTTATGCCTTCACTGGATACAATATGGCCCAAAAATGCCACTGACTTGAGCCAAAACTCACATTTAGAAAACTTCGCATACAGCTTACGATCACGAAGAATCTGCAACGCCTACCTTAAGTGATTAACATGATCCTCTTCTGATCTAGAGTAGACCAGAATATCATCTATGAAAACTATCACGAACACATCTAGAAACGGCTTAAACAGCCTATTCATCAGATCCATAAAAACTGCGGGTGCATTTGTCAGCCCGAATGACATAACCAGGAATTCATAATGACCATAAACTGCCCTATAGCTCTGGCCCGCTTAGAATATCCTTTTTCTGATTCCTGGGTTCTTCTTCTTTGCCTCTGATCTTCCATTTTCTGAGCGAAAGCTTGTATCCTCGCTATATCCATGTCCTTGTTCAAAGCAGCAATGGTACAATCTCTAACCAAGTATGGTTCCAATCTATCCACATAGTGATGAACTCTGTCATCCATAGTAGCTACCACATTAGAAGCATATCGAGACAAGGAGTTAAATCGAAGACTATACTCCCTTACACTCATATTACCCTGACGAAGATTTAAGAATTGATCTGCACGGGCCTGACGAGTCTCAAATGGAAGATAATGATCAATAAATGCATCTTTGAACTCTCCCCACGTAGTTGGAGGTGCATCAATACCCCTAGATCGTTTCCAATCCTCGTACCACAATATAGCCTCTCCTTTCAGTCTATATGCTGCTAGCTCAACCATCTCTTTACCGTATATGTGCATAACATCTAGAGCCCTTTGGGTTTGATCGACAAAGTCCTGCGGGTCTTCGTTAATATCTGATCCGGTAAAAGTAGGAGGATCCAGTTTTAGAAAATCCTGTGTTCGAAGGCTAGCTGCTCTATCCGTACCACTAGAAGCCGTGGTAGGAATAGCTTGCCCTTGAACTTGACCGGCAACTATACGCGTCAGAAGTTGTACTGCATCCCTCAAATCTCGATCAACAGCATTAATAGATGGCCCTTCCGGAGGAGAAGAAGCTCCTGATATATGCTCATCTTGAGACTCACTTTGTTCAGCTTGTGCCGGTGGTGACTTACTAGTACCTTCTCCGGCCACTACATCTACTCGCTTCCACTTATTCTTTCTCCTTGTAACCGGCATCGTTACTATAATAAATAAATAAAAAAAACAATTGGATTAAGCGGTCGATTATGACTTTATCTCTAATATGGGCTCTATTGCACGATCTAAGAAATGAAGAATGGAAACAATCCCTAAATGTCCAATAGACTCCTGTTTATAGATGTGGTGCACAACACACCGATAAACGAGATTCTACGTAAACACGGCTTTGTAGACTCACTAGGACGAACTTCTCTGATACCACTTCTGTCACGCCCCAAATCCCATTGGAGCGGACTGGCACCCGTAGCCGAGGAGGCCCGGGAGAACCCGTTCATAACCTATACTTTCACATTTACATTACTTATGAAAATTAGAAATTTGGGCAGCACTTCATTGTAAATAGAAGAAAACAGTACCTGTATCAGCCCAGCAGACACGCAAATATATATATATATAAATAGTAATTGGCCTCCAGAGCCATCACGTCTATCAACCAAACACTCCTATGGCTGTACAATATGTCTACAAAAGCCTCTACATAGATACACAACTGAGTTAGGGTCGGGACAAACTCCCGCCCACAAAAGACTTTTATACAAATACCAAAAATACATATAGAAACGACTTGGGATGCCCCGAAACAACTGGTGCTCACCACTATCAACAGAATGTCCTGACTCTTACTGCGGAGGTGTACGACCTGAAGTACCTGTTCCTGCAGGCATGAATACAGGTCCCGCCGTGAGGGACGTCAGTACGGAAATATGTACTGAGTATGTAAGGCAGTGAGTATCAAGATGAGATACAAAAGATCAACAGAACCCAGATACCAGTGAATAAACAGTATGAGTAGACCACACTTAAAAGAGCTGATGGGATACCTGCACATTACTTTCATATCATTACTTCCCGTATTCCTTATCAATACATAACATGTGTCATAAAATGGCCAACTGATCAGTGGTACTAATACAATACATCAGGGACCACCCCTGGAATAGCATATATACATAATCTTTATAATACAATGGCCAACTGATCAGTGGTACTAATACAATACATCATATCATCAATTTAAAATAAAGACATTCCATTTCTTACTTCAATTAATCTTTGAGATTGGTTACTTTGTGGTCACACCTTATGGAACTTGAAACCATGATACCTCAATAGGAAAAACATGTAAATGGGTAATCAATATCATGAAAATGAAGTAGAGAATCATGGATACCTCATTAAACCATTTCGGAGTCAACAATAGTATATGGAAATTTTTTTGACTAACCGGACATCTTAAAAGTGAAAACAAGTTCAATTGGTAGTGTCGAAGATCATATGATGTTATTATGTGTCATGTGTCGTAGGACAATGTTGGAAGCTTACTTGAGAGTGCCATGGGTCATTATTCATGCCAAAGATTAGATAGAGTATGTCTTACATACCTTGATATAACCACTTCAATACAAGTCCAACTTGACTTCCCGTACTCTTCGAACACTTATCTACAATAAGTCATTTGTGGCAAACTAGTATTAGCAACCAAACCTTACCATTTAGGTATTAACTTCACCAAATAATGTCTAGGAAGTAATCCTTTAACTCATCAATAAGAGTGCTACATACATCCTCTTATACTCTTATTACATTCACATATCATGCATTTTCATGCAATATCCCTCAACATCACTCTTAGCCTTTAGTTCCCCTCTTAATCACCATCCAATACCAACATGATCACTAGGCATACATAACCACTAATATAATGATATATCACCACAATTCATCCTCCATAATCCAATACAACAACTTCCATAATTTACTACTAACAATTTATACAAAACAATTCATAACTATGTTTCTAGTTATCTCCCAACATCAAGACAATACTCATAATCCCTTATCAACACTTATTCATGGATAAGAATCAAGAATAAACAATATTCATACCTTAACAATGAACTCTTGAATTTAGAATCCTCCTTACATAACCATGGGGTGCTTCTCGAAGCTTTCGAGATGGTGAACACAACTACGGAACCAATTCGAATTTTCTACGGTTGAATCACAAAATATTTGAAGTTGAAATTAGGCTAGGGTTTCACCTTCTCTTAATAATTGGATGATATATGATATATATGAGGCTAAGTGTATGTTTATAGAGACCAATTTTTGTCCAAGAGGTAATAGAAAATGACCATTTTGCCCTAAAAATTTAAATAAATCCGAATCTGTCCCCAGTGGACAGTTTTGACAGGCTGAAGTAAATCGATCATAACTCTTTTCTCCGGTATCGGATTTGGGTGAAACCAATTGAATTGGAAAGATAATTCAAAGGGATTTCATTTTCATATAAAGTATACCACCCAGTTCTTCCTGTACAAGGAGTTATGGTCGTTTAAAGTTGACCCAAAAATCTGTCCCAAAATTCTGTTTTTTTTTTTGGTAGGCTGTAGTAAAACGGGTATAGCTCCTTACTCAGACATTGGATTTGGATGAAACCAATTTCATCGGAAAGAAGACTCTCGGAGATTTTCGTCGATATATAGCAGCTCACACAGTTCTTTTTGTACAAGGAGTTATGATCGTCTAAAGTTGATCCAAAGAAAAAATTGCCTAGCTGCAGTAATTTTCCTGCAGATTTACTGTTCACAGGCTTCCCGACCACCGTTTTGAAATTTCGAATGTGCTCGCTTATATGAAATACTCCTCTGTTTTGGGCAAACTTTATGTCGTTGGAAAGCTTATTCCAATACCTACACATACAACTATTGACGGGATACTTTCGAACACCATAAACTTAATTTAACCCATACGCAAGTCTTTAGGACTCCATATAATCGCGATAAGTGTACGAAAAAATTTACGGGGTGTTACAGAAGCTTTTTGTGCTATACACGTTTTTGTCTTGGTGATTTAGGCTTGATTTGTGGCTGATTTTTTGTTGGTTTAAGTTGTTTTGACATAAGGAACCTAGGGCTTGGTGGTCAAACTTGGTCAACGCTTGAATATTCATCTTGTTCATCCATGATCTTCATAACTTAGTGAAGAAGAGTATTCAAGGTTATTGTTTGATCCAAAAAAAGGAAGAAAGAGTGTGAAAAAGTTGTTTTTCCAAAAGCATATTCAAAGAATATTCCAATCTTCCAAAAAGAGGAGGGGACAAGAGGACAAACAAAGTATAAGTGCATTTATTAGGGGGGGGGGACCAATTCATTTCTCATCCCTTTTGCAGCTTGAGAGGGCTTCAAACTTGAACATTTTCCCTCCCAAAACTGAATTCTCTTCTTTCCTAAGGGTGTTTGGCCGAAAATAATTTTTGGAAAAGTTGAAATTCCGAAGGGTGACAACCAACCACGTAGTGCCACATCATCACTTGTGCTCAACCAAAGTTCGACCCTAAAATTAGATTTTTCTAGTTTCTAGTTTTTTTTATTCTATCTTCTTATAAGTCAATTCTATCCCTAATTAGTAAGCTAGTAATTACCTACTAGTTTGGTAATTAGATTAGAGTCCGTTGTTTCGCGTCTTCGATTTTTGTGTGCTTTTCTCGTTTTCAAGTCGTAGTATTTTTGTTGGTTCAAGTTCGTGCATCACTTATTGTGAGTCGTTTCAAATGAAGATTCATACCGATTCAAAGATTCTCACCTCTCAAGTGACTTTCCAAGTATTGCCGGTTCTCCAACACTTGTGAAGCCAAGTGTGAGGTGAGGTTGAGTGTGAGTGAAGTGAGGCTTTTGAACTAACTCGTTTGCTCGTTTTGTAGGTTATTTTGCTTGCTGTTTTTTTCACTTCGTAGGTTCATTTTCCATGGAAACCGAAGGTACTACTTCCCAACCTTTGGGAAATGATGTTATGGGAGCTTTGATGGCCTAAATGGAGGCCTTAAGTCGAGAAATGAAGAGCGAAAATGATGCTATAAGGAGTGATATGGATTCAATGAGGGGTGACATGATTAGAATTAGAGCGAGGGTTGATAGACTATGTCCACCAAAATCTCCACAATTCCAAACACCTCAAGTCCAAAGATCCTATACTTCACAAAACCAGCCACTAAACCCACCCCAAACATCCCCTAACCGGACCCTACAAAGACCATTACATCACCAAATGAACCAAGTCCAACAAGAGGGACTTGGAACTCAAACTCCATCACCAAATCCGAACCTAATACCCCCGCAACATACAACTTACCAAATTCCAAATCCATGGACCAAATACTGTACCATCAACCACCTCCAATACCACAAGTTCAAGTACCAAATAACCAAAGGACAAACCCACCTCCCCAAAGACCTCAAATACGAAACCTACCCATCCAAATTGAGGATTATGGTAGAGGTTCCATGGATGCCTATAGTTTTGATGCCACATTTGATCGTATCAATGACAATATTCATAGCTTCATTGAAGATATGCGCCAAATG
Organism: Capsicum pubescens; assembly: GCA_030864215.1. NCBI lineage: Eukaryota > Viridiplantae > Streptophyta > Magnoliopsida > Solanales > Solanaceae > Capsicum > Capsicum pubescens. The sequence continues at coordinate 280,966,398 of CM061549.1, forward strand.
CTTAGTGCACTAAATCCCAATTTAGAAAAAAGAGATGAAGAGGTGAAACAAGGAAGAAGACTTGACAAACTCTCTTGTGATGTGAGATTCTCAAAGGAGAAAGTAGGATTCCATGGTCCAAACCAAGAGAAAGAAGAATGTACTCAAGAACATAAAGGTAAAATAGCAAACTTATACACTTTTGTACATGTGGACGATGATTGTGTGGCTAGTAGCCCATTGAGCATGAGTGGAAGCTTATATATTTATGAGTCTATTGATTCTTTGCCTCTTGTTGATGATGTACTTGTTATGAGTGTGGATACACTAGTTGATCCTATTGATGACCGAATTGACTCTTCTTGTAAGATCAATTTAAGTCCACCTAGTCTTGAAGCCATTGTGTTGATTGATAATACATCATCTATTGATTCTTTACCCCTTGATGATGATGTACATATTGTGAATATGGATACACTAGTTGATCCTATTGATGACCGAATTGACTCTTCTTGTAAGATCAATTTATGTCCACCTAGTGTTGAAGCTAATGTGTTGAATAATAGTACATCATCTTGTTGTAATTATGTTGATCAACTTCTGTGTGAATTTTGTCCACTACTTGAGGATGTATGTGATATGTTTAATGGATCTCAATTGAGTGATGATGTTGAAAATGTTGATCAAATAAATAGGAGTAACCCCTTTAGCATAATCTCTAGTGAATGTTCTACTCTCGGTTTTGCTCATAGAGATAACCATGTGCTTGAAATATCTTTGATGCTTGATAATGATAATTTAGAGAATGGATTTGCATATTCTATATCCTCTTCATGGATAGATCCTTCTCTCTTTAAGGATAATATCTTGTTTAAAGATAATAAGTTCACTCCTAATGAACCTAGTGGTGAGAATGAAGTTGAAGGTATAGCTTGTCTTGAAAGCTATAGCCTATATGCCAACCCACTATGGTGTGAAAACATTCCTCCTAAAGATGAAAATCTCTTCTTGGAAGATGAGAGTACTCTTAAGGAAAGGGAATGCGAGGTCTTGGAAAAGAATGATCAATTGGGTGATGATAATTTTGACTTGCTTGAATTCTTAAGAAGCCCAATAAGTGATTGTTCCTTGAAAATTGATTATGGTTGTGATCCTTTGTATGACACCCCACCCATGTTTGATGATTATGCGGATGAATTACTTGCTTCTTGTGAAGACATAAGTAATAATTTCTTTTACTTTGGTGGTGGTATGTGTATACTTGAGGGTACTTCTATAGAAAGGGAAGGTGTCCATTGCTTTGAAATTACTTCTTCTTCTTCTACGACTTGTGATCTTATTGTTGAGAGTACTTATGGCGATGATGTTGAAACTAGTGGTGAGTATACACATGAAGATACCTTAGTAGAAGTTGACTTGAGTGATACCTTTCTTTACTCTCTACTTGCTTTTAATGACATGTATGCTATTGTAGAGAGTATGTCGTGTAGTTTGAGTGAAGCCTATGGGAAATGAGAGTGTTGTCTAGACCCGTGTCTATGGCCACTCTTCCAGTTTGACCCCGACGCCAAATATATAATTGATGATGTTGATGCGCCCAACTTGTTGCTTGGTCTAAATGACAAGCAAAGTATCAGTTTTGGTGAATTCTATAACCAAATCCTTTGTGCATATTTCATTGAACTTTTAATATTTAATTTAAAGGATTTTTGGTTATATTGCAAATATGTGCAACCTTGGAATGGACCCTAACCCTCATGCCATGAGGAGTTTCTATTTGTTTGTCCTCTCTTTGGTTTTGCTAGGTTTGGATTCGAGGTCGAATCCTTTTCAAGAAGGGGATGATGATACAAGTCAAATGACCACCTTAGCTTTTGAATACATCTTGCGAGGCCAATACAAGAAGAACCCAATTTTGGTCACATTGAGGGTACGGGAGCATGCATGGGGGACCCATTTTAATCCCACAATAAAACAATCCCATGTATGGAAGATTGCTTGGAAGCTTGCCTTGATGAGGTGCCCGAGAGGTCCAAGTGTTGAAGAATAATTGTGAAGACCAAAAAGACTCAAGGAAATTCATATGTTGAAGTTTGAAGAATACCACATCAAAACACTACATGATCACCCATTCATTAAGGGTGTAATGGTCTTTTTATGCTTTTTCTTTACACTTCATAAGAGCCCCTTTTCATTAAGGGTATTTTGGTCTTTAATATAATAAGTATAAATAGACTCCTTAGGCTTATTTTTCATTAGACTTTGATGAAATTGGATATTATTCTTAGATTGTAGCTTTATTCTTGTAGTTTTAGCTCTCAAACCCGAAATTGGTTCCTTGAATACATTTGAAGTTAGGGTTTCACTTGTATTGGGAAATTTAGCAAGAAAAGTGTGCTTAAGGAAGAGTGTTTCCTTTGGGTCACCTAAGAGAGTGGTTTGATCTTACATTGGTGATGTGTGTTTGAAGGTTTGATACACCTTCTAGTGCTATTCAATGATGGAAGTGAGGGTCTCTCTATCTATCTTAAATTTCATGCAATTCTTCTTCTTCATCTCCTTCTAGTGTGTTGTTTTCTCTTTGTGAACTTGATGATTTTTTTTCTTTTAGTGTCCATTTCATGTTTGATAGTCCTTTAGGCTATAAACAATGCCTCTGAATTTAAAGAACTTGAAAAGTGCTTCATTTTTCATCCTAAAAAAATATACCCAAAAAAATCTGGAGAATATCATTGAATATCGATAGCCGCTACAACTTCTTCTTGTCAATCCCATTAAATGGAGTTGATCTACGATTTGATGATCTTTTGAAAGGAGCTGAGCTATTATTTGATGAGCTTTTGAAAGGAAGCCGATGTGATTTTCCATCTTGGCAGCCTAACAAATCACTTTTTCTTGTTCATTTTTCAAGGTTGGAATGCCAACTAAGAATTTATCTGACGAGATCTTGGTAGAGTACGTGCCCTACTGATCAGTGAATTTAACCTAAGAGTTGCCTATGGTTGGAACAGGTTGCCTGGCGTGTTCCAAGGAAGCAGTAAAACAGGAAGTAAACAATACAATAATTTTTAAGTGAAAAATACCCGGCTAAAAAAAGAGTAAAAAACAATGACCTGTACCTCTACAGAATTTAACCCTAACTTTACTAAATAATTCTGAGCCTCAACAACGACTGATTACAAATCTCTTGTAACCAACAACTAGAAATTATAAACTCTAATTCCTATACCTCAATAAATAGGAATCATAAACTTTTATTCCTATAACTCAACAACTACGAATCATAAACTCTAATTTCTATAACTCAACAATTACCCTTGATTGTTGAACCCACTTCGAGTTATCCAAAACTTGGAGTTAACTCAGCTCAGTATTGTTTCTAAAAAATCAATCTAGGAAAGTAATAAATTACAACTCAATAAGAACAATACATTTAAACTGACTCATGAACTGTAAAGTTTAATCCTGTGAAACAGGTTCGTCAATCTGTTCCTTTGTACTGGCAACACTTGAATCTTCAGTCAGAATTCTGTCAATTATGAACTTTCTCAATTTGCTCATGTTTAGCCTTTTCTCTCTCTGTACGTGCGGAAGTTACTCTAAATGATACATCTTCTACTTAAGCACAGCTCTCCAAAGAGTCATTCTTTATTTCAAACTCCTCCTTTAATCAGAACTCTCATTGCATAGAGTTTTACTTCAAGTGAGACTCTTTCTTCAATTCCAATGCTTGTCTCCTTAGTGTTGTAGTCAAACTCTAACTCTTTAAATCAGCTTATCTTCAAGTATTTTACTCAACCACAACTTCTTCAATTTCTCATGTGATAAGTAACTTGAGTATATCAGAATTAGGATCGCTCATTCATTCCTGACTTTAAGCAATCTTTGTCTGCATCTATCAGTGAAACCTAAAATCTGTCTTCCTATGCTTGGACCAGCTCAAGTAACATGGTCCATTCATGTGTCAGTCATCAAAAACTTCATTGATCTAACAAAGAGTCCTTCAATTTGTATGTTTCCTTTCTTGCGTAAACTTCTTCAATCTGCAGAATCTTTCTCCTTCTATACATAGGACTCTTCAGGATATGCTCAGAAGTGAAACTCTTCTTTCCATAGGACTCCTTTTTCAACTCAACTTGCTTTCCCTTATCATCAAGTGTTTGAACCAAATTCAACTTATTCAAATTAGCACATGTTTATTTTCTTGAGTTTATCAGAATTAACCACTCATCTGGTTCTTAATTTCTTCCACCCTTGTCTTTAATCATCGATGATTTTACTAAAAGTTTTAGCTATATGAGATAGTGCGTCTGTGAACCAGCTTGACCGACATGTTTCATATCACTTTGTCAGTTTGTCAATTATCAAAACTACATCATACCCAATAAATTACCCCTTTTTGATGATGACAAATCTCTTGTCTATGTGCATTCAAACATCTTCACCTGTAGGCACTAAAGTATAAAACACTAGAGTGAAATAAGTTAGTCAATAGGTTATAAACATTACACAACCCTCTTATCTTCCCCCTTTTAGCATCATCGAAAAAACATTTTAATGCAATAATATACTAGCCAAAGTGATTTGTTATGCTATTCATGGCCACTGGGGCTTTCACCAAAACAATCAGACAAAGACTTTAGCCAACGTAGTAATGTATTAAAGAGAGCAAAAATATGCGTCAATTTAGCAAATATAACCATTCCATTTAACTGACTGAGCATGTTCCACATTAAACCTAAGCTAGTACTGAACAAAGCAAAATAATTGAGGATTAATAAAAAAAGAATATGGTATAAAAGTGGAACATGACTTAGGATACAAATAGTGAGGAGCTGTTGAGGAAGGTGGGACTGGTGATATCAACTATGTCAATTGAAGAATGACTTCAACATTTTTATCCCTCTATCAATCAAGGTCAAGCTTCAAAGTCATGATCCTAGCCTTAAGGACCTCTTATTCCACTTTATGACTGTCTTGTGCAGCTTCTAGTTCAGATTTTTTTTAGCTAAATCATTTCTTTATTATCAATTTTTTTTCAAATGATTGTTAGCCCTCCTTATTGAAATAGGTAGAGTAATATGATTCTTCTGTTCAAGAACATCTATTTTTGTTTTATAAGTCAAACCTGAATTAGGACTGAGAAGTCCTAAAAATAACCAATTAGGAACTAAAAGGGAGAGCATGTCCATTTTCATTCTTCAAAAATATATGTTGCATGTGATTGATGATCAAGTTTGGAAAATTCATGGTACAAAAATTGATATTTTGGTTGAGAGAGAAGAAGGAATTTTTGGTTAGAATTAACACATTTGTGCACAACTATTTGGAGAGAGTCAAAGAAAATTTGGTCAACCAATTCGTCAGCATCATAGGACAAGGGGAGGATGAAGTGTGAGGAATGAAACAAGTGTGCTCAACTGTTTCAACTTAGACAGGCTATGCTTATGTCAGTGTAGAGCATACCTGACAAGAAGAACTTTGTGGTCACAATTTCTTGCTTGTACTTATTTTTCTGCACAATCTAATACAAAATTAGGTTAGAAGAGTAAAAAATCTGGAATTAGGACACACAACTAAATATGCAAGACTGAATCAAATAACATTTTAGCTAATAAGATTAAAAGGAAAAATAGTTATTCTAGTCAATCATGGAGGGGAGTTGATGCAATTTTAATCATCCCCAAGTCTAACCTATTCCTTTCAAAATATTCCCTACTTAGTGCCTTTGGTACTTCTCCTGTCAATTAAGAGACCCACATAGTCAACATTTTTATAGCTCTCAAGAGTGAATTTGCTTTCCTTTGAATAACATAGTCTCAAGCCATTGATTCCCATGAGATATCTAAAGATTCTTGTGACAACACCAATTCTTTTGAACTACCAACAAAATTATCAGCAGCTTGTGTTGGTGTTATCGAAGCATCAATTTCTTGATTTGTTGTTCCCCCTGTTAATATGCTCTCAGTCTATACAACAGTTGAACCAAGTGGTACAACATGTTCCTATGCATGCTCATCAGTTTCACTGTCATCCTTTTTTTTTTTTAAAAAAAGAGGATCTCCCTTGCTTCCCCCTTACACGAGCACTCCAAATCTGACCATATTTAAAAAGGTTTTTGTTTTAGTTCCCCCAATTTTTTCAAATCTAGTAATGGTGCTCTTTTTACCATCTCCAAAAGATCCATTCCTCCTTTAAATGTGGTAAGTGAAAGAAACTTTATTTTCTTCCAGTTTTATGCCTTGAGCAAGATTCACTCCAAATCTGACCATCTTTAAAAAGGTTTTTGTTTTAGTTCTCCCAATCTTTTCAATCTAGTAATGGTGATCTTTTTACCATCTCTAAAAGATCCATTTCCTCTTTAAATGTGGTAAGTGAAAAGAACTTTATTTGCTTCCAGTCTTATGCCTTGAGCAAGCTCTATCCATGTACTAATTTTGCTTGCCTCCTTCACTCTCACCTACAAAACAAATTAGGGGTTAACTTTAGGAACCTAGACAATCTTGGGTCCTTTCTTATGAGTAAAAGGATGTATGAGGTTCCTTGCAGCCCATCGAGGCAACAGGTTATGTGACCTATTTCTCTGACCAGTTTTGACTTTTTTTTTAGCTTGTGCTAACATAGAACTAGATTCTTTTGCTAGGCTTATGCTTCTTGATTTTCTTTTTGCTGCAATTGGACATTCAGTGGTTGGATGTCCCAGGTTACCACAAATATAACACAGATCTTTAATATAATTAGAACTTTTATAAAAGCCCAACCCAACCTTTTCATTGTGAGTTCTTTGACCTAGCTTATGAACAAGTCTTGAAGAATGTATCCATCTATTAGCTCTTTCAAGATCAATTTTCAATTTAGAAAGTTCTTGACTTAGTTGACTAACCTTTTCTTTTTCACAAAAGTATTCATGTTTAATCTTAGTCAATTCTGACTCAATCTTTTCTTGTTCCTCACTCTTGACCTTATTTTCATTTTTAGAAACATATAATTTTAGAACTTTAGATTTGTGGGTCGGGTTTGATGAATCAAGTCTGCTAACCTGTTCCTTAAGAGTGCAGTTTTCCTTTTCAACAGTGTTCTTACAAGTTTCTAGATCAATAAAATCAAACTTGAAACTTGTAAGATTGTTGAATAACTCATCCCTATCAAAAGTTAATTCTTGGAAATCATCAATTAGAGCACTCATTAAGGAAAAAAGTTTCTTTTTAGATAATAAATGCAACTTCTCTTTGAGTTCAAGAATACTTACCTCAGAGTTTCCATCATCTTCTTCCATGTCTGAATCTTCAATGGCCATGAGAGAAGTTTTATCATCTGATTCTCAGTTTTAGATGCCCTATTTAGATCTTCCATGTCCATCTCATAGGTCTTCAAATTACCAACTAACTCATTAAGGGACATTCTAGTGAGATCCTTAGTTTCTCTTATGGTTGTAACTTTGACATTCCACTTAGACTTTGGTGGGAATCTTAAGACCTTCTCTACCTATTCCTCAGTAGATAAAACCTTTCCTAGAGATGATAACTCATTTACCAACAAAGTTAACCTAGTTATCATTTCTTGTAGTGACTCATTTTTCTCCATTTTAAAAGCCTTATATTCAGTGAAAAGTAATGCAATTTTGAATTTTCTCACTTGGCTAGTGCCTTTATGTGCATTCACTAATGCATCCCAGATTTGTTTAGCAGTGTTGCAATTAGACACTCTATTGTACTCGGCTGGACCAAGACCACAAACAAGAATGTTTTTGGCTTTTGCATTCTTTTATAGTGCAATAAGATCTTCTGGGGTGAATTCAGTCCTTACCTTTTTCATTTGTTCTCCATCCACTAACTTTATGAAAATTGTTGGTCCATCAGTAATTCTGTCCCATAATTCATAATCTACACTTTGAAGATACATTTTCATCCTAGTTTTCCACTAAATAAAGTGAGAATCATCAAAGAGTGGAGGTCTAGTAGTGGATTGACCTTCACTGTGACTAGTAGGTGGTGAGGAATTCATCATAGTGATCTTTGTCTTAGGTGTTAACCCTTTTTTAAGACAACCTTACTTTGATACCACTTGTTAGAGTACATGCCCTACTTATCAGTAACTTTAACGTAAGAGTTGCCTATGGTTGGAACGGGTTGCCTGACGTGTTCCAAGAAAGCAGTAAAACAAGAAGTAAAGAACACAATGATTTTTGCGTGGAAAACACCCGGCTCAAAAAGGTGTAAAAAAATACGACCTGTACCTCTACAACATTTAACCCCAACTTTACTAAATAATTCTGAGCCTCAACAACAAATGATTACAAAACTCTTGTAACCAACAACTAGGAATTATAAACTCTAATTCCTATACCTCAATAACTAGGAATCATAAACTTTAATTCCTATAACTCAAAAACTAGGAATCATAAACTCTAATTCCTATAACTCAACAATCACCCTTGACTGTTGAACCCACTTTGAGTTATCGCAAACTTGAAGTTAACTCAGCTCAGTATTGTTTCTGAATAATCAATCTAGGAAATCAATAAATTAAAACTCAATAAGAACAATACATTTAAACTGACTCTTGAACTGTAAAGTTTAATCCTGTGAAACAGGTTCGTCAATCTGTTCCTTAGTACTGGCAGCACATGAATCTTTACTCAGAATTCTCTCAATTATGAACTTTCTCAATTTGCTCGTGTTTAGCCTTTTCTCTCTCTGTAAGTGCGCAAGTACTCTGAATGATACATCTTCTATTAAAGCACAACTCTCCAAAGACTCATTCTTTATTTCAAACTCCTCCTTTAATCAGAACTTTTCTTGCATATAGTTTTACTTCAAGTGAGACTTCTTCTTCAATTCCAACTCTTGTCTCCTTAGTGTTGTAGTCAAACTCCAACTCTTTAAATCAGCTTATCTTCAAGTATTTTACTCAACCATAACTTCTTCAATTTCTCACGTGATAAGTAACTTGAGTTTATCAGAATTAGGCTCGCTCATTCATTCATGACTTTAAGCAATCTTTGTCTGCATCTATCAGTGAAACCTGAAACCTGTCTTCCTATGCTTGGACCAGCTCAAGTAACATGGTCCATTCATGTGTCAGTCATCAAAAACTTCATTGATCTAACAAAGAGTCCTTCAATTTGTATGTTTCCTATCTTGCGTAGACTTCTTCAATATGCAGAAATTTTCTCCTTTTATACATAGGACTCTTCAGGATATGCTCAGAAGTGAAACTCTTCTTTCCATAGGACTCTTTTTTTAACTCAACTTGCTTTCCCTTATTATCAAGTATTTGAATCAAATTCAACTTATTCAAATTAGCACATATTTATTTTCTTGAGTTTATCAAAATTAACCACTCATCTGGTTCTTGATTTCTTCCACCCTTTTCTTTAATCATCGATGATTTTGCTACAAGTTTTAGCTACATGAGACAGTGCGTCTGTGAACCAGCTTGACTGACATGTTTCATATCACTTTGTAATTTTGTCAATCATCAAAACTACATCATACCCAACAGATCTTAGTGGTCCAATCGCCTTATGAGGGAGATTACTTTTCCGAAGAAAGATATCTTCAGCATCCAAATTGTTAGCGTGTTTAGCTAGAGAATCAACGACCATATTGGATTTCCTATTGCAATGGATCACATGGACATTCCTCTATTGTAAAGTGACTTGAATGTCTTCAATTAATTTCTGTAGGATCCAATGTATTTTGCATTTGACGCAAATAAACTGTTCAGCAAATAATGAGTCAAATTGGAGTGTAAAGTTAGAGAAATTATGAACAAAACACCGAGTTAGGCCAAATAAGTCAACATGAAGGTCACTGGAATTGTCAGTAGTGAATTGGAGAGGTTTAGCAAAGGTCATTATTAACTCTCCATTTTTTTTTAACAATCCCTCCCGCTCTTGCTTTAAAAAAGTTCAATAAACAACTTCCATCCGTGTTCAAAATAAATAAACAAGGATCTAGGTTGTTTCAGTTGACCAATTTACGAGAGATTTTAGGCCTGTAGTTTAGAGAAATTCTATAGACATTCTCCAGTTCCATTTTTGGTCCATTCTGCTGTAGACATTTCCCATGGAAATTTTAGCCTTGAAAAATATTTGTTGTTTGATTCTAGTAATTGTAGTAGAATTATGTCCATCTTTCTTGGAGCATCGAGCTTTCCAAATTTTCCAGCACATGGTGCTAGGAGTGATGTTAAGGAATGGACAACATTATCAGGCGATGCTAAGAATAATATTGTGTTGACTGCTATTAATGTCAAGAGGTCCTCCAACAAAACTCCACATAATGTGAGCCAGATTGCTTCTAGTAAAAACCTGATTTAAAGTCTCCTCCTTAGCAATTATACAGCAGGTACACCTTCAATCAGGTTAACTATCAAACCTGATTAAGGTGTTGTCAAAGGGAAGGTTCTTGTTAATAAGTTTCCACATAATAAAAGAGAGTTTAAAAGGGAGTCCTTTACTCTAAATATTTTTCGATTGCTGCGTAAGACCCCCTTTATTTCTCAGTTCTTTGTAAGCCGAGGTAGGGGTGAAGGCTCAATTATTGGCTCCTTGACATTTAAGTTGATACTTCTATAGAAAACTTTATAGGCCACATGAGCAGGAACCATCACATTGAGGACTATTTTGTCCCAAATGTCGTTTTGAATGAAGTCACTGACTTAAACATTATCAGGCTTCATTGAGGACTATATTTTGATGAACATGATATATTAGAGGACCAAACGAGGTCCAACTGTCCCCTAGAAAAGTATCTCATCCTTCCCAATCTTCCAAGAAATATTTTTGACTGCTTCCGTACTGATGTCCAGTAGATTTCTCCAAGCATTGGAAACCTTAGGGGCCTTAAGTTTGGATAAAGCATTGGATCTAGGAAATATTTAGCATCAAGGAACCTTGTCCATAGCTTGTTTTCAGTTTTGAACCCCCACCGCCTTTTGGTAGTAACGCTTCGTAGCTTTTTGAAAGCAATACCACCTTCCTCTATGATGCATACGATATATTTTATAATATTATGTCTTCTAAACCAAAAAAGGAGTTTCTTCTCGCACAATATCTCCACAGAAGTCTGAAACTTTCAAAATTTGATATCAGACGCAGGCAATGGTCAAACAAGAATGAGAGATATGGATTTACTAGTATTAGAAAATTAAAAGGTACTCTATCTGTTAGGGAATGAGGAGTTTTTATGATAGACATGTGAATGAAAAACGTTGAAGAAACTGGTCCATTCAAGGTGAAATAGTCTAGCTGGCACAGGAGTTTGGATGATATGATTATGTGTTCAAGAAAAACTTAGATAACATTGATTACATCAGAAGCTGAGTTAGATTAGACTAGAAGTATTGAAGAAGTCAAGTTGATCAAGGTGTTCATTAAGAAGAGGATTTGAATTAAAAGAATCCTATCAAAACTAGGAGAGGTGAGGCGGCAGCAAAAGGGAAAAGAATTAACTGATAGAGTTCTACTGAAAAAAAAATTGAACATCAAAAAGGACTCTATCAACAGGTTGGCTTAAATACAGCAAACATGACTCAAATCCAGTACTCATGCATGTACTGAAAAAGTCAATCAACAATCAACATACATACTTGAAGAAGAACCCAGACTCTTACTTAGCAGGTCATAAACTATGTAGTAGTTAGGTTCTGGTATTATATTGAGTCATTGATTCTAGTCTCAGTAATCTATAAATTGAGTTAGGAGTTGTTGTCTTCATGTTTGGGAACTCTAAGAATTGGGAACACTTATCTTGGGAAGATTAGTGTTTTTGTAGTAATAGGAGTTAGAAGTTTTAATTCCTAGGTTACAAGAAGTCTTGTAATTTTGTTGAGGCTCAAGTATTTTAGTGAAGTTGGGTTAAATCCTATAGAGGTACAGGTCGTGGTTTTTTACACCTTTCTTGAGCCGGGTGTTTTCCACGTAAAAACTCTGTGTTCAGTTAACTTCTGTGAACCACGTTTACTTACTTGGTCCACAGATAAGCAATTAGTAGGATGCGTACTCTAACACTATCTCTAACTGAACATTATTTTTTAGTTCAATATCTGACTGTTATTCAACCGTTATGCAATGATTCTCCCAGTGTTTGGTCGGTTATATATTGACTGTGAACCTGCGCTACTAGTCCCCCGGACACTAACTCCATCATGCAAATGTCAACACACAACAGGCAAACCACCATCTTTCCCTAGACAGTACTGCTCTGCATAATAGAGAAATCCCCAAATTTTCCAATCTCAAAACATTTCTCTACCCTCTACTGGATCCTCAGTGGGTGGCCCTCAATATGCAAGAAGCCACCCAACTGAATCCACCTATATTACAGATCGACCATTGTAGGTAAGTTTTCACATATTCGTCTTTCTATTGACATCATAAGAAAGAAATTTGCGAAAGTCAATAACTACTAAGGAATGCATCCAAATTGTGGCCATTGATACTGTTGTCCTCCCAACATACGTGTAAGCTTACTTGGTCGCAAGTAATAAGTGATTGTTAAACAATTGGGTGTATCGATCCCATAGAGACTTAGTTGCTGATAAGCTAGATATTTTACTATATAATACCTATAAGAACGAAATGTTGTCTAGTTCAAGTCGGTTGTTCATAGAGTTATTAGAGCCTTGGACTATGATGCTTGTGTGAATCCATCATGTTTATTTACCGTTGTTAAGAATATAAGATATCTACTGACTTGCTGAGTCAGAGGATTGATAATATGGTCATGATCTCTCGAGCCTGTAACTGTCTACCCAGATTAGCCTCACACCTGCATTGTTGAGCACGGATGTGATAAATCAATCTTATTGTATTTATACATTTAGCGCCAATCATGTATACATTGATTTCACAAATGAATAAGATTTCTAACATATCTATTTTAAAGCTTCTATCACCCACTACACGTACCTGCACATTTGGTGACCATTTTGGTTACAATGATGTTAATGAATAATGTAAACGCTGAGTTCATGATTCAACACAAACATGTGGATGCATTCTGGAGACAAAAAGCTAACCTGAATTATGGCCTATAATAAGAAAGAATTTCAAGGAACTCATTACTGCTAAGGAATGCATCAAAATTGTGGCCTATGATATTGTTGTCCTCCCAACACACAATGCATTCTGGAGATAAAGCTCACCTGAATTATTGTAATTTAGAAGAAGATGAAAACATGAAGTTCTTCCATGCTTGTATTCTATTTCATTGGTTCGGGTACTTTGATCTTTTTCAATATAATAAGTAGTAAATGAGCACGAACCAGAATATTTTAGGGATCTTTGTGTACAATTAGACTGACAAAAAGTAAGCTACAGTTTGAAAAAATTTCCATGGGCATCGTACCTAAATCTTCGTGTCTAAAATGGAACAGTATAAATTGCTCTTATTTGTTGCGTATCCTGTAGCTAAATGAAAATGCATCTATTCAATAGACTAGACTTGAGGCTAACTATTACGAACATTATAATTTGAATAAAGATAAATTCTCTAGAAAATGATAAAACCAAAAGCACCATAAGAAAGATCGATGCCACAAGAATGATAAAACCTAAAACACCATAGTGAAAATGCAATTCCGATCCAACACTAATCAATGGAACATATTTTTACAGCTCACTAATCAATTGAACGAACTGTCTTGATTTTCTTGCAGAATAATCAACCTGATTTTGGGAATTGAAAAAATTCCTTGAATCAATTTTATTTTTCTCTTTCGGTATTAAATATTTTTCATGGCTGTCAAGCCCCAAGCCGAGGCCCTGGACGTGAAATGCACCCGATACTATTGCTAGTACGAGCGAACGTTTTGGCATATCACATAAGCATACAACTGACATAATGAATAGAGAGGAAACAAAAATAAGAGTTCTTAAAGGATAAAGTCTTTCATCAATATTCATTAATATCACTTAACGTCTGAAGATACAATAGTCATAATAAATAATACTAAAAATTACAAGATCTGCTAGGCAACTAAATCAGTCTGTGAAGCCTTTAAATAGTACCAATACAAAAAGGAAAGAAAATATAATGAAGTCATCATATCTCGTCCAACCTCGTGATAGGAAAGAGGCTCACAAATAGAAGAAGATAGAGGTCCTAATGGGACACCAGACCGCGGACATGAGAGCCAGAACCTATATCATAAAATGATGTAGCGCCAAAGACGGTCAATATGTGGAATATATTGGTATGCAAAACCATTTCAGGAGGGTAGTTATCAAGAGGTTAGAAATGACAATAAAATTCAAACGTAAAAGAAGACAACTGGAAAGGAACAACAATATAAGGTAAATTTATAATTGACCAAGTAAAGTAGGTTTAATTCCTTTGATTATTTGTAGGAGAAAGTAGTGAACCATCATAAACCACTATGTGAGCGCATGGAGTCTAATCTCGGGCCGATCAGCTAAGCCGTCTTATACCTTGCCGGGCATAGGATATGACATGGCATAATTTGATAGCAAGTATCCATGGTTAGCCCCTTTTCGGGACACATGAAAGAAAAGAGAGTGTCCGACTTGCGGAATGATCTCTATCCTATGTCGGCAAACATAGTTTCGGGCATTTTTTGTTTCAACCTATGCCTTCACGGTCAGCTAACTAACTCCCTTATGATCATGACGTTGTCTTAATTATCTGATTAGTTATTGATCAAAAAGTTCATCTTTTTACGTTCATGTTCATATTTTAGCCCATTTTAGGATCATGCTCGTGGTTTATCCTTTTTAAGCTCATAATTATGTATAGCCACTTTAGGCTCATACTGAGAGTTAACCGTAATAGGTTCATATTCATGAGTTAACACTATCAATATTGGAGAGTCATGATAGGTAATTTCATGGTTCGATATGATATAATTCATGCACATGATTGGAAGCATTCTTGTAAGAATATTCATGGTCATATTATTATCTATTAGGTCAATGAGGGATTCCAGGGAAGTAGGTACTATTATATTAAGACTTGCAAATTCATAATGTATACATCACAGTGCAAAGAGTTTTACGAATGTTGTGGGAAGGTTGCCTTCTTATGGATTATGGAACAAGAATTATACTTTTAAGAGTTTCATAAATTATATCTTATAACTTTAATAGAAACATTCACATGATAGAATGGCTGAGATTTTGACATTTTGACATGGAAGATTGGACTAAGATATTGCAACAGAGGTGCAGTAGTTAGATGCAGGTTTATGATGGTGGCGTAGGTCGTCATATGGTGATGTAAAATATCAATTTACAGGATGGTCATTTCCACAGTGACAGAGTCTGCCGAGAAATTATTATTGGTGTTTATAGAGATAGAGTAGTGGCCGAATGGCAGGCTGCCTTGAACGAATTAAAGGGAATACCTTAAAGAGGATGCTGCTCTTACATACTGTGTAATATATTTACTTAATAATAGAGTAGGATATATTTGAATTAGCGATGTAACAATATGTTTTTTTTTGTTGTCTGAATGTTGCAGCGGGAGAACGAGTAGTCTGTACTGGTTGTTGTTTAGTAATTATGCAGTTGGAAAAGAAAGTAATGAAGCATATTGCAGCTACAAGGCTGCGACACTGGTGTATCAGATAAGGACTGCTGGAAAGTGAACCGTGTACAGAAACAATATTATAGACGGATATACAATCTCGCAATGAAGTCAATGAAAGTATAGATATGTTTGGAAATTCAAAAATAACTAGGAGAGGTCATCTTTGATCAACAGATTATGTAATTAGTTCTATCTCACTTCTTTTAAATAATGGGGTGCTCTCTAGGTGTAATCTCTTGACATTGCAGGTCATAAATCTTTTACAGTTATTGCCAAAAACATCTATGATTCGTAAATCAAATCATGAGGGTCGTTGGAACTCACAAAATTCAGAAAGGAAGAACATGAAACTGAGAGTTATCTTTACACATCCAACAACTATTAAACCATTCAAGTTCATTGATAAGTTTGAAGAATTTCCTTTAAAACCTAAATAGTTTTAGATCCATTTGAATTCGATAACAGTACAACGTCCAAAAACTAGAGTAAGGAATGGTCCTACATACCTCTTAAATGTTGAAAGAACTTTTAGAATGGAAGAAGAAATTCCAATATGATTCTCACCAATTTGTGTTTCTTAGGAGTTGTGATTTAGAGAATAAATAGAGATATATTCTAGTGGAAAACTTCTCAAAACTGATGGAGAAGTGAGGTTTTTTATCGTATGAACAGGTGGAAAATAGAGTGACTGGTTTAAAGCATGTAATTGATGGGAAGTAGAGAGGCGTATCTGGCTGAGAAAAGTTAATGTTCCATTGAGGGAAATAACTCTTGTAACTGATAAATTAAGAGGGTTTTAATTTCATGAAATAAATTGCAAAACGAAAAGACAAAATTACCCTTGAAATACCTCACACAACAATGGGCCTGAGATGTTACAATATCTCCCCTTTCGGTTCATTCATCCTCGAATGAAGGTCTTCGCTAGAAGAAAGTGCATGACTTGAAACAACTTACGATCGTCTGTTGGACTGTACTCATCAATTTGAATGAGCTATAATATTGACAAGGGTTTGACAACCAACTAAAAGGGAATTCCGAAGCACGAGTTATAAATACAAGAATTATCACACTAAGGACATGAAGCACGAGTTTGTAGAATCGAAAGACACATATACAGGCAGAACTATTTAGTAACATGGGCTTAAATGTAGGTTCCACACAATCTAAAGTTACATGACAAAAATGAAGGATATGTTGAACATAGTTGGAGGAGTATTTCCACCTTAGATGATATGACTGATAACCCTTAAGCTTAGCAACACTGCTCACTATGTTTTCTCCTCTGAATACCACACACCATCATTGTCAACTTATAATAACCACATTAATAAATTACTAGAGTCTGCGTCTATTAACATGTTGTTTACCTGTTCTGTGCAAGAATAACCTCGTGGTACATATTTTGCACGGATAATTCATATACTAATTACATAAAGAACGACTGGATAGTGATCCAAGACATAGATAATGACATAACATGAGTTCGAAATTTATCATTAAGTGTGAGTTCATAGGGCTGGGTATACTGGAATCCATGGATTCATGGAGTAAGTCTGGTATCATTAAGTGAAGCTATAACTTTCATTCTAGGAACTGAGCATGGATGTGAATCAGTATGAAGAGCATAAACCTCAGTCAAGGACATGATGCTAATATGCAATACAGGAGCAGAGTGTCATTTTGATTGAAGTACAAGGAACATGTTGATATAGGAAAGGATAGATGTCTCATCTTTTTTGTTTTTGGGACATCACTCCCTGAAGCTCAAGACCCAGATTGGTTCAACACCTTGTCATCTCCTCCTTAGCTCAAAGATCGATATTCTAGGTATGAACCTATCTTCTTAACTGAGATATAAGAACAACACTCTGCACAGTTGGGGTATTCCTATACACAAGAATGCTTAAACTCTCCCTATTAGACTATATTTGTAGATATAAAACCGATGCTAGAACCCTTTTTTTAAGCTACTTCCCCTAACTTTATCTTTCCTCTACATTCATCATTCTATAACTCTTTCTCCTATTGATGTATATAATCACTTCGACACATACCAATTTGCCTCTCTCTTATTAGTCTACTAGAATCACGTCTCTAAATTCATGGTCACCCAACTCAATGGGATTAAAACTACGCTAAGGGACTTCAACATCGTCTATTTATAGTCCCTTCAATTCAGCTCTCAGGGGCACCATACAATACATACCTATCCTTAGAATCTCATGTAATAACATTCTACTTGTGTGCACCATTTTCTTTATAAACCTTAAGGACCCTTTTTTTTTTCCCTTAGCCACAATTTACTGTCTCACCTAGGGGTCACATATATATCATAATTGAAACTTCACACTTTTGTCAAACTAATCATCATAAACACTTTTTGCAAACTAATCATCATAAACGCTAAGACTACTAGATCAATTCCATAAAACTACCATTATCGCCCCCGAACTACCATTTGTTCCAGCACGACAATCATCCATAACTCCAACATAGTGTCTAGTACTAGTCATGGAAAACAACACAACTTCTCACATACTACACAGATTCATAGACATAAAAAAAATAAAACGAATATTAGTCCACTGAAAGTACGTGACAAAACAATCGATCTTAATTTCTTCTTCGGCCTAATTGCAGATTACAAGTGCATTCTACTTCAACACTATAACTACTTATCCATTTCCTGCCTAAATTACAATCATTACTCCGTAAAATAGAAAGTTCCTTTTTCAAAATCACAATGTGCAGCCTAGGTCTGTCAACTCCTAACCACTCTATCCTCCCATTCGCAACTTATTCTTGATCTTTTTTAACATACTGGCATGCCATCATAAACTTTTTTCCTAGTTCAAACATGCTCTAAATTATCTTAATCCACCATTATTGCTCAATTTAATACCATAACATTTTCACAATTCTTAATACACCTTCCTCAATCATCATAGGGCATATCATTCCACCACATTACTCGACTACTGCATACATGACCTTAGTAATATACTCCAATCAATCACTATTCCCACTTCTTGGAATTTAACTTATGACTTCATATTTCTAGCCCAACAGTCATTCTACTATTTATGACCCACAACACCATAAATCACATTATATCTTGGATGACAACACTCCCCAAGAATTGGGATGCATACTTTCTCATTTAAAAGTGTCATTGGTAACAAGGTACGAGAAGTTCGGAGAGGACATATTACTGTAGGATCAAACGCACGATTCATATGAACAAAAGTACATTCTTTCAAAATGAAGAACTTAAACACACTAGTGGGCTCCCCTCTAGCCAGGTGAAGTCCTGAGGATTTTTGATGGATATATCTAAGAGCACCATAAAGATATGAGTCGCCTCGATGATGAGGCATAGACAGAGAAATTTGAGCAACACATAAATCTGAGTAAGATTTTTATGAACATCTCTTTACATGATCTAGAGTATGAAAGAAGGGGAAATGTATACTAAATGTCTCGTAGCCTCCCCCATTATAAGTGTGGCGCACTTCACATCCATAAAAAGGATACTACTAGACACGACTTAACAGACACACTAGGACACTTGAACTCTGGGCTTTGATACGAAGTTTGTCACACCCCAAGACGAGGCCCTGGACGTGACATGCACCCGATACTATTACTAGTACAAGCGAAAATTTTGGTATATCACATGAGTATACAACTGACATAATCAATATAGAGGAAACAAAAATAAGAGTTCTTATAGGATAAAGTCTTTCATCAATGTTCATTAATATCACTTAACGTCTGAAGATACAATAGTCATGACAAATAATACTAAAAATTACATGATCTGCTAGGCAACTAAATCAGTCTGTGAAGCCTTTAAATAGTACCAATATAAAAAGGAAAGAAAATATAATGTAGTCATCATATCCCGTCCAACCTCCTAATAGGAAAGAGGCTCACCAATAGCAGAAGATAGAGGTCCTAATGGGGCACCTGACCGTGGACATGAGAGCTAGAACCAACATCATAAAATGATGTAGCGCCAAAGGTGGTCAATACGTGAAATGTATTGGTATGCAAAACCATTTCAGAAGGGTAGTACATCAAGAGGTTAGAAATGATAATTAAATTCAAACGTAAAAGAATACAACTGGAAAGGAACAACAATATAAGGTAAATTTATAATTGACCAAGTAAAGTAGGTTTAATTCCTTTGATTATTTGTGGGAGAAAGTAGTGAACTGTCATAAACCACCATGTGAGCGTATGGAGTCTGATCTTGGCCATCTCA
Source organism: Capsicum pubescens (assembly GCA_030864215.1). Taxonomy (NCBI): domain Eukaryota; kingdom Viridiplantae; phylum Streptophyta; class Magnoliopsida; order Solanales; family Solanaceae; genus Capsicum; species Capsicum pubescens. The sequence continues at coordinate 280,986,201 of CM061549.1, forward strand.
GATAAGCCGTCCTATACCTTTCCGGGCATAGGACGTGACATGACATAATTTTCTAGCAAGTATCCATGGTTAGCCTCTTTTTGGAACAAATGAAAGAAAAGATAGTGTCCAACTTGCGGAATGATCTCTATCCTATGTCGGCAAACATAATTTCGAGCATTTGTCATATCAACCTATGCCTTCACAGTCAGCTAACTAACTCCCTTATGCTCACGATATTGTCTTATTTATCTGATTAGTTATTGATCAAAAAGTTTGTCTTGTTACGTTCATGTTCATATTTTAACCTTTTTAGGCTTATGCTCGTGGTTTACCCTTTTTAAGCTCATAATTATGTATAGCCACTTTAGGCTTATACTGAGAGTTAACCGTAATAGGTTCATATTCATGAGTTAACACTATCAATATTGGAGAGTCATGATAGGTAATTTCATTGTTCGATATGATATAATTCATGCACATGATTGGAATCATTCTTGTAAGAATATTCATGGTCATATTATTATCTATTAGGTCAATGAGGGATTCCTGGGAAGTAGGTACTATTATATTAAGACTTGTGAATTCATAATGTATACATCACAGTGCAAAGAGTTTTACGAATGTTGAGGGAAGGTTACCTTCTTATGGATTATGGAACAAGAATTATACTTTTAAGAGTTTCATAAATTATATCTTATAACTTTAATAGAAACATTCACATGATAGAATGGCTTAGATTTTGACATTTTTACATGGAAGATTGGACTAAGATATTGCAGCAGAGGTGCAGTAGTTAGCTGCGGGTTTGTGATGGTGGCATAGGTCGTCATATGGTGATGTAAAATATCAATTTACAGGATGGTCATTTCCACTGTGACAGAGTCTACCGAGAAATTGTTATTGGTGTTTATAGAGATAGAGTAGTGGCCGAATGGCAGGCTTCCTTGAACAACTTAAAGGGAATACCTTAAAGAGGATGCTACTCTTACATACTGTGTAATGTATTTACTTAAAAATAGAGTAGGATATATTGGAATTAGCGATGTAACAATATATATTTTTTTGTTCTTGTCTGAACATTGCAGCGGGAGAACGAGTAGTCTGTACTGGTTGCTGTTTAGTAATTATGCAGTTGGAAAAGAAAGTAATGAAGCATATTGCAGCTACAAGGTTGCGACATTGGTGTATCAGATAAGGACTGCTGGAAAGTAAACCGTGTACAGAAACCACATTATACACAGATATACAATCTCGAAATAAAGTCAAAGAAAGAATAGATATGTTTGGAAATTCAAAAATAACTAGGAGAGGTCATCTTTGATCAACAGATTATGTAATTAGTTCTCTCCTACTTCTTTTAAATAATGGGGTGCTCTCTAGGTGAAATCGCTTGACTTTGCAGATCGTAAATCTTACACAGTTATTGCCAAAAACATCTATGATTCGTTCATCAAATCACGAGGGTCATTGGAACTCACAAAATTCATAAAAGAAGAACATGAAACTGAGAGTTATCTTTATACATCTAAAAACTATTAAACCATTCAAGTTCATTGATAAGATTGAAGAATTTCCTTTAAAACCTAAATAGTCTTAGAGTAATTTGAATTCGATAACAGTACAACATCCAAAAACTAGAGTAAGGAATGGTCCTACATACCTCTTAAACGTTGAAAGAACTTTGAGGTTGGAAGAAGAAATTCCAACGTGATTCTCACCAATTTGTGTTTCTTAGGAGTTGTGATTGAGAGGAAAAATAGAGATATATTCTAATGGAAACTTCTCAAAACTGATGGAGAAGTGACGTTTTTTATCGTATGAACAGGTGGAAAATAGAGTGATTGGTTTAAAGCATGTAACTGATGGGAAGTAGAGAGGCGTATCTGGCTGAGAAAAATTTATGTTCCATTGAGGGAAATAACTCTTGTAACTGATAAATTAAGAAGGTTTTAATTTCATGAAATAAATTGCAAAAAGAAAAGACAAAATTAACCTTGAAATACCTCACACAACAATGGGCCTGAGATGTTACAATATCTCCCCCTTCGGTTCATTCGTCCTCGAATGAAGGTCTTGTCTAGAAGAAAGTGCATGAGTTGAAACTATTTACGATCGTCTGCTGGACTGTACTTATCAATATGACTGAGCTGTAATAATGACAAGGGTTTGAAAACCAACTACAAGGGAATTCCAAAGCACGAGTTATAAATACAAGAATTATCACACTAAGGACATGAAGCACGAGTTTTTAGAATCGAAAGATACATATACAGGCAGAACTATATAGTAACATGGGCTTAAATGTAGGTTCCACACAATCTAAAGTTACATGATAAGAATGAAGGATGTGTTGAACATAGTTGGAGGAGTATTTCCCCCTTAGACGATATGACTGATAACCCTTAAGCTTAGCAACACTTCTCACTATGTTTTCTCTTCTGAATACTACACACCATCATTGTCAACTTATAATATCCATATTAATATATTACTAGAGTTTGCGTCTATTAACATGTTGTTTCCCTGTTCTATTCAAGGCTGGCCTCGTGGTACATATTAGGCACGGATAATTCGTATACTAATTACATAAAGCACGACTGGATAGTGATCCAAGACATAGATAATGGCATAACATGAGTTCAAAATTTATCATTAAGTCATTAAGTGTGAGTTCATAGGGCTAGGTATACTGGAATCCATGGATTCATGGAGTAAATCTGGTATCATTAAGTGAAGCTATTACTTTCATTCTAGGAACTGACCACAGATGTGAATCAGTATGAAGAGCATAAACATCAGTCAAGGGCATGATTCTAGTATGCAAGATAGGAGCAGAGTGTTATTTTGATTAAAGTACAAGGAACATGTTGATAACGGAATGGATAGATGTCTCATCTTTTCTGTTTTTGGGACATCACTCCCTGAAGCTCAAGTCCCAGATTGGTTCAACACCTTGTCATCTCCCCCTTAGGTCAAAGATCAATATTCTAGGTATGAACCTATCTTCATAACTGAGATATAAGCACAACACTCTGCACAGTTGGGGTATTACTATACACAAGAATGCTTAAACTTTCCCTGTTAGACTATATTTGTAGATATAAAACCGATGCTAGAACCTTTTTTTAAGCTACTTCCCCTAACTATATCTTTCCTCTACATTCATCATTCTATAACTCTTTCTCCTATTGATGTATATAATCACTTCGACACATACCAATTTGCCTCTCTCTTATTAGTCTACTAGAATTACGTCTCTAAATTCATGTTCACCCAACTCAATGGGATTAAAACTACTCTAAGGGACTTCAAAATCGTCTATCTATTGTCCCTTCAATTCAGCTCTCAGGGGCACCATACAATACATACCTATCCTTAGAATCTCATGTAATAACATACTACTTGTGTGCACCATTTTCTTTATAAACCTTAAGGACCCTTTTTTTTTTTCAATAGCCACAATTTACTGTCTCACCTAGGGGTCACATATATATCATAATTTAAACTTCACACTTTTGTCAAACTAATCATCATAAACACTTTTTGCAAACTAATCATCATAAACGCTAAGACTACTAGATCAATTCCATAAAACTACCATTATCGCCCCCAAACTACCATTTGTTTTAGCACGACAATCATCCACAACTCCAACATAGTGTCTAGTACTAGTCATGGACAACAACACAACTTCTCACATACTACACAGATTCATATCTACAAAAAAAATAAAACGAATACTAGTCCACTGAAAGTACGTGACCAATCAATCGATCTTAATTTCTTCATCGACCTAGTTGCAGATTACAAGTGCATTCTCCTTCAACACTACAACTACTTATCCATTACCTTCCTAAATTACAATCATTACTCTGTAAAATAGAGAGTTCCTTTTTATAAATCACAATGTGAAACCTAGGTCTGTCAACTCTTAACCACTCTATCCTCCCATTCGTAACTTATTCTTGATCTTTTTTAACATAATGGCATGCCATCATAATATTCTTTCCTAGTTCAAACATACTCTAAATCATCTTAATGCACCATTATTGCTCAATTTAATACCATAACATTTTTGCAATTCTTGCTACACCTTCCTCAATCATCAAAGGGCATATAATTCCACCACATTACTCGACTACTGGATACATGACCTTAGCAACATACTCCAATCAATCACTATTCCTACTTCTTGTCCTTTAACTTATGACTTCATATTTCTAGGCCAACAGTTATTCTACTATTTATGACCCATAACACCCTAAATCACATTATATCTTGGATGACAACACTCCCCAAGAATTGGGATGCATACTTTCTCTTTTAAAAGTGTCATTGGTAACAAGGTACGAGAGGGTCTGAGAGAACATATTACTGTAGGATCAAACGCATGATGAACAAAAGTAAATTCTTTCAAAATGAAGAACTTAGACACACTAGTGGGCTCCCCTCTAGCCAAGTGAAGTCCCGAGGATTTTTGACAGATATATCTAAGAGTACCATAAAGATATGAATCGCCTTGAATATAAGGCATAGACGGAGAAATTTGAGCAACACATGAATCTGAGTAAGATTTTTATGAACATCTCTTTACACGATCTAGAGTATGAAAGATGGGGAAATGTATACTAAATGTCTCTTAGCCTTCCCCATTATAAGTATGGCGCGCTTAACACCCATAAAAAGGATACTACTAGACACGGCTTCACAGACACCCTAGGACACTTGAACTCTGGGATTTGATACCAAGTTTTTCACGCCCCAAGCCGAGGCCCTGGACGTGACATGCACTCGATACTATTGCTAGTACGAGGGAATGTTTTGGCATATCACATGAGCATACAACTGACATAATGAATAGTGAGAAAACAAAAATAAGAGTTATTAAAGGATAAAGTCTTTCATCAATGTTCATTAATATCACTTAACGTCTGAAGAAACAATAGTCATGACAAATAATACTAAAAATTACAAGATCTGCTAGGCAACTAAATCAGTATGTGAAGCCTTTAAATAGTACCAATATAAAAATAAAAGAAAATATAATAAAGTCATCATATCCTGTCCAACCTTCTGATAGAAAAGAGGCTCACCAATAGCAGAAGATAGAGGTCCTAATGGGGCGCCTGACCGCGGACATGAGAGCTAGAACCTACATCATAAAATGAAGTAGTGCCAAAGGCGGTCAATACATTGAATGTATTGGTATGCAAAACCATTTCATAAGGGTAGTACATCAAGAGGTTAGAAATGACAATAAAATTCAGACGTAAAAGAAGACAACTGGAAAGGAACAACAATATAAGGTAAATTTATAATTGACCAAGTAAAGTAGGTTTAATTCCTTTGATTATTTGTGGGAGAAAGTAGTGAACTGTCATAAACCACCATGTGAGCGCATGGAGTCTGATCTCAGCCTGATCAGCTAAGCCATCCTATACCTTGCCAGGCATAGGATGTGACATGACATAATTTGCAAGACAGTATTCATGGTTATCCCCTTTTCGAGACACATAAAAGAAAAGAGAGTGTCCGACTTGCGGAATGATCTCTATCCTATGTCGGCAAATATAGTTTCGGGCATTTGACGTTTCAACCTATGCCTTCACGGTCGCTAACTCCCTTATGCTCATGGCGTTGTCTTATTTATCTGATTAGTTATTGATCAAAAAGTTCATCTTGTTACGTTCAAGTTCATATTTTAGCCCTTTTTAGGCTCATGCTCGTGGTTTACCCTTTTTAAGCTCATAATTATGTATAGCCACTTTAGGCTCATACTGAGAGTTAACCTTAATAGGTTCATATTCATGAGTTAACACTATCAATATTGGAGAGTCATGATAGGTAATTTCATGGTTCGATATGATATAATTCATGCAAATGATTGGAAGCATTCTTGTAAGAATATTCAAGCTCATATTATTATCTATTAGGTCAATGAGGGATTCCTAGGAAATAGGTACTATTATATTAAGACTTGTAAATTCATAATGTATACATCACAGTGCAAAGAGTTTTACGAATGTTGCGGGAAGGTTACCTTCTTATGGATTATGGAACAAGAATTATACTTTTAAGAGTTTCATAAATTATATCTTATAACTTTAATAGAAACATTCACATGATAGAATGGCTGAGATTTGTACATTTTTACATGAAAGATTGGACTAAGATATTGCAGCAGAGGTGCAGTAGTTAGCTGCGGGTTTGTGATGGTGGTGTAGGTCGTCATATGGTGATGTAAAATATCAATTTACAGGCTGGTCATTTCCTTTGTGACAGAGTCTGTCGAGAAATTATTATTGGTGTTTATAGAGATAGAGTAGTGGCCGAATGGCAGGCTGCCTTGAACGACTTAAAGGGGAATACCTTAAAGAGGATGCTGCTCTTACATACTATGTAATATATTTACTTAATAATAGAGTCGGATATATTTGAATTAGAGATGTAACAATATGTTTTTTTTTGTTCATGTCTGAACGTTGCAGCGGGAGAACGAGTAGTCTGTACTGGTTGTTGTTTAGTAATTATACAGTTGGAAAAGAAAGTATTGAAGCATATTGCTGCTACAAGGCTACGATACTGGTGTATCAGATAAGGACAGCTGGAAAGTGAACCGTGTATAGAAACCACTTTATAGACGGATATATAATCTCACAATGAAGTCAAAGAAAGAGTAGATATGTTTGGAAATTCAAAAATAACTAGGAGAGGTCATCTTTGATCAACAAATTATGTAATTAGTTCTGTCTCACTTCTTTTAAATAATGGGGTTCTCTCTGGTTGTAATCGCTTGACTTTGTAGATCGTAAATCTTTCACAGTTATTGCCAAAAACATCTATGATTCGTACATCAAATCATAAGGGTTGTTGGAACTCACAAAATTCAGAAAGGAAGAACATAAAACTGAGAGTTATCTTTACACATCCAACAACTATTAAACCATTCAAGTTCATTGATAAGATTGATGAATTTCCTTTAAAACCTAAATAGTTTTAGAGCCATTTGAATTCGATAATAGTACAACGTCCAAAAACTAAAGTAAGGAATGGTCCTACATACCTCTTAAACATTGAAAGAACTTTGAGATTGGAAGAAGAAATTCCAACGTGATTCTCACCAATTTGTGTTTCTTAGGAGTTGAGATTGAGAGGAAAAATAGAGATATATTCTAATGGAAAACTTCTCAAAACTGATGGAAAAGTGAGGCTTTTTATCGTATGAACAGGTGGAAAATAGAGTGACTGGTTTAAAGCATGTAACTGATGGGAAGTAGAGAGGCGTATCTGGCTGAGAAAAATTAATGTTCCATTGAGGGAAATAACTCTTGTAACTGATAACTTAAGAGGGTTTTAATTTCATGAAATAAATTGCAAAACGAAACTACAAAATTACCCTTGAAATACCTCACACAACAATGGGCCTGAGATGTTACAATAGCAGTGTCTTTAGATTTTTTTTTCTATAGTTTTTTGTTCTCCAATATGGCAACTGATATTGACTTAGTCAATGCTCATGTTCTTTGATGTTCCTTGATTTCTGTTCCATTACCCAGGGTGAGTATCTTCGTGTACATTATAAAATAATGAACTATAATGACTCTTCAGGTCATTTTTCTTATTTATGCTTATTTATGCTGTTTAAGATTCTACATAGCTACCCCACGTCATTTATAACTTGCTGGGACCCATAAGATAGTATGTTTATGACCATTTTAGAATCCTATTGCCTTCTCCCTAGACTAAATTAGTTTGAAGTATAGAAATGTTATGATGCTAGGTTGGGATGTGGTCCAAGTGTTGGAATCATGGTTAGTTTGATTGACCTTAGTTGGGCTAGTCTAGTGATCTTGAAATCGTATCTTGGGGTAGAATTGACATAATTTCCCATATTTCTAGACAAATTTCCTATTTTAGGATTGTTATGGCTTACTTGACATCTAGAAGTTGAACTAGATACCTTAGCCTATTTTTGGGCGTAGTTTGCCTAAATATGGAGATTGAGGATTAAAAGTGGGATCATTCGGCCCACTTAGGCCAAGACTGGTGTTAGCCATTATGGGCTTAGTTGCGGATATTAGGCCCAGTTGTGACTAATGAACCTTATTTATGAGATTTACTTGGTGAATTGATAAATTGTGATGATTTTTACCGGATTATGGTTAATGGGCTGTAGAGATGTTAATGGGGAAAGGATAGAAACGACACTTCAAATTAAACTATTTCCATGAAAATGGCTATGAAATTTAAATTTTACTTTCTAGGCATTTCAATTTGTTGGCTTGTTCTATACCATTTCTACACACCTTCTATATAATTTCTATACATATCTTGTACATATAAATATTTTATATAAAAATTATACAGTTTTGATACACAATTTATAAAATAATTGTACATTTTTCTATACATTTTATAAAACAATTATATAATTTTTATACAATTTCTATATATTTTTTATATATATTTTATACATATACATATTTGATAGAACTATATAATTTCTATACATATATCTTACATCGATACATATTCTATATAACAATTATACCATTTTTATATAATTATATTTAATTATTATTTCTAAAGAATAAAAAAAAGTAGAATATTTTTCAGTTAAAAAGTTTATAGTAAAAAAAAATATATACATTTTTAAAAGGGCCGAATGGCCCAAGTTGAAAACTCTATCAGTATTGTATATGAATTGAATCAGTATTGTATATGGACTGCATCTAAACTACATCGGCCAAGGTGACCCAAATTAGGAAATGGCTATAAAGTGGAAATACTTTATCCGACTGGCCATTTTTTTGGCAAAATCTCATACTTGGGCTAATTGTTTTAAAAAGTGCTATACAATGTCCTTTTTTCGATGTTTTCCCTCAGATGTGATATTGGGCCTTTAGAGATGTTATTTCCTTTTAGTTATGATATTTGGCACATAGAGATGCATTTTCCTCTTAATTATGATATTTAGCTCATAGAGATGCATTTTTCCTCTTAATTACGATATTCGGCCCATAGAGATGCATTTTTCTCTTAATTATGATATTTGACCCATAGAGATGCATATTCCTCTTAATTATGATATGTGGTCCATAGAGATACATTTTTCTCTTAGTTATGATATTTGGTCCTTAGAGATGCATTTTTCATTTAGTTATGATATTTGGTGTATGGAGATGATTTTCCTCTTAGTTATGATTATTGGCTTATAGAGATGATTTTTCTCTTGGTCATGATGTATGACCAATAGATATGAGATATCTAATAGAGGAGATATGATTATTGATATTATGCCTCCTATATGTGAGATGATTATAGATATGCTATGACTTATAAATATGATTATCAATATGAGTTCCGGATACGTATATGGGCCTAAGGCTGTGATGATGATGTTGTGATTATTTCGGATATATTATTGGGACAAGGGTAATGTTATGATAATGATTGGGTATTCGAGAAGTTTTTATCATTTTAAAGGATACGATTAAAGTTTATGGATTTATATGCATGTTTTATATACACATCTCTCTGGTATGGGACGGAGAAAATGTGGTATATTGCTTACGACTTATTCGATTGGATACTGGTGATGACATGCATAGATTTGGTACTTTCATGGTTATTGTATTGGTAACTTATGTGATTCTAGATGAAATACGATCTTATGATTGTTCTGCTTAATTAAGGGTTAAGCTACCTGGTAGTTAGTTGTCTATTAGGAGACTATAGCACTTGGTGGCTAAGAATTAAATGTATTAGTTAATGGGTCTTGCTTAGTTAGAAACATGGTAGCTATCGATGGTTGATATATGGCTAATGATGATGTCGGGTTTAGCTTAGGTGAAGATTAGTGATATTAATAACTAAGTTTATAATGTCGATTAGTTGTTAGAATGAGGAGTTATGTATTAACGAGGCTAAATAATAAGTGATGTTGGTAATAAGAGGTGACTAATTAATAACGATGAATAGTTGCTAAATGGTTGATTAATGAATAGTTAAATAAGGATTAGATGGTTAACGATGGTTAGTTAATGAATGATGCCATTTAGTAAGGGATGGTCAGATGATAACTAGTTATGTGTTGTCTAATAATGGTTAACGGATATATGTTGTTTAGTTGATAATTTTGAATAGTGGATAAATGGTGATTATGGTCTAGTGATGAACGTTGTCCGGTATTTAAATGTTGGCTATTTGATAAATAATGGTTAGTTGCTACCCCATGAATAAGTTTAATGTTTAGGCTAATAACTAGAGCTCATATGATGACTAGTGAACTAGTGGTTTCATTATAATAAGCGTTGGTTAGCTAATGACGAATAGTTGGGAAGTATTGACTAGATAGATACTTTTTGATGATATGATTATATTCCTGAGTTTATTAGTATATGTTATTCTATAATGACTATTGTGATATTGATACCCGGCAAGGCCGGAGGATACTAATGTGATATTGATACCCGGCAAGGCCGGAGGATGCTAAGAGACATTGATACCCAACAAGGAAGGAGGATGCTATTGTGATGATATTGATACCCTGCAGGGATAGAGGATGCTATTATGATGATATTGATACCTAGCAGGGACGGAGGATAGTATGATGATACGTTGATACCCGACAAGGTCGGAGTCTGATTATAATGATAATGGTCATGTTGATGACTGTAATACCCCAAAAAATCCAAACCAATATGAAAGCCATGTACCAAGATCATACATAGTACATCATGGTTATTTTATAGTTTTATGAGTAGGTTAGATGTATATTAAGGCTTCAAATAACTCTCATCTATCAGACGAATCAAAACATTCCTTACCGATTGAATTCTTGAGAAGGATATTGGTATAGTAAACGTCAAACAAGAATATCTCTCATTATACTTGGAATTTTTGATCTCATGACCTATCAACAGATATATAATTGAATTATCTTTCGAACGATGCCAATTTCACCTAAATTCGATATCGGAGCAAAGAGTTATTCCTATTTTACTCCAGCATGTTAGGCTAGAAACAGTGTGACGACATTCGTGGTAGCTTACCACATTTGTGATGCCTTACCACGAAGGTCATCAGCCTTAGGCAGAATCCAGCTCCTGTGTGATGACATTCGTGGTAGCTTACCACATTTGTGACACCCTACCACGAAGGTCGTCAGCCTTAGGCAGAATCCATCTCCTGTGTGATGACATTCGTGGTAGCTTACCACATTTGTGATGCCCTACCATGAAGGTCGTCATCCTTAGGCAGAAACCAGCTCCTACATGACTACATTTGTGGTCGCTTACCACATTTGTGACACCTTACCACGAAGGTCGCCAGACTTAGGCAGAAACCATCAATTCCAGCTCCTAAGTGACGACATTCATGGTAGCTTACCACATTTGTGAGGCCTTGTCAAAAAATGTCGTCAGCTATTATTTTCAGCAACTGGGAATTTATTTCATAAGGGTATTTTGGTCTTTTCCCTTCACTTTCCATGACTTATAACCCTCAAGGAACATATTATCTTCCATTCTCTTTAGTTAAAACATCTCAAAAAGCTCTCTCATACACTTTCAACCACAAGATTAGGGTTTTCTCTCAAGATCATCTCCTCAAGAACAAGAACATTCTTTCCCAAAGGGGTTAAACCCTAGTCAAGAAAAATCAAGGGCAAGCCTAAGGATTTCTTCAGGAACCTTCAGAAACATTAGATCTCTTTCAAGATCAAGATTTAAGGTATGCATAGTGTTCATCTATGGATTCAATTCGTTCATGGAGTTCAAGAACCATGCTTTTAAATGTTATTTTGTAAACTTTTATGGTGATATAAGCATGTACACGTTGATGATTGTTGTTCAAGTTTCAACATGATATCTAAGGATGTTTTTCATGGAATATATGTGATTGTTGGTTGAAAACCATGAGCTTTGGGTGGGTTGAACTAATGCAAGTATGAAATCCACCTATGCCTTAAAGAATGCATATAAGGTGTTTGATAAAATTCCTAGGATGTTAGGAGTTCATATTTACATGATTTCATGATATATAAATGGCAAGTCCATGTTAGCGATACACTTCAATATGAATGCCCATGCTATTTATGTATTCTTATGGTGATGGCATGAAGTATGTATGATGGGGGGAATATGAATTTTGTGTGCGAATTATATCCATGATTTCCATACCATGTTTGAGGTGTTGATTAAATACATGAAGTATACTATCCCCTACTTATGATATAGCAAATTATGGACTCCAATCTTGTGATCAAGTCATATCATTTGTGTCAGTTTTCTTCTATCAAGTCCTGGGAGTATTTGTACCCGAAAAACATAGTTGTGTGCCTAGAGCCATGTCATGTTGTCACGATAATCTCAGTCAAGATATAATCTATAGAACTCAGTCCGTCATGTGACTCAGGAAACCTCAGAAATCTCATGATCCCAGTTAACTCTCAGATAATAGTACTACGCCGTCAGTTAACGGAAGTCAGTTAATCTGTCCATGTACAGTCAGTTGAATCATGTTTAGTCTCTTCATATGGGAGTAGGATTTAGCACCGAGTGAAACCAAGGATGGGAACTCACCTGTATATGAGAGTGTGATTCTTAGCAGTCATCCTTGCGTTCCAGAACTATGTAGCTAGCATAGGTTGAGACATCGCAACCTGTTATATGAGGGTAGATGAAGTGGCTTAACCTGTTATATGAGGGTTCCCACCGTTCTCACTAGAGTTACGTGTTATATGAGGGTTGGTCACATGATTTCCTTACCAGTGGCGCGGTATTGACACCCTTCCAGTCAGGGTAGATATTGGACCCCATCTTAGCCATTATGGCATACATGGGGCATGTCGGTTAAACAACTACCTCCCACAGTTTCAGTATCAGTCTCAGTAAAAAAACACAGACAGTTCTTCAGATATCAGTATACCAGGACTGTTAGATACGGTAAAATTTAGTTATAGCATAGAACTCAGAGAGTTCAACCAGATTCAGGGCTATCAGATACAGTCATCCATGTTATCAGAACTACGGTTTCATCCATGTATTAGCATATAAATTTAGCCATCACGTACTCATGATCTTAGTTACTATGTATGTATGTTTGTACTCTTACGTTCATATCAGTCAGTCAGTAGTATTATTCATGCATGTAAACCCTTTGCAGTAGCCTACCTCACTCGTATACTCAGTACACCAGTTGTACTAACGCAATTGTGCTATGGTGCTTTCTTTTCATGTTACACCATAGGTTCAGAGGCACGAGTCCCAGACCAGCAGTAGCAGTCGCATTTAACATACAGAGTTGTAGTGAGTCCTCTTTATTCGAGGACGACATTATTTAATTTATTCATTTATTTCTTCAGTTCAGTTTTACGGAGTTAGTTGGAGACATGTTCCTTCAACTCCTTATTTCAGACAGTACTTAGAGGCTTTTAGATTTACGCTCAGATTTAGCTTTCAGATTCAGTTTTCAGTTGTTTTGGGTATTTCTCACCCATATGGATGTTATATTATTTCAGTTGAACCTTATGTCCTATTATGCATGTTTTCCGTATTATTATGTCATGAATTGCAGTATACAGGTACAGATATCAGTCATGGGTTATCTTGTGGTCCCTTGGGGTCATAAGCACCATGTAGCATTTCGATTCAGAAAATCGGGGCGTTACAAACTTGGTATCAGAGCCTAAGGTTTAATAGAGTCCTAGGAAGTCTGAAAGCCGCATCTAGTAGAGTCTTGTACATGGGTGTGTTGCGCGCCACACTTATGTACAGGAGGCTATGAGATGTTTTAGGAACAGTTCCCTTTCTTTCAGTATTCATGTCGTGCTAGTAAACATAATTTCAAGTCAGTCTCTCAGTCTAATCCGCTCTTCTCTTATTTCAGAAACATGCCTCCAAAGAGAAGAAATCAACCAGCTCCTCATCCCGAAGATCCTTTGGGCGAACATGTTTCTCATGCAGAGTTCAGGACCGCATTTACCACTCTTGCTCAGTCTGTAGCTGCCCAGAATGAACGACCCGCACTCATTTCGGCCAACCCAGTGGCCAATTCAGCAGCATCTAGGATTCGGGACGTCTAAGCCAGACGAGAATCCTCAGGAATATGTTGACCAAGTCCAGAAGGTCATTTATATCATGGGAGTCACTTCTTCTCAGAGTACCGAGTTAGCCGCATACCAATTGCAGGATGTCGATCACACTTGGTACAAGCAGTGGTTAGCAGAAAGGTTAGAGGATGCAGGTCCTATTGAGTGGAAAGAATTTTTCACGGCTTTCTTAGACAAATTCTTTCCCCAATATCTGAGAGAGGCCAAAGTTCTTGAGTTCATCAATCTCAGGTAGGGAAATATGATAGTTAGAGATTATTCTCTTAGATTTACTCAGCTAGCCAGATATGCCCCTCATGTGGTTGCAGACAACAGGGCTAAGATGAGCAAGTTCGTGTCAGGGGTAAATAATAGCGTGGTAAATAAGTGTAGGTCTGCGATGATAAATAGTGATATGAATTTAGCCAGGCTCATGACCCATGCTCAACAGATAGAGGAGCAGAAGGTTAAGACTAGGGAGAGGCAGAACAAGAGAGCAAGAGCAGAAAGTTTCAGTTTTGTTCAGCCCAAATCAGAGGGAGGAAACCGTTCACAGTTTTGTCCTAAGTCAGCAGTTCCATCCCTTTCCTCCGCTAGTGCCCCAGTGCCGAAGTTCAGGGACGGCAATAGAGACAGAGCACCAGGATCTAAATCTCATAGCAGTGTTAGCAGTGCCCGCACTTATCCTCAGTGTCAGACCTGCGGTAAGCACCATCAGGGTGTGTGTAGAGCGGGTCAAGGCATTTGTTTTGGTTGTGGCAAGCCAGGCCACAGAGTTAGGTACTGTCCTCAGCCGAGTCCTCAGGGTCAGCAGAATTATTCCACAGCTCAGTCCGGTCGCCTGAACCAGTAGGGTGCCACTTCCAGCGCTACTAGTGGGCAACGCCCAAATAGACTCTATGCTCTTCAGACCCGATAGGATCAGGAAAATTCTCCTGATGTCATTACTGGTACGTTACAGATTTTCCATGTTTATGTTTATGCTTTGCTAGACCCATGTGCATCCTTGTATTTTGTCTCTCCATACATAGCAGACGATTTCGAAATCAGTCCTGAAATTTTAACAGAGCCATTTTCAGTCTCTACCCTAGTAGGTAAAGCCATCATAGCTTGGCAGGTATACAGGAACTGCCCGATTATAATATTTCAGAAATCCACGTCAGCAGATTTAGTCGAGTTAGAGATGATTGACTTTGATGTCATTCTCGGCATGGATTGGCTTCATTCCTGCTATGCCATAGTCGACTGCAGAAATAGGATAGTTCAGTTTCAGTTCCCGAATAAGCCCGTCCTAGAGTGGAAGGGTAGCACTTCGTCTTTCAGGGGTCAGCTTGTTTCCTACCTTCGGGCAAGAAAACTAATTTCTAAGGGGTATATGTATCATCTCGTGCATGTTAAGGATTCCAGTTCCAAATCTCCAAGTCTCGAATCAGTCCCAGTGGTTAATGAATATTCAGATGTCTTTCCCGAAGATCTTCCAGGCATTCTTCCCAAAAGGGAAATAGACTTCGGCATAGACCTTCTCCCAGATACTCAGCCTATTTCTATTTCTCCATACAGAATAGCACTAGCAGAACTCAAGGAACTGAAAGATCAGTTGAAGGATCTCTTAGATAAGGGATTCATCAGGCCCAGTGTATCCTCATGGGGTGCGCCAATTTTATTTGTGCGCAAGAAAGACGGTTCTCTCAGAATGTGTATTGATTACCGTCAGCGCAACAAAGTCACGGTCAAGAACAGGTATCCGTTGCCTAGGATAGATGACTTGTTTGACCAACTTCAGGGTGCCAGTTATTTCTCCAAGATAGACTTCAGATCAGGCTATCATCAGCTCAGAGTTAGAGAATGTGATATTCTGAAGACAGCTTTTCGTACTCGGTATGGTCTATTTGAATTTCTAGTCATGTCCTTTGGTCTTACAAATGCCCCTGCAGCTTTCATGGACTTGATGAACCAGGTGTTCGAGAAGTACTTAGACACATTCATCATAGTCTTCATAGATGATATTTTGGTCTATTCTCGCACAGAGCTTGATCATTCAGACCATCTCATAATTGTTCTTCAGACTCTCAGGGATCACCAGTTGTTCGCCAAGTTTAGTAAGTGCAAATTTTGGCTAAGATCAGTAGCATTCCTTGGCCATATTATTTCTGGTGATGGAATTAGAGTAGATCCTCAAAAAACCGAAGTGGTAAGAAACTGGCCTCGCCCTGTCTCTCCATCAGATATCAGGAGTTTCTTAGGTTTGGCTGGCTATTACCGATGGTTTATCGAGGGATTTTCTTATATTGCATCTCCTATGTCCATATTGACTCAAAAAAAGGTCAAGTTTTAGTGGTCAGAACCTTGCGAAAAGTTTTTTCAAGAGTTGAAGACTCGACTCACCTCATCTCCAGTTTTAGCACTTCCCGATGGTTCCGATGGATTCGTAGTATATTATGATGCATCCAGAGTAGGTTTAGGTTGTGTCCTCATGCAGCATGGTAGAGTCATAGCCTACGCCTCCAGACAGTTAAAGCCCCATGAGAAGAATACTCCTACTCATGACCTTGAGTTAGCAGCAGTTGTCTTTGCCTTAAAGATTTGGAGGCATTATCTATAAGGTGTTCATGTAGACGTCTTCACAGGTCATAAGAGCCTTCAGTATGTCTTTTCCCAGAAAGATCTCAATCTTTGTCAGAGAAGGTGGTTAGAGCTCTTAAAGGATTATGACATGAGTGTCCTTTATCATCCTGGCAAGGCCAATGTAGTGGCCGACACACTTAGTAGACTGTCCATGGGTAGTGTTTCCCATGTTGAGGATAGTAAGAAGAAATTATCTTAGGAGATTCATCAGCTTGCCAGACTAGGAGTTCGCTTAGTCGACTCTTCAGAGGGTGGTGTATGTGTTCAGAGTAGTTCAGAGTCATCTCTAGTTTCCGAGGTGAAAGAGAAGCAAGACGGGGATCCTAGCCTTGTCAGGATAAAAGAGTCAGTTCAGAGTCAGGAAGTAGAGGTTTTCTCCCAAGGGGGAGATGGTGTTCTTCGTTGTCAGGGTCGTCTGTGTGTTCTTGGTGTAGATGACTTGAGGCAGCGAATTCTTGCAGAAGCACATGGTGCGCGATACTCTATTCATCTAGGGGAAACTAAGATGTACCGCGACTTGCGGGAGATATATTGGTGGAGTGGGATGAAGAGGGACGTTGTAGAGTTTGTGGCTAAGTGCTCTACATGTCAGCAGGTTAAGATAGAGCATTAGAAACCTAGTGGTTCCATGCAGGAGTTCACTATTCCTACTTGGAAGTGGGAAGAAGTGAACATGGACTTCGTGACGGGTTTGCCTAGAACACGTCATCAGCATGATTCAGTTTTGGTCATTGTAGACAGAATGACGAAGTCAGCTTATTTCCTTCCAGTTCGTACCTCTTACTCGACTGAGGATTATGCCAAACTCTATATCAGGGAGTTGGTCATATTACACGGTGTTCCACTATCTATTATCTCAAACAGAGGTACCCAGTTCACCTCTCACTTCTGGAAAGCGTTCCAAAAGGGTCTTGGTACCCAAGTTCATCTCAGTACAGCATTTCATCCTCAGAAAGATGGTCAAGCAGAAAGAACCATTCATACTCTAGAAGATATGCTAAGGGCGTGTTCAATTGATTTCAAGGAAAGATGGGATGACCACTTGCCTTTGATTGAGTTTGCATACAATAACAACTATCACTCCAGTATTCAGATGGCTCCATTTAAAGCTCTCTATGGTAGGAGATATAGGTCTCCGATTGGTTGGTTCAAAGTTAGTGAGACCGCAGTCATAAGGCCTGACTTAGTATTCGATGCCATAGAAAAAGTTTAGTTGATCAAAGAAAGACTCCGGGCTGCTCAGAGCAGACAAAAGTAGTATGTGGATGTTCATAGGAAGGATCTCAAGTTTGAGGTCAATGACTATGTCTATCTCAAGATCTCTCCTATGAAGGGAGTGAAGAGATTCGGCAAGAAGGAAAAGCTCAGTCCCCGATATGTCGGTCCCTTCAGGATTCTCAGTCGCTTCGGCAAGGTAGCCTATGAGCTCGAATTGCCTTCAGATCTAGCCTCAGTTCATCCAGTCTTCCATGTCTCTTTGCTCAAGAAGTGCATAGGTGACCCAGCAGTTGTAGTCCTTATTCAGAGCGTTGACATTCAGAATAACCTCTCTTATGAATAAATTCCAGTCGAAATCATCGACTATTAGACTCGTAGGATGAGGAACAAAGAAGTCCCTCTAGTCAAGGTTCTTTGGCATAATCAGTCCATGGAGGGAGCTACTTAGGAAGCAGAAGCAGACATATGAACCAAGTACCCTCATCTTTTCTCCGCTAATTCAGACTTAGCTCGAGGTAACCATTTTCCTTAAGATTATTAAGGTATATGTTCAAAATTCCAGTATAAACTTGGTACCTAGTACCATTGCATAGATTATCATGCATTCATGTATCAGTTCAGTCAAGCGATCACACATCAGATATACATTCTCATTGAGAGAAATTTTAGTCCATCCGAACATCAATCATGCATTCATGAGTTCAGCTTATCAGTCATGCATTAGATATGCATGTTCAGTTGTGCTGTATTCAGTTTAGAATTCATTTTAGTCCTAAAATCATGTGCCAGTTGAGCATGATCAGTGTATGCATCGTCTTATATTTTCTTCCCTCTCAAGCAGTCATCATTCGAGGACGAATGTTTCCAAGGGGAGATATTGTAATACCCCAAAAAAAAATCTAAACTAATATTAGAGCCATGTACCAAGCTCATGCATAGTACATCATGGTTCTTTTATAGTTTTATGAGTAGGTTAGATGTATATTAAGGATTCAAATAACTCCCATCTATCAGACGAATCAAAACATTCCTTACCGATTGAATTCTTGAGAAGGATATTGGTATAGTCAACTTCAAACAAGCATATCTCTCATTATACTTGGAATTTTAGAGGTCATAACCTATCAACAGATAGATAATTGAATTAGATTTCCAACAATACTAATTTTTCCTAAATCCGATATTGGAGCAAAGAGTTATTCCTATTTAACTCCAGCATATCAGGCTGGAAATAGTGTGACGACATTCGTGGTAGCTTACCACATTTGTGACGCCCTATCACGAAGGTCGTCAGCCTTAGGAAGAAACCAGCTCCTAAGTGACGACATTCATGGTATCTTACCACATTTGTGATGCCCTATTTAGGCAGAAACCAACTCCTAAGTGACGACATTCGTGACAGCTTACCACATTTGTGATGCCCTATCACGAAGGTCGTCAGACTTAGGCAGAAACCATCAATTCCATCTCCTGTGTGTTGACATTTTTGATGGCTTGTCACATTTTTGACGCCTTGTCACAAATGTCATCAGACTTAGGTAGAAACCATCAATTCCAGCTCCTGTGTGATGACATTTTTGACGGCCTGTCATATTTTTGACGCCTTGTCACAAATGTCGTCAAACTTAGGAAGAAACCTTCAATTCCAGCTCCTGTGTGACGAGATTTTTTATGGCCTGTCATATTTTTGATGCCTTGTCATAAATGTCGTCAGGCTTAGGTAGAAACCATCAATTCCAGCTCCTTTGTGACGACATTTTTGACGGCTTGCCATATTTTTGACGCCTTGTCACAAATGTCGTCAACTATGATTTTCAGCAACTGGGAATTTATTTCATAAGGGTATTTTGGTCTTTTTCTTCACCTTCCACGACTTATAACCCTAAAGAGGCGTAATTTTTCCCATTTTTCTTTTCAGTTAAGCATCTTAAAAATCCTCTCTTACACTCTCAACCACAAGATTAGGTTTTTCTCTCAAGATCATCTCCTCAAGAGCAAGCCTAAGGAATTCTTCAAGAACCTTTAGAAACATTAGATATATTTCAAGATTCAATCACTAAGGTATGCGTAGTGTTCATCTATGGATCCAATCCGTTCATAGAACTTAAGAACCATGTTTTAAATACTATTTTGTGAACTTTTTGTGGTGATATGAGCATGTACATATTGATGATTGTTGTTTAAGTTTCAAGATGATATCTAGAGGTGTTTTCATGGAATATATATATGCTTGTTAGTTGAAAACTATGAACCTTAGATGGTGTAAAATGGTACAAGTTATGAAACACACCTATGCCTTAAAGAATACATGCAAGGTGTTCGATAAAATGCTTAGGATGCTAGAAATTCATGTTTATATGGTTCCATGATGTATAAATGACAAGTCTATGTTAGCTATACACTTTAATATAAATTCCATGCTTTTCATGTGTTGCTATTGTTGTGGTATGAAGCATGTATGATAATGGAGATATACAATATGCACATGAAATATAGCTATGCACTCCCTACCATGCTTAATATGTTGAGGAACTACATGATGTATAATATCCTCTATTTATGATAATGTGAATTGTGGACTCCAATCTTATGATCAAGTCAGTCATGTTGTGTCAGTTTCCTTCCATCGAGTCCTGGGGGTATTCGTACCCGAAAACTATAGTTGTGTGCCTAGAGCCATGTCATATTTCACGATATACAAAATCAAGCCATGATTCAATAGAATTCAGTCAGTCATGTGACTCAGGAAACCTCATGGTCTCAGTTAGTTATCAGATATCACTAGTATTCCATCAGTCAACAGAATTTAGTAAGTTCCACTTACATACAGTCAGTTAAATCATGTTCAGTCTCTTCAAATGGGAGTAGGAGTTAGCACCGAGTGAACCCAAGGATGAGAACTCACCTGTATATGAGGGTGTGATTCTTAGAAGTCATCCTTGCATTCCACAACTATGTAGCCAGCATAGGTTGAGACATCACAGCCTGTTATATGAGGGTAGATGAGGTGGCTTAACCTTTTATATGAGGGTTTTCACCGTTCTCACTAGAGTTACCTGTTATATAAGGGTTGCTCACATGTTTTCCTTACTAGTGGCGCGGTATTGACACCCTTACAGTCAGGGCAGAGATTGGACCCCTTCTTAGCCATAATGGTACATATGGGGCATATCGGTTAAACAAGTACCTCCCACAATTTTAGACTCAGTCTCAGTAAAAGAACTCAGATAGTTCTTCAAATATCATTATACCAGGACTGTCAGATACTATCAAATTCAATTATAGTGCGGAACTCAGATAGTTCCATCAGATTTAAGACTGTCAGATACAGTCGCCCATGTTATCAGAATTACAGTTTCAGCCATGTCACTTTTCAGTAAACCATGTATTAGCGTACAGATCTAGCTATCACGTACTCACGATCTTAGTTACTATGTATGTATGTTTACACTCTCACGTTCATATCAGTCAGTCAGTTAGCATTGTTCATGCATGTAAACCCTTTTGCATTAGCCTTCCTCACTTGTATACTCAGTACTCCAGTTGTACTAACGCATTTGCGCTATGGTGCTTTCTTTCATGTTACACCATAGGTTCAGAGACACGAGCTCCAGATCAGCAGTAGCATTCAGCCGCAGAGTTGCAGTGAGTCCTCGTCCATCCGAGGGCGATATTATTTATTTCATTTATTATTTCAGCTCAGTTTTTCTAGACAGAGTTATTTGGAGACATGTTCCTTAAACTCCTTATTCAGACAGTACTTAGAGGCTTTCAGATTCAGTATTCAGACTTATGTTCAGATTTGATTCAGTTTTCAGTTGTTTTGGGTATCTTTCACCCATATGGATATTATGTTTTGAGAGATTCTTTATTTAGTTGAACCTTATGGCCTAAATGTTCATGTTTTCCGCATTATTACATTATATATGCAGTGTACAAGTACAGATATCATTCATGGGTTAGCTTGTGATCCCTCGGAGTCATGAGCACCGTGTAGCATTCCGATTTAGAAAATCGGGATGTTACAGTAAATGGGCTGGAACGGGATAGCCCGGCCCAGTTGATAAGTTTATTGGACACAAATTAGGGTAAAATGTTAGCAAGTAGGGGTGTGTAGTTTCCAGTAAGTAGGAGTGTTTTCCTTGATCGTATTAATAGTGCTATATTTGTAATTTCTTATTTTTGAATTTTTGGTGGATATCTATTGTTTTAGTTAGATCGGTTGCAATATTATGTAGTGGTAATTCTCTATTGTTCTATTAGCATCTGTTGTTGTGTTGCTCTATGTTGTCTCAGGTACCTATATTACATATTTTACTAGATTGTTTTTAATTTTTTTATCTTGAGCTGAAATCTACTGAAAACAACTTCTTTACCCCACCTTTAAGGTAGTGGTATGAATTACGTACACTCTACCTCCGAGGCCCCATATTGTAGGAATATACTTAGTATGTTGTTGTTGATGATGAAGTATTTAATTGGGTATACAGTTTAAGAATTAAAAAAAAAATTAAAATTTTTGTATAAAAAAAGTCATAGATATTTGTATGATTTGTTTTCCTTTTTTTTTTTTCTTTTTTTTTCTTTTTTGTTCTTTTTAGTTTTTTTTTTTCCGAATTGGTAGAAATAATAACGTTTGATTGAAAGGTAAAAAATAGTTCACTTTTACATGAACACTTATATATATTTCATGGAAATAGTTATTAAAAAATTCTTATTACTACATGCTATTAATGGATCTTAACATATAGTATAAATATTAGCATGACAAAGACGCATTGTAATACAAAGTTCTATTGAAGATTAAAACATATATTATAAGTTATTCGTTTAATGAAGTAGTACTTTAGATAGGAGGTTGTGGAGGTCGATCAAAGATTAGGGAAGAAGGCTGATAAGCATATGTTGTCTTGTTATCCACCCATGCAAGTAGTTGTGATATTGCTCTTGTAGGACATTATTTGTCCTTTAATTTCTATTACTATACGTTGATTTTTGTACATCGACTATCATTTTATTTTGTTGCAGTAACTGTCCTGTTAATTCTTATCCATTATTTTTGTTTTTACTGATAATTCTTTTACTTCTACTACTATTTTCTTGGACTACTTTGAACTATCTTTTCATCGAAGGTCAATGGAAAATATCCTATCCACCTCTAAGGTAAGATAATATGGCACCCCAACTTAGGATAAGGAGTCCCACATCGATAAAACACAGGAGCGATGCTAGGTATATAAGTAAGAAAGCCTTACTCCCTAGTGACGCATTTTAAAGCCATGCGGGCCTGGGCCCAGAGCGGACAATATCACTAGTGGGCTAGGCTAAGGGGTATCTCGGGCCTTCGTAATTCGGGATGTCCGTCGTGGCCAGAGCCTCGACTTAGG
This sequence comes from Capsicum pubescens, assembly GCA_030864215.1. NCBI lineage: Eukaryota > Viridiplantae > Streptophyta > Magnoliopsida > Solanales > Solanaceae > Capsicum > Capsicum pubescens. The sequence goes on from CM061549.1 coordinate 281,009,505, forward strand.
TCGTGACGAGAATGGTATCATAGCCACTCCTGTGTCATCCTTGTCGATGTGGGATAGAGTTCAAACTGAGTTTAGGGAAATTCCGGTAAGGCGGGGCAAACCTCAGTCCTGAGTCTAGGCAAATCTTATTTGGTGGGGCGTCTAGGGCCTCGACTCGGATCGTGACAAGAATGGTATCAGAGCTGCTCTTGTGTCAGCCCTGTCGATATGGGCTAAATTTCAAACTGAGTTTAGGCAAATTCCAGTAAGACGGAGCAAATCTCAGTCTTGAGTCTAGGTAAATCTTATTCGGGGGGGGGGGGGGGGGGGCAAACCTCAGCGTCCCCAACAGATAAGGAGTCCCACATCAACAAAACATAGGAGAGATGTTGGTTATATAAAGTTGTGCGAGCCTGGGCCCAGAGCAGACAATATCACTAGTGGGCTTGTCTAAGGGGTCTCTCGAACCTTCATGGTTCGGGATGTCCATCGCGGCCAGGGCCTCGACTCGGGTTGTGACTGATAAGATCTACAAATGCTCCACCCTTATCACAACCCACTTTCTTATATAAAATCCAAAACTTTTATGGAACTAGATGTGGAACTAGAAAATATTCAAATTGTTTTGTGGAAACAAAGTCCCAAGCGTTGAAAAAATCAGTCCGCACTCACAAAATGTACTTTATTCACCCACACATATATATAAAATTAGTAAATAAACATTTTATAACCAAAAAGTCTGTACAATAAAAATAAAATAAAATGTTACAAAGTTATTTTAGTATCATACAATATACACATCATCAATTTAAAATCCATTATGTCTTAAACTGTATATTCAATATGTATTAAATGAAACAAAGTATAATTTTAACATAACGTCAACATGATCTTGACAGCTATTTAAATTTCATTTAGATTGAAAAGATGAGAAGATTGGTTGTCTTTCTTCAACACTATAAATATAGAACTTTGAAGAATCATCAAACAAATTACTAACTCGGGACTCTCCCAAAATGCAATTTTTTGCTTCCATCTTCCTTTTTCTATCCTTCCTTTTTGTGTTAAGGAAATGGAAGAACCCAAATAACCAAACCAAAAAATTCCCTCTAAATCTATGGAAACTTCCTTTTATAGGAAGCAAGCATCACATGGTGATTTTACCGCTCATTTGCACCAAACATTTATGCACATTACCATGTTTTGTATTAGAAATGAGACATCAACATGATTTAAATGCACTAATACCCACATTTTTCAGGTATCTACCTGAGAAGGTGAAAAGATGCGGATAGGAGCTAAAAAGGGGATCAAATAGAAGCAAAAGAAGTGCAGCTGAAGACCTGGAGCAGTTCATCCTCAGTTACCATGACCGCGGTGCTCAGGCCGCGGTCGCAGTCATTCAAGATAGTCAGCATAACATGATCGCAGTCACGGTCAAACCTGCACGATCGCAGCTTAACAGGAATATAACCCAGGGAAATTTTGTAAAATCACATAGACGAATTCCAAACCATACATAGGCAAAAACCCTTTCTTTTTTGGGTATTGCTTACCCCATATACATTTTTGAATTGAACGCAAGAAACCCTAATTGGGAAAGTGTGTAACTAATTTTTGAAGCTTGATTTCTTAGTAATTTTTTGAAGAATGGATATCTTGGATAATCCTTATGGTATATCTCTCTTTAATTTCTTCATGAGTAGCTAAGTAATTTAGTCTTGGGATTATGTTGAACTAAAGTGTAATTGTGTGTGGGTGTTGATGTGTTTGCATGATTTTTAGTTGTTGATTATGGATTCCACCATTGCTTGAGCTTATTAGTTGGAATTTGTGGGTGAAAACTCCAAAATCTCCAAATAGGTTTGATGGGAGAAAGCCTCAAACTCTAGAAACTCTTCATCATCCTTGAAAGAGGGATGAAAGTAGACATATGATACCCATAAAATCCTTGAAAGAGGGTTATAAGGGACAAAGCAATGGGGAACAATTAAACCTATGGTTTACTACCTTTTGTAATCTTAGAAATAAGAGTGATTGGAGTATAAATCATGTCAAGAGTATCATCCTAGAAAAAGGGATGCTTGATTGATATTTTGGGTGACTGTGAATTGCACACTTGTTAGGTGCTCGAAAGAGCCAATGGGTAAAATCATTGTGATTTTATTGAAAGATTAACTACAATGATCTTCGACCTAGACTATCCTTTATTTAACAACTAAGTTTCATGTTAAACCACTATCAAACCACATGCTTTTATTTTTAGGAAGACATAATCCCAAGATTTTATCCAATCTTGATTTTAAATCAAAGGTGTTAGATTCGTGCATTGTTAGTTGAAAATCATCACAAATCATTCCCCCCATTTTATTTTATATGTCATATTTTTCATCATTCCGGGTAACCCCTTAATAATTAGAGAACCCATAGGAATTGAAATTTATAATTTGCTCCTTGTGGATTCGACCCCAACTCTAATTGGGTTATTGACAACAACTGCCTCACCCCTCAAACGTGGGAGTGAGTTGAGCATTATCAAAATAGCGTCGTTGCCGAAGAGTAGAATATATATTTCACTTGTGTGGTGTGATTCTTACTTTGGAATACCCAGGGTGTTATAATTTACTTTATTTGTTGTTTTTGACTTTTCATTTTTGCTAATCAAAGTGTTAACGGAACAATGAGTGATAGCACAAGCAACGTGGCCCCCTTTGATGGTCCCCTAGATGATGAGGGCCCACTAAATGAAGCGGGATAACCAAGTGCAATCTGTATCCCACCAACTAATGGAAATGGAGTCTTCAATGTGACTAGCGTCATACTTCACGTGTTGCAAATGAAAGTATTATATGGGGGTCAAGCCTTTGAGGACTTAAATGTCCATTTGAAGAATTTCGTGAAAGTGTGTGCGCCACTCAATATAGCACATATTACTCAAAAATTCATTCAGCTTTGCCTTTTCCCATTATCACTAATGGGTGAGATGGTTTTATGGCTTCGCTCACTTCTACTCGGCTCAATTACTTCTTGGGATGTGCTTACTACGGTATTTCTTGATAGATACTTCCCACCATCTAAAATGCTTCAAAAGTGGGATGAGATTGTAAATTTTTGGAAAATGAATGGAGAGCCGTTGTTTGAAGCTTCAAAATGGTTTAATAGAAAATTAGCACAATACCCAAATCATGAAGTGCCGGAGAAGATGCTTCTTGAAATTTTCTACCGTGCCCTTGATCCATTGAATAAAATGATGGTAGATAATGCGGTGAGAGGCTCTAGTGTGAAGATGCACCACCATGCGACCTTTCTATTGATTGGGGAAGTGTCAAAGCAAAACTAGGGTTGGCATACTCGAGAAACCAAAGTTCCCAAGACCCCTTCTACTACTTCTATGGTTGATAATGAACAAAGAAAACAGAATGAAGAAAAGGAGGAGAACATGGTGAAAATGACGACCCAACTTAAACTCCTGAAAAAGCATGTTATGGGTGCACTCGCGAAAGCGGTAAATATCGTAGCATCAAAACCTTATGAAGATGATGAAGAAGAAAAGAAGTTGGATGAGGAAATCCGGTACTTGGCTAACTACTCGGGGGGTTCCCACTCCGCCTATCAAAGGTAAGATGGGAATCAAGGTTGGATGGACCGCGAGAGGGATATAGATTAGAGAGATTGGGAATACGATTATGACCGTTATGTTCCCCCTCATGACCGAGCTAAACCCAAGGAGTCAAGTGAAATTGACCCCAAAAAATTTTAAAACCAAAGATATGCTAGCTAGAATATTGAATAGAGTGGAAGGTACGGACAAAATGGTCCGTGAGTTGAAAGGTGACTTTTCTCAACTTTCCCAAACCGTGGTGTCTCACTCTACCTCTATTAAGCAATTGGAGACCCAAATTGGACAAATCTCCTTGTAATTAAATGCGAGGCCTATAGGTAGACCCCCCAGTGACACGATTGTTAACCCAAAGAATAACACTCAAATACTAGCAATTGTCACAAGGAGTGGAAATATACTTGATTAGCTCTTTAAAGGAGACTTGAGTGAGAAAATTCCCAAGACTAAAGCAAAGTAGGTGTTGCCTCAAAGTCGAGAAGAAAATAATGAGAACGAGACACCGAGGAAAGTGATGAAGAAGTGGTTGAGAATAAAAAGCCAACAAGTGAAGCAAGGACCACAATCCAAGTTCCTCCCCCATTCCCTCAACGATTGTATAAGAATTATGAGGGTGACAAATTGAGGAAGATCATGGCAAAGCTTAGAAATCTATCGATAAACATCCCATTGCTTAAGGCAATCCAAGAAATCCCGAGATATGCTAAGTTAATGAAAAAGTTGATGTTCAAAAAGAAGCTTGTTGAAGGTGACACCATTGAAGTCACCCATGGGTGTAGTGCTATAATAAATAGTAAAATTACGGAAAAGAAAGATGACCCCGGAGCTTTCACTATTCCCTGTACCATTGGAACTCATGTTTTCCAAAAGCTTTATGCGATCTTGATGCAAGAATCAACCTCACGCCATTTGTTATGTATAAAAATCTTGGATTGGATGCTCCTACCCCGACCTCTATGTGACTCTTAATGGAAGACCGATCTATCAAAAGGACGGTGGGAATTTTGTTTGGAATACTTGTCAAAGTGGACAAGTTTATACTTTCGACGAACTTTATGGTGTTGGATTGTGAAATGGACCAAGAGGTGGATATCTTTCTTGGTCGTCCTTTCTTAGACACTGAATGTGCCATTGTCGATTTGGAGATGGGGAAATGAAGTTTAGGGTACAAAAGGATGAGGTCTCTTTTAAAATTTATAGGACAAAGAAATAAACAACGTAACTTCAAGTTATATCCATGGTGGATCATGAGATTGAAGAGGTGAATGCAGAGGAGTCTGAGGACCCACCTTGAAAATGAATGAAGGAAGACATCGTTCCTTGATGATAACTAAGGCGCTATGTGGGAGGCAACCCACAAATGCCATGAAAGTGGCTCGTATCCTTTTGCCATACTTATGTAGTACAGATGTTAGCATTTGAATATGAATAACTCATCCATTTATAGAACTATGGAGTGCATTGGATGTTCTTGGAAAGGAGGAGGTGTGCAATTTTGCATTGAAAACTAAACAAGGAAATAATTGGTAAAAATTGAGCAAAGAGCTGAATAGGGGATAATAGGGGAGCAAAATTGCCCTTTGTTATTGCGATCACGGCTCCCAAGCACGATTTCGGTCACCCATGTATCTGCGATCACAGTCACCTGACTGCGATCGCGGTCACTTTAGCCACTTAATCCCTAATTTCCCTTATTTCCCTCATTCCCCGCACACTCCCTTTCATGATTGTACTCTCTAATTTGGGCTAAATTCTAGCCAAGTTTGTGAGCACTCCAACAACATCCTTGCATCCCTCTCGCATCATAACTCCTGTAGGTATCATGAATCCATGCTTTTATTATTGAAAATAGGACCTAGAATGCATGATTAAGAGTGGGCCTAATGTTTTTATTGTTATGCTCTCCATGTTGTCATACTTGGTATTGGTTTTGTGCTGGATTCTTGAATAAGGTGTGCACACAAGTGGGGAAATCTTGAGTACCCAATAAAGTGCAAAAAATATAGATAAATGAGATATGCACACTAAGTGTTTGACACTTTGGCCAAATGAACTTTCAGTAGTGATATTTGCAATTCAAAAGGGTATTCATATTATTCAATTGGTCTTTATGTGAATCCATATTGTAGAGCATGCTAGTATCCTAAAATCTTGGAAGAGATTTGAGCATGGGGAGCTGGCACAAAACCATCCTCAGGTATCGTGACTGCGATCACGGTCCGCGACCGCAGTAATACAATCGCGATCATGGCATGCGATCACGATAACCGAGGCTAGTTCCCTGCAATGCCTAAAATCCTGAACTCCCAAATTTTTAGCCTAGCTTTATCAAGAACCTTTTCCAATGAGATTAGTGAGCAATGAGGTATAGTTTGCATGATAAAATATCATTGATTGATATAATATGTTCCTAGTATTTTCAGGACAACCTCATGGACAAGTATGATCACATATGATTAATGGCACTCGAGTGCCACACTCATTACTGTAATGATCTTTCGAGGACAAAGATTTTCCTGGAAAGAGGTATTTGCTTGGAGAATATGCCATAGAAACTATCAATATTTCATGACAAACTTGAAGCCGAAAGGTGGCAGTTCTTTGAACCGGACCCTGAACAATGGGTCCATGAATTTTATGCCAACATCAGTGAAGTGTCCTTCTCGGACCCATTCAATGTAACTATTAAGGTTTGGGGCAAACCGGTGAAAGTTGGGGCTAAGAAAATAAATGATATTTATGGGATCCAACATGCAGAGTTGGGTGAATTCAAAGAAAAGGGGTGTAAAATGGGGATTTGGTTCATGCAATAGTTATGCCCTGGAAAGGAAGTCTCTTGGGAAAAGACTAAAAGCAACATCTCCATAAACGACTTTACTTCCAAGGATCGAATATGGTTGCACATTATTTGTAGTTGAGTCTCTCCTTTCAATCACATGACAACAGTCCCTGAACTACGTGCTCAGATGGTTACTTGCATTCTAGATAACATCCCTTTGGATGTTGGTCAATTTGTGGTGAATGAAATGGATCACTTCAAGAACCAAGGTAGTACGCATCTCTTTTTACCTTATTTGATTACTTAGTATTGCATAGGAGCGATGTAATACCCCCATCTACTCCTTGAGGATTCAAGGAGAGAGATCAAGTAGTAAAGGAAAGATGTAATACCCCGTACTTTTCCCTAGCTTGAAATCGTCTCAAGAATGTTAGAAACTTACTTTTAAAGATGAATCCACTTTTGTAAATATGGTATTTTTAAGATTTTCACTTTTTCACGTGGGAAATTAAATTAGCTTTCCAACGATACTAATTTCGTCAAAATCTGGCATCAGAGGAGAAAGTTATGGCCAAAATACAGAAGGCAGTAAAACTGCCCAGATGCACGGTGAGGATGAAAGACCGTCGGACTAGCGATGGACCATCTCCCACGACTGTCACATCAAGGAAGTGAGAACTAACATCTACTTAGGAGCGACGGCCCAGGACGATGAACCGTCGAACTAGCGATGGACCGTCACTCAGGCCATCGCAAGGGAAACAGTGAGGCGACCTTCAGGATAAGGTGCGACGGTCAGGTTATCGGACTGTCAAACTTGAGATGAACCTTCTCCCAAACCATCACAGCCAAAATAGTGAGAACTCATTCTGCCTAAAAGCGACGGTCAGGGCCGACAGACCGTCAACCCAGCGACGGACCGTCGCAGGTCCCGTTCAGTTTATTTTTAAGTCATTTTAATAGGGGTATTTTGGTCATTTACCACCCACTTATATATACCCAATTATATACGATTTCAGCCATTTGGTTCATTATTACTTCATAAACAAAACTAGGGTTTCTCTCTAACATTAATCTCCAAGAACAAAATCCAATATTCTTCAAGAACTAAGGGATTTCCAATTCTTCGAGTTAAAGAACATCAAGAATCTTAACCCAGGTATGCATCGTGTTCATTAATGGACTCCTTTCGTCCATGAAGTCCAAGAATCCTTTTTCCAACTTCAATTTATGGATTTTCTTTATGATTTCATGATTGGGTTGTTCTTGTTCACGTTGATAAATGAGAAATTAAATTCTACTCTATGTTGGGTGATAATTTCTACGTGGGTTTAATTATTATAATATAGATTCATGCAAACCTATGACTAAACCCTTGAATGATGAAATTAGAATGTGACCATGATGTTTAATTGTTGTACAATGATGTTTACATGTACCATGCCTACAATATGTTTGATTTAATGCCTAAATGAAGGAAAAGTGCCTAACTAGCATGTTTTCATGAAATCCCCATGTATGTACAAGTTTATGCCTATCACGTGTTTGATGAAATGCTTTAGTAAATGCATTATGGTGATTATTATGTATTCAAGCAAGTCATGCTTTGTCAGTTTCCTGGTATCGATTCCTGCGGGTACTTGTACCCAAAATATTAGCTGTGTGCCTAGAGCCATGTCATGTTTTCATGATACTCTCAGTTAAGCTATGATACTTAGACTTCAGATAGTCTTATGACTCAGGAAATCTCCATGATCATATGAACTCAGTCAGTTGTCATATATCAGTAGTATTCCGTCAGTCAACAGAAGTCAGTAACTCAGTCCATGTTCAGTTTCAGAAAATCATGTTCAGTGTCTAATCAGATGGAAGTAGAAATTAGCACCGAGCGAACCCAAGTGAGGGAACTTACCTGTTATATGAGGGTGTGATTCTTAGAAGAAATCCTTGCATTCCAGAACTATGTAGCCAACATAGGTTGAGATATCATAGCCTTCTATATGAAGGTAGATGAGGTGGCTTAACCTGCTATAAGAGGGTTCCCACTATTCTCATTAGAGTTACCTATTATATTAGGGTCACTCACATGTTGTCCTTACCAATGGCGTGGTATTGACACCCTTCCAATCAGGGCGCAAATTGGACCCCAATTCAACTATAATGTGTCATTTAGGGCATGTCGGTTAGATGACTACTTCCCACAATTTCAGTATCAGTATCAGTCAAGAACTTAGATAGTTCTTTAAATTTCAGGACCGTCAGATACAGTCAATTCAGATACAGTACAAAACTCAGCTAGTTAAATCAGATTCAGGACTGTCAGATACAGTCACTCATGTTATCAGTTACATCAGTTATCAGTATGTCATGTTATCAGTATTCAAATTCAGTAATCATATTATCATGATATCAGTATGAGTTATTATGTCTCATGTATGTATTCTCATGCTCATGATATCAGTCTGTTATTATTATTGTTAATGCATATGAACCCCATGCATTTAGCCTACCTCACAAGCATACCAGTACATTCAAAGTACTGTCACATTCGCGCTATGGTTTATTATACCATAGGTTTAGAGACACGAGCTCCAGAGCAGTAGTAGATTCCAGTCTCAGCAGTCAGAGTTAGAAGTGAGTCCTCATCTTTCGAGGATATGATTATCCCTTATTATCTCATTTATTAGTTTATCAGTTGGAGTTAGTTGGGGACATATCCCATCAACTTATTACTCAGATAGTTCAGTCAGTTAGAGGGTTTCTAGACTATTATGTTCAGACAGTTATTTTAGTTATTTTGGGTATTTCATACCCTTTTTCAGATGTTATGTTTTACTTCAGATATGTGAACTTTATGGACTTTCAGTTCATGTTTCCATATTATTCAATATTTTATGCAGTATATAGGTACAGATATCAGTCATGGGTTAGCTTGTGGTCCTTCGGGGTTATGAGCACCGTGTAGCATTCTGAATACCAGATTTGGGGTGTTACAAACTTGGTATCTGAGCCTAAGGTTCAATAGTGTCCTAGGAAGTCTGAAAGCCGCATCTAGTAGAGTCTTGTGCATGGGTCTGTTGCATGCCACATTTATGTACGGGAGGCTATAAGATGTTTTAGGAATAGTTTCCCCTCTTTCAGTATTCATGTCGTGCCAGTGAGCATAATCTCAAGTCAATCTCTCAGTCTAATCCATTTCTTCTCCTTATTTCAGAACATGCCTCCCAAGAGAAGAACCCAGCCTATCCAAGAAGATCCCTTGGAAGAACATATTTCTCATGCAGAGTTCAGGGCTGCATTTACTACTCTTGCTCAGTCAGTTGCTGCTCAGAATGAAGGACCATCTGTCGTTCCGGCCAACCCAGTGGCCAATTTATCTGCAGCCAGGATTTAGGATTTCACCCAAATAAATCCTCCATCCTTTCTTGGGTCTAAGACAGATGAGGACCCTCTAGAATTCCTAGATCAGGTGCAGAAGGTGATAGATATCATGAGGGTGACTACTGTTGAGAGTGCTGAGCTAGCTGCATATCAGTTACAGGATGTTGCTCACACTTGGGTCAAGAAGTAGAAGTAAGAAAGGGTAGATAATGCAGGTCCTATTGAGTGGGAGGAGTTTGCATCTACTTTCCTTGATATATTCTTTCCCTTAGAGCTTAAAGAAGCTAAGGAGCTAGAATTCATCAACCTCAGGCAGGGTAATATGATAGTGAAAGAGTATTTTCTTAAGTTTACTCAATTAGCCAGATATGCCCCTCATGTGGTTGCAGATAGCAGGCCAAGGATGAGTAAGTTTATTTCAGGGGTGAATGCTAGCATGGTTAATGAGTGCAGATCCGCCATGAATAATAGTGACATGACTTTAGCCAGGCTCATGACTCATGCTCAGCAGATAGAGGAGCAGAAAGTTAGGATGAGGGAGAAACAAAATAAGAGAGCGAAGACAGGTAGTTTCAACTTTGCTCAGCCTAAGTCAGAAGGAGGAAACCATTCTCAGTTTCGTCCTAAGTCATCAGTTCCATCTCTTTCTTCAACCAGTGCTCCAGTTCCTAAGTTCAGAGAGAGTAACAAAGATATAGCGCTATGCTCTAAGTCCCAGGGCAGTGTTAGCAGTTCCCACACCTATCTTCTTTTCCAGACTTGTGGCAAGCACCATCTGGGTATTTCCAGATCTGGCAGTGGTATTTGTTTCGAATGTGGCAAGCCAGACTATAGATTTAGAGACTATCCTCATCCAGGTCCTCAGGGTTAACATAATTGCTCCTCAGCTCAGTCTGGTCGCCCAAATCAGCAGGGTCCCACCTCCAGTGATACTACTAGGCAACACCCAAATCGTCTTTATGCTCTTCAGTCCTAACAAGATCATGAAAATTCTCCTGATGTGGTTACCGGTACGTTACAGATCTTTCATGTGCATGTTTATGCTTTACTAGATCCAGTATCTTCTTTGTCTTTTGTCACTCCTTATATAGCAGTCGATTTCAGAGTCAGTCCCGAAATTCTAGCAGAGCCCTTTACATTATTTACCCAAGTGGGTAAAATCATCATAGCCCAGTGGGTATACAGGAACTACCCGGTTATGATATTTCAGAAAGTCACCTCAGCAAACTTAGTTGAATTAGAGATGACTGATTTTGATGTCATTCTCGGCATGGATTGACTTCATTCCTGTTACGCCACAGTTGACTGCAGAAACAAAATAGTCTAGTTTCAATTCCCAAATTAACCCATCCTAGAGTGGAAGGGTAGTGTATCCACTTTTAGGGGTCAGCTTGTTTCCTACTTTTGGGCACGGAAAATAATATCTAAAGGATGTGTCTATCATCTTTTTTTGAGTTAAGGACACTAGTTCCAAGACTCCCAACCTTGAATCAGTTCTAGTTGTAAATGAATATTCAGATATTTTTCCCGAAGATCTTCCAGGAATTTCTCTCAAAAGGGAAATAGACTTCGGTATTGATCTTCTTCCGGATACTCAGCCTATCTCTATTCTGCCATACAGAATGGCACCAATAGAACTCAAAGAACTAAAAGAGAATTTGAGGATCTCCTAGATAAGGGATTCATCAGACCCAATGTTTCCCCGTGAGGCACACCAGTATTATTCGTGCGCAAGAAAGACGGTTCTCTCAGAATGTGCATTGATTATCGTCAACTCAATAAAGTTACGGTCAAGAACAAGTATCCTCTTCCCAGAATCAATGAATTATTTGATCAACTTCAGGGTGCTAGCTATTTCTCTAAGATAGACCTTAGATCCGGCTATCATCAGCTCAGAGTCAGAGAATGTGACATTCCAAAAATAGCTTTCCATACTCGGTATGGCCACTTCAAATTCTTAGTTATGTTATTTGGTCTTACCAATGCCCCAGCCGCTTTCATGGACTTGATGAACCGTGTGTTCAAGTAGTACTTGTATATGTTCATCATAGTTTTCATAGATGATATTCTGGTCTATTCTCATAGTGAGAGAGATTATGTAAACCATCTCAGAATAGTACTTCAGACTCAAAGATTATCAGCTATTCACCAAATTTAGCAAGTTTGAGTTTTGGCTAAGGTCAGTAGCATTCCTTGACCATATCATTTTCGGTGATAGCGTTAGAGTAGATCCTCAAAAGACCGAAGCAGCAAGAAATTGGCCTCGCTATGTCTCTCTATCTGATATCAAGAGTTTCCTGGGTTTGGCTGTCTATTATAGACGGTTTATTGAGGAATTTTCTTCTATTGCATCCCCTATGTCCAGATTGACTAAGAAGAAAGTCAAGTTTCAGTGGTCATATCCTTACGAGAAGAATTTTTAGGAGTTGAAGACTTGGCTCACCTCAGCTCCAATTCTAGCTCTTCCAGATAGTTCAGATGGGTTCATAGTGTATTGTGATGCATCTAGAGTAGATTTGGGTTGTGTCCTTATGCAGCATGGTAAGGTCATAGCCTACGCCTCCAGACAGCTTAAACCCCACGAGAAGAATTATCCTACTCATGATCTTGAGTTAGCCGCCGTAGTATTTTCCTTGAAGATTTGAAGGCACTATCTATACGGTGTTCATGTTGATATGTTCACAGATCATAAGAGCCTTCAGTATGTCTTTTCTCAGAAAGATCTCAATCTTCATCAGAGAAGGTGGTTAGAGCTCTTGAAAGATTATGACATAAGTGTCCTTTATCATCCGGGCAAGGTAACGTAGTGGCCGATGCTCTCAGTAGACTGTCCATGGGTAGTGTTGCTTATGTTGAGGACAGTAAGAAGAAGTTAGCTCAAGAAGTCCATCAGCTTACGAGACTAGGCGTTCTCTTAGTCGATTCTTCAGAGGGCGATGTATGGGTTCAGAGTAGTTCAGAATCATCTCTAGTTTTTGAGGTGAAAGAAAACTAAGATAAAGATCCCAGTTTAGTCAAGTTGAAAGAGTCAGTCAAGGATTAGAAAGTGGAGGTTTTCTCCCAAGGGGGAGATGGTTTCCTTTATTTTCAGGTCCGTCTCTGTGTTCCAGGTGTAGATGACTTATGGTAGCGAATTCTTGCAGAAGTGCATAGTTTGCGCTACTCTATTCATCCAGGGGCCACAAAGATATACCGCAACTTACAGGAAATCTATTTATGGAGTGGGATAAAGAGAGTTATTGTAGAGTTGGTGGCTAAGAGCTCTACATGTCAGCAGGTTAAGATAGAGCATCAGAAGCCTAATGGTCCTATGCAGGAGTTCATTATTCCTATTTGGAATTGGAAGAAGTGAACATGGACTTCGTGACAGGTTTGCCTCGAACTAGTCATCAGCATGATTCAATTTGGGTCATTGTAGATAGAATGCCCAAATCATCCTATTTTCTTTCAGTTAATACCTCTTATTCAACCGAGGATATGCCAGACTCTACATTAGGGAGTTGGTTAGATTGCATGGTGTTCTGCTACCTTTTATCTCAGACAGAGGTACCCAGTTCACCTCTTATTTCTGGAAAGTGTTCCAAAAGTATCTTGGTACCCAAGTTCATCTTAGTACAAACTTTCATCCTCAGACAGATGGTCAAGCAGAAAGGACCATTCAAACTTTTGAAGATATGCTAAGGGCGTGTGCAATTGATTTCAAGGGTAGTTGGGATGACCACTTGCCTTTGATTGAATTTGCATACAACAACAGTTATCATTCCAGTATTCATATGGCTCCATTCGAATCTCTCTATGGTAGGATATATAGATCTCCAATTGGTTGGTTTGAAGTTACTGAGGCCTCAGTTATAGGTCTTGACTTGGTATTCGACGCCTTAGAGAAAGTCCAGTTGATCAGAAAAAGACTCTGTGCTGCTCAGAGCCGATAGAAGTCTTATGCAGATGTTCGTAGAAAGGATCTCGAGTTCGATATTGGTGACTATGTATATCTAAATATCTCTCCCATAAAGGTAGTGAAGAGGTTTGGCAAGAAGGGAAAGCTCAGTCCCTGACATGTCAGTCCCTTCAAGATTCTCAGTCGCTTTGGTAAGGTAGATTATGAGCTTAATTTGCCTTCAGATCTAGCCTCAGTTTATCCATTATTCCATGTCTCTTTGCTCAAGAAATGTATAGGTGACCCAGTAGTTGTAGTCCCTATTCATAGCATCGATGTTCAGAACGGCCTCTCTTATGAAGAGATTCCAGTTGAAATCCTAGACTATCAGACTCGTAGACTGAGGAACAAAGAAGTCCCTCTAGTTAAAGTTCTTTGGAGAAATCAGTCTGTCGAGGAAGCTACTTAGGAAATAGAAGCAGACATGCATACAAAGTATCCTCACCTCTTCTCCGTCGACTCACATCAAGCTCAAGGTAACAGTTCTCCTTAAGCTTACCTAGTTTCATGTTCAGTATTTGTCACGAACTTGGTATTAAGTACCATTGCATATTCAGTCATGCACTCATGTATCAGTTTAGTTATGTAATTATGCATCAGACAAGCATTCTCATTATGATAAACTTAGTTCTTCAGAACACTCAGTCATGCATTCATGAATCAGTTACACATGCATCAGATATGCATGTTCAGTATGATATGTTTAGCTTGTTAGTCATGTCAGTCATGAGATCATATTTCAGTATTCATGTTCAGTATGTACGTTGGTTATATTCTCCCCTCACTCTTAGTCTCATTCAAGGACAAATGTTCTCAAGGGGAGATATTGTAATACCTCATACTTTTTCCTAGCTTGAAATCATCTCAAGAATGTTAGAAACTTACTTTAAAAGATAAATCCACTTTTGTACATGGGAAATTGAATTAGCTTTCCAACAATACCAATTTCATCAAAATCCGACATCGAAGGAGAAAGTTATGGCCAAAATACAGAAGGAAGTACAACTGCCCAGAAGCGACGGTGAGGCCGAAGGACCATCGGACTAGCGACGGACAGTCACCCACGACCGTTGAAGCAAGGCAGTGAGAACTACCTTCTGCCTAGGAGCGATGGCACGGCCGACAGACCGTCGGACTAGCGACGGACCGTCGCAAGGGAAACTGTGAGGCCACCTTCTAGATAAGGTACGATGGTTAGGTTTACGAACCATCAAAATTCCGAAGGATCGTCGCCCAAGACGTCGCAGCCAAAACAGTGAGACCCCATTCCACCTAGAAACGATGATCAGGGCCAACGGACCGTCAACCCAGCGACGGACCGTCGCAGGTCCCGTTCAGTTTTTTTTTTAAGTCATTTTAACATGGGTATTTTGGTCATTGACCACCCACTTATATATACCCAGTTATATCCTATTTCAGCCATTTGGTTCATTATTACTTCACAAATAAAACTAGGGTTTCTCTTTAACATTAATCTCCAAGAACAAAATCCAATCTTCTTCAAGAACTAAGGGATTTCCAATTCTTCAAGTTCAAGAACATCAAGAATCTTAACCTAGGTATGCATAGTGTTCATTCATGGACTTGTTTCGTCCATGGAGTCCAAGAATACCTTTTCCAACTTTAAGTTATGGATTTTCTTTATGATTTCATGATTGGACTATTCTTGTTCACGTTGATAAATGAGAAATTGAATTCTACTCCATGTTGGGTGATAATTTCTATGTGGGTTTAATTATTATAGATATAGATTCATGCAAACCTATGACTAAACCCTTGAATAATGAAATTAGAATGTGACCATGATGTTTAATTATTGTACATTGATGTTTACATGCACCATGCCTACAATATGTTTGATTTAATGCCTAAATGAAGGAAAAGTGCCTAACTAGCATGTTGTCATGAAATCCCCATGTATGTACAAGCTTATGCCCATCACATGTTTGATGAAATGCTTTAGTAAATGCATTATGGTGATTATTATGTATTCAAGTAAGTCATGCTTTGTCAGTTTTCACGATACTCTCAGTTAAGCTATGATCCTTAGACTCCAGACAGTCCTATGACTCAGGAAATATCCATGATCTCATGAACTCAGTCAGTTGTCAGATCTCAGTAGTATTCAGTCAGTCAACGGAAGTCAGTAACTCAGTCCATGTTCAGTTTCAGAAAATTATGTTCAGTGTCGATTCAAATGGGAGTAGAAATTAGCACCGAGCGAACCCAAGGATAGGAACTCACCTGTTATATGAGGGTGTGATTCTTAGAAGCAATCCTTGCATTCCAGAATTATGTAGCCAGCATAGGTTGAGACATCATAGCCTACTATATGAGGGTAGATGAGGTGGCTTAACCTGCTATATGAGGGTTCCCACCGTTCTTATTAGAGTTACCTTTTATATTAGGGTCACTCACATGTTGTGCTTACCAATGGCGCGGTATTGACACCCTTCCAATCAGGGCACAGATTGGACCCCAATTCATCCATAATGCATCATTTGAGGCATGTCGGTTAAATGACTACTTCCCATAGTTTCAGTATCAGTATCAGTCATGAACTCAGATAGTTCTTCAGATTTCAGGACCGTAAGATACAGTCAATTTAGATACAGTATGGAACTCAGCTAGTTCCATCAGATTTAGGATTGTTAGATACAGTCACTCATGTTATCAGTTACATCAGTTATCAGTATATTATGTTATCAGTATTCAGATTTAGTAATCATGTTATCACGATATCAGTGTTAGTTATTATGTCTCATGCATGCATTCTCTCACTCATGATAGTCAGTCTATTATTATTATTGTTCATGCATATGAACCCCATGCAATTAGCCTACCTCACAAGCATACCCGTACATTCAAAGTACTGACGCATTCGCGCTATGGTTTCTTATATCATAGGTTCAGAGACACGAGCTCCAGAGCAGCAGTAGATTCCAGTCTCAACAGTCAGAGTTAGAAGTGAGTCCTCATCTTTCGAGGACATGATTATTCCCTATTATCTCATTTATTAGTTTATCAGTTGGAGTTAGTTAGGGACATATCCCATCAACTCCTTACTCAGACAGTTCTGTTAGTTAGAGGCTTTCTAGACTATTATGTTCAGACAGTTATTTAAGTTGTTTTAGTTTTTTGATACCCCTTTTCAGATATTATGTTTTACTTCTGATATGTGAACCTTATGGCCTTTCAGTTCATGTTTCTGCATTATTCAGTATTTTATGTAGTATACAGGTACAGATATCAGTCATGGGTTATTTGTAGTCCTTCGGGGTCATGAGCACCTTGTAGCATTTCGGGTACCAGATTCGGGGCGTTACAAAATAAGAGAAAGATCGACTTGGAAAATTTGACATGCATTGAGTATGAGCCTCATAGACCAACCACCATCGGACCTCTTGAGGAGATTGGAGTTAATATTATGGCCTTCAGGGAGCTTATGTTTAGTTTTATCCAAGGACCGGGGGAGACCTCCACCACCCATCATTCATATGTGTCACATGTCGATTAAGAGAAGTACATGGAGGACCAAAAGAAGCAAGAAGCTACCATTGATAGACTTGATAAATTCTACTCCTCTTTGGTGGAGTCACACTGAGACCTCTAGATTGCACATGAAAAAATGGTTACAAGAGTCAAGAAGAGGGATGAGTTCTTTATCAAGATATGGAAGGGGGTGAAGGGCCTATGGAAGGTCCTAAAACCCCAATTTAGACTTCGTTCCTCTTGGGTGGACAGTGATAATAAGGCCCCAGTTGAGTGGACTGATCTTGAGAGGAATGGTAATAACACAGAATCTGAGAGTGAAAGCAGCCCTTGATGCGGTTTTAGGGAGCACCCTTAATTCTTTTATCTTTGATTATTTATGCAGTGGGGACACTACTACTTTTTCAATTGGGGGTGTCTCATTATTTATTTGATTTGGGCCTGTATTATTGATATTTTTGCATACTTTTCTACTCTTTTGGATAATTTTTATTTTTATTTGGGTTGTAATATTTGGGCCCTCTGATAGTGTCCATATTTGCATGGATTAGATACTTTGTTCTTAGTTTGTTACTTTAGTTTAGTTTTAATCAAAGATCTTTTCCCTATGATAGATTGAGTGACGACATTTTTAAGGGGAAAGTGTCGTGATTGAGTTTTTAGCCATAGATGCAGGAAAAATCTGAGTACCCATGGTATCATGGTCAATGCAAGGGAAGTCTGAGTACCTCTGGCATTGATGAATTGGGATCTCATTCATACCCATTGGCGAAGTCTAAGTAGCCATGTGGGTGGTCCACCTATATTAGAGCCACAATGTGAGACAATAACTTGGCTTGTTTCCATGATTAGCAAATTATGTGTGGTGCAGATGCAAAAGAAACAACCCCTTCCATCCAATTTTTTTTTTGCAAAATTCGAGGGCATGGACATGAGCAACCTTGTAATAAAACTTTTCCTCTTTCTATGACTCCAAAAATTGACTTCAAAAAAATAGTGAATACTCCATCCTTTTCTCAAGCGGGAGGAACAATTGAACCCCTTTGACGAAATTTGCATGCCATATGTGTGAACTTATTTGTCTACATCTCATGTGTACTTGTATCATCTAGAACTTTCCCCATTAGTCTTTCAAAGCTAAATTTTGATTGTGCTTGATTGGTAAAATGATCATAGGTCATCTTGTGACATTGGAAGCCCACTTTAGCCTAAAAAGCCTACCAATACATAGGAGTTACCCCTAGTCACCCTCTTTAAGACTTTGGACTTTTCTTTGGCAAACACATTACAAGCCATAACCCTTCTATTTGTCCTCTTTTGAACCTTGCCCTCCTTGAACTTAAGAATACAAGTTGAGGCTAAACGCTAAGTTAGGGGTGGTGGAAATTGAAAGAGAAGAGATGTAGTTGGGCCACGAATTCATAATAACGTGCCTACGACCTTAAGAAAATATAGCATTTTGATTTGATGAAAGAAAAGATCCCAAAAAGGAAAGAAAGGAATTATCTATGCACAAAAAAAGAAAAAAGAAGAAAGAAAGAGAGGAAAGTGGGAAAACCAAGAAAAGGAAAAATAGGAAAAATAGTAAAAGAAAAAGAAGTGGCCCAAGAGCAAAAAGTGGAGAGTATGATATAGAAGTTCAAGGAGGATTTAGCCTTATTGTCCTAAGTTGATATCCTACCCTTCCCTATACCTACATTACAATAGTCCTTTGTAATTCCCAAACAAGTGTGATAATTGTAGTGACGATTGAAAATAGGGGCAAGCCTATGACATGGTACTTGTTAACATGGAGAATTTCTTGAGAGAGAGAGAGTGTTTGCACTTAAAAGTCCCTATTGCATGATTGGTAAGTAGGTGTGTGAAATCTTCTTTCTTGTGAGGAGGCATGTGAACAAGTTAAGTTAGGTAATGTTGTCATCTTCTGCATAATGAGATAACAAAGAGTATAACATGGTTGTAGTCACTAAGTGAGTCATTTCTAGAGTGATAGTAGTTTTTGCATGGTTTCTCCCCAAAGTCTAATGCATCTTTCAAATAATCCATTTTATTGAGGGGTATAGTTAAAACTATTTTCCCAATGTCCAAAGAGTTTTTTGTGGTAGCAAACAAGTTTAAGTCATCATGATCATTGGGTGATAGAATGAGGGCATACATGTAAATTTGTCTTATAGAAAAGGGTGGTGTTGCTTGAGGAAAAGCAAAGTTTTAAGTTGGGAGTACTGATGAGTGGTGATTTTACCACTCATTTGCACCAAAAATTTATGCACACTACCATGTTTTGTATTAGACAATGAGACATCAACATGATTTAAATGCACTAATATCCACATTTTGCAGGTATCTAGATGAGAAGGTGAAAAGTTACGGATTAGAGCTAAAAAGGGGATCAAATGGAAGCAAAAGAAGTGAAACTGAAGACCTAGAACAGTTCAGCCTCAGTTACCACAACCGCGGTCCTTAGGCCGCGGTCACAGTCAGTCAAGATGGTCAGCATAATACGATCACGGAGCACAACCACAGTCACAGTTGTGGTCAAACCTGCGCAATCACAGTTCAGCGGGAATATAACCCAGGGCAGTTTTTTAAAATCACATAGACGAATCCCAAATTATAAATAAGCAAAAACTCTTTCTTCTTTGGGTCTTGATTACCTCATAAACATTTTTTAATTGAAAGAAAGAAACCCTAATTAGGCAAGTGTGTAACTAATTTTGAAAGCTTGATTTCTTAATAATTTTGTGAAGAATGAATGTCTTGGATAATCCTTATCGTATATCTATCTTTACTTTGTTCATGAGTAGCTAAGTAATAGAGTCTTGGGATTATGTTGAACTAAAGTATAATTGTGTGTAGGTGTTGATGGGTGAAAACCCCAAATTCTAGAAACCCTTCATCATCCTTGAAAGAGGGATGAAAGTGAACATATGGTAACCCATAACATCCTTGAAAGATGGTTATAGGGGGACAAGGCAATGGGGGACTATTAAACCTATGGTTTACTACCTTTTTCTATCTTAGAAATAAGTGTGATTGGAGTGTAAATCATGTCAAGAGCATCATCCTAGAAATAAGGATGCTTGATTAAGGTTTTGGGTGACTATGAATTGCACACTTGTTAGGTGCTCGAAAGAACCAATGGGTGAAATCATTGTGGTTTTATTGAAAGATTAACCACAATGATCTTCAACCTATCCTATCCTTTAGTTAACAACTAAGTTTCATGTTAAACCATCACCAACCCAAATGCTTTTATTTTTAGGAAGACATAATCCCAAGATTTTCTCCAATCTTGATTTTAAATCAAAAGTGTTATATTCATGCACTGTTAGTTGAAAATCGTCACAAACCATTAACCCTATTTTATTTTACATGTCATATTTTTCATCATTCCGGTTAACCCCTTAGTAATTAGAGTACCCATAAAACTTAATATTTATAATTTGCTCCTTGTGGATTCAACCCCAAATCTAGTTGGGTCATTGAAAATGACCGCCTTACTCCTCAAACATGGGAGTGAGTTGAGTGTTATCATTAGGCCACTAATTTTATTGAGAGAACGTAAACCTTATTTTTCATATGTATGTTATTAATTGACCAAATTAACCAGGTTTCATTGTTATGTCTCTTTTGATATATTTCAACTCCATTGTCTTATTTATCATTATCCAAGATTAATTTTGTCAGATTTTGCAAGACACCTATCAATTTCTCTATCAAATTTTGCACGACACTTATTAATTTCTAACCTAACAGGTGAATACTGGAGACAGATGCATAAAATTTTTATCTTGGAAGTGTTGAGCGCAAAGATTTAAGCATTTAGCTCGATAAGGCATGTTGAAATTCACTCTATCCGATCATATTCATCTTTTGGCGAGCCGGTTAATTTTACCAAAGGGTCACTTGGTTCATAAGTTCCATCATATGTAGATCATCATTTGGGAAAAAACTAAAGGAACAAGACAAATATATTAAACTAATGAGCAGAGTGGTAACCTTAGCAGGAGGCTTTGATGTGGCTGACATCTTCCCTTTATTCAAGCTTCTTTATTCTCTAGGTCCAACAAAGCAAAAACTTCTTGATACCCACCGTAAGGTAGATTCAGCTGTTGAGGATTTCATCAACGAGCACACGAAGAATCTTTCAACTCACAACACTGATGGTGCATTAGGAGGTGTTGATGTCCTACTAAGATTTAAGAGGAATGGAGATCCTCAATTTCCCATCACCAACGACAATATCAAAGATATTATTATTGTAAGTATTGAATACTATGCTTGTTCTTACTTATTTAACCATATAATACTTCCATGTCTATTGTGATAGCTTAGAAATAAATAGTAATTACTAAAACTTTTTGATTTGGAAAACTGATCTTTTGATGTGTAACAAAAAAATCTGCAAAAAGTATGGAGATAATATCTTAGATGGTCATTAAACTAAGGGTAGTATTTATAAAAAGTCACTCAACTTTGTTTTATAACACAAAAATGACTCAAGTATTGGTCAGGTAACTTCTTAAGTGAAATATCAATAGTTGAGTGTCGTACTGTTAGATTATAAAACAACATTGAATGACTTTCTAAGAAAACTATTTACCCTTAATTGAGTGTCCATATAATATCTTATCTCAAAAGTCTGGTGTAAAAGATAGTTTGTCAAAAAAGTTAATTAGATGAAGAAGGAGCATGTGCAATAGTCCGATTATGCAATGGAAATAACATGTGTGATCTTTAATTTAATAACTTGGCTATAAATTGTAGGACATGTTTATAGCTGGAACAAAAACTTCAGCAGCAACAATTGTATGGGCTATGGTTCCAATGATGAAAAATCCAAGTATATTAGCCAAGCTCAATAAGAAGTGCGAGAAGCCTTTAGAGACTGCTAAGGAATTTGAAGTTTTGATGATAGACATATGGATGAAACATATTATGCAGGATGGTCCATACAAGTGAACAAAGAGAAGTTACTAGTTCTCACATGTATTGTGTATTGAAGTTGATGCAAGGCTGACAAGGCGTTAAAACAAAAGTGTATAAGTAAGGAAACTCAGATATGGTACCAATGCTTATCACATACATCAAAAAGATTAAGGAGAAGATAAGTGCAACACTTAGAGTTTGAGTTGATTAATGAGTCTTGCTAAACTAGGAGTCAAAGTGGAAAAATTCTATTCAACCAAGGAGACAGGTGAAAGTAAGAGTGAAACTACCTGACAGTTCTATTGAAGAAAGGAGTGTACATCATCTAAGGGACTCTATCAGGAGTTGTTTTGAATACAAGAATCAACGTTCAAGAGTTTAACTCATGCACTGATAAGAAAATCATCAATTAGCAAATCAGTTCTCTTACTTGAAGAAGAACCTTGTCCATTACTTAGCAAGTCGTATACTTTATGAAATATGTTGGTTCTTTTAGTTGTAATGAGTCTTTTGTTCTAGTCTCAGTGAACCACGTTAGCTTACTTGTTCCACAGATAGGCAACTAGTAAAGTCTAATATTAAAATCAGTAGGGCACACACTCTAATAAGTGGTATCAGAGAGAGGTTGTCTTAAATAAGGTTAGCACCTAAGAAAAGGAACACTATGATGAATTCCACACGTCCTACTGGTCACAGTGAAGGTCAGTCAACTACTCGACCTCCATTTTTGTATGGTTCTCACTTTATCTGGGGGAAAGCTAGGATGGAAATGTTCATCCAAGGTGAAGACTACGAATTATGGGATAGGATCACTGATGATTCTTCTATTCAAATGAAGTTGTGATACAAGATATACAACGTAAAGACAAAACAAACACTCAAAACAGTCCACAAGTTCAAGAGAACTGAGGACCCTTTGAGTGACCCCTCTCGGATTCAAGATCTACAACAAGAACACAATGTAATGAGGTGATTAACACCTATTTTCAGAGGACAACAAACTATATTAACAACACAATAATGAATAACACGGAGAATAATAACAATATTATTAAGAACAACAAACACACGGTTACAAGAAACAAAGGGATAGATAGATAGACTACACAAAGATGTAATCTTAAGAACCCAAGAGCCTATTCCACTCTTGTACCCTTAACACCACACACAATGATTCACCTATCTCTTACGTTGAAACAAGATGGACCTCGATCTCCCAAGCATCTAACGTTTCCAAGCTTGAATCCAACACGAGTGATTCCACACTCAAGTTGATTTCCCTAGTTACTATGTTTCGGCCAAGAGGCCATTCTCTCAAGAGAGGGTGTTTCAATGTTACAAATTTCAATATTCAATCAAAACTAATGACTAAAACCCTACATCATTCTATTTATAGTGTATTGCAAATAATAGGTAAAATGACCAAAAGGTCCCTTTAATGAAAGTGACCAAGGGCGCCCTTGGAGTGCAAGTTTAGGGTCGGTTTTGGTGTGATCCAAGGCTTTCTCCACAATTTAATTGGATGTTTTATTGGATGGGTCCAACGCATTCTCACATACGTGCATCCTCGTGGTCATACCCGTATCAAGTTGGTTGATAGTGAACAAGTCAAGAAAGTGAGGAGTGAATTTACTGTTGATGAATTGGTGGCATTAAGGAAAACTGCTAAGGAAAAGAATATCTTAGTTTGTGGACTAGGACCGGTTGAGTACAACAGAGTGTCAACTTGTACCACTACTGAGAAAATTTGGGATGCTCTAGTTAATGCACATGAAGGTACCTCTCAAGTAAGAAAATTTAGGATTGCTCTTTTTTTAATAAGTATGAAGCATTTAAGATGAAGGAGAATGAATCCCTGTATGAGATGATGAAAATGCTTAATTCCTTAACAAATGAGCTGACTTTCTTGGAAAAAGTCATCACTGAGGAGGAACAAGTTGAAAAGGTGTTGAGGGTACTACCAAAATCAAAATGGAATGTTAAAGTAATTGCAATTAGGGAGGCAAACGAATATCTCACAGGCATGACACTAGATGAACTAGTAGAAAATTTGAGGACTTATGAAATAGAAATTGATGGAACTAATAAACAAGCAGCCCCAAAGAAATTCTTGTCTTTGAAGGCCTCAGACAGTGATGATGAAGTTGAAATTGACCAGGAACAAGTTGCTTTCATAACTAAGAACTTTAGTAAATTCTTTAAAAAGAAAAAGGGAACAGGTAGCAAGAAACGTTTCAATGACAATCCAAATGGATGCTATAAATGTGGAAAAACTGATCATCAGATCAGAGATAGTCCTATTTGAGAAATAGAATAGAGAAAGGAAAGGGCTGAGAAAGAACAAAAAGAAAAGGCCAAAAAGAAGAAAGAATATGCTATGGTAGCATCTTGGGGATCTGATTCAGATGATGATGAGATTGATGAAACAATATTCATGGCTGTAGGAGATTATAACTTAGAGAAAGAAGATGATGCTTCTGAGGTAAGTATACTTGAACTTAAAGAAAAATTGCATTTATTTTCAAAAACAAAACTTGTTTCCTTGATGAGTGCACTAATTGATGATTTCCAAGAATTAACTTCTGATAGGGATGAGTTGTTCAACAGTCTTTCAAGTCTAAAATTTAATATCATTGATTTAAAAACTTGCAAGAATACAATTGAAGAGGAAAATACACTCTAAAGAAATAGGTTGCCCAACTTGATTCCTCAAACAATGATCTTAAGTCTGAAGTCTTAAAATTGACACTCACTGATAATGGAAAAAGGTCATGAGCAAGGAAAAAGAAAGTGCTGAACTTGAATTAGTCAAGTACAAACAAGAATGTAATGATGCAACTGATAAGGTGAATAAACTAAGTCAAGAAATCTCTAAACTAAAACTTGATCTTGAAAGAGAAAATAGGTGGACAAATTCTTCAAGAATTGTTCATAAGTTGAGTGGAAGAAATCACAGTGAAAAGGTAGGTTTGGGTTTCCACAAGAGTCTTGATGATCCTGAAGACTTATGTTATATTTGTGGTAACCTTGGACATCCAACCATTGAATGTCTTGTGTCTACTAAAAGCAGATCTAGTAGTCAAAACTTGGCTAATAAATTTTCTCAAACCACAAAGAAAAGAACTGGTTTTGGTTAGAGAAACAGGTCACATTATATGTTTCCTTCATGGACTAGAAAAAATTTAATTCATTCATTCACTCATAAAATAGGACCCAAGCTTGTCTAGGTTCCTAAGTCTAACCGTTGATATCTTGCAGGAAAAGGTGAAAGGAACCAAAAAGCATTGGTACCTACGCAGTGCTTACTCAAGACACATGACTGATGATAAAAAAAAGTATATTTCACTCTCCAAAATAAATGGAAGAGGAGTTTATTTTGGTGATGGCAAAAATGAAATCATTAGTGAAGTTGCAAAAATTGGCACATCTGAGTCAAGAGCATTGGAAGATGTCTATCTTATAGAAGGATTGAAGCACAACCTGCTGAGCATTTCACAACTGTGTGATAAAAGTAATAAAGTTATTTTTACTTCTACAGGAGTCAAAGTCCAGAGGATGGATATCAAAGAGATTGTGCTCACTGCAAGGAGATACCGAAATGTATACAAAGCTAACATAATGGCAATGCCAGGAAATGAGTTGACCTGTCTGAGTGCAATGGAAAATGAACCCCTCCTTTGGCACAGGAGACTTGGACATGCAAGTCTAAAACAACTAAACATACTTTCTTCCATAGATATGGCATTGGGATTGCCCAAGACCAAGTTTAAAGAAGAAAATTTATGTAGTGCCTCTGTAACGGGGAAGCAGGTAGGATCTTTTTTTAAGTCAAAGAACCATGTCAGCACTACCAAGTGTCTTGACCTCGTCCGTATGGACTTGTGTGGACCAATGAGACTTTAAAGCATAGGTGGAAAAAGGTATGTGTTTATGATTGTTGATGATTATTTCAGATTTACCTGGACATTGTTTCTAGCTTCTAAGAAGATGCCTTTGATGTCTTTACTATTTTCATCAAGAAAATTAAAAAGAAACTAGGCACTTCTCTAGTTTACATAAGATCTGACCATGGTATAGAATTTGAGAATGTTAAACTTTTAGAAATCTATTCCATAAATGATATAGATCATAACCTCTCTGCTCCCATAACACCACAACAAAATAAAGTGGTAGAAAGGAAGAGTAGAACCTTAGAATATATGGCTAGAACAATGATTCTTGCAGGAAATCTTGCTAAAAACCTTTGGGCTGAGGCAATTAGTACTGCAGCATATATCATAAATAAATGCATAATCAGACCTATTCTAGAAAAGACTCCTTATGAATTACTGAAAGGAAGAAAGCCAAATATTTCTCATTTTAGAAATTTGGTTGTAAATGTTTTATTCATAATAATGGAAAGTATAATCTAGGAAAATTTGATGCTAAAAGTGATGAGGGGATCTTCTTAGGTTATTCACTTCATAGTAAGTCTTATAGGGTTCTAAAGAGCAGAACAAACTGTGTTGAAGAAAGTATGCATGTAGGTTTTGATGAATCCTGTGTTAATACTAACATGCAGGAAGGAAGTGACTCTGAGGAACAGGTTACACAACCTGGTTCATTGACTAGAGCTACCAAATATGGAGGCACCTCAACAGGGGGAACTGATTTTGGAGGCACAGTGACAGTGGGAACTGAGCCACCAACTATCCCAGCTCAGAACATCTGCAGTGATCCTACTAGCTCACTAGGTTTGGTTCCAAAAGGTTACAAGTATCAAACATCACATCCTATTGAAAATATTCTCACTGATCTCACTTCTGGGATCACCACAAGGTCTGGATTGAGAAACATGTGTGCTCTCAAAGCATTCTTGCTAGAAATTAAACCAAAGAAGGTAACTGAAGCACTGCTTGATGCTGATTGGATCATATCCATGCAGGAAGAGTTGAATCAATTTAAGAAAAGCAAAGTATGGCACTTAGTTCCACTCCCAAAAGACAAAACAGTAATTGGAACTAAGTGGGTGTATAGAAATAAGGTTGATGAGTATGAAACAGTTACAAGGAACATGCAAGATTAGTGGTCCAAGGGTATAATCAAGAAGAAGGCATAGATTTTGATGAGACTTTTGCTCCTGTACCCAGAATTGAAGCAATTAGTTTACTTATTGCTTTTGCTACTTATAAGGAATTCATTCTCTATCAAATGGATGTTAAGAGTTCATTCCTGAATGGTATTCTCAAAGAGGAAGTGTATGTCAAATAACCACCAGGATTTGAAAGTCAGGAGTTCCCTGATCATGTTTATAAACTGGACAAGGCTTTGTATGGACTGAAACAAGCTCCAAGTGCTTGGTATGAAAGATTGTCAAAGTTTCTCCTGGAATATGGTCACACTAGAGGTAAAATTGACAACACTCTTTTCTTAAAAACTAATGGAAAAGATCTATTGGTTGTGCAGGTGTATGTTGATGAAATTATTTTTGACTCCATAAACATGAACATGACTCATGAGTTGTGAATTTGAGATGAGTATGATGGGGGAGCTAAACTTCTTCTTAGGTTTGCAAATTAAACAAACAACATTTGGAACCATGATCCATCAGCAGAAATACGTCAAGGAACTTCTCAAAAGATTTTCCATGGAAGAGGAAAAAGAGATCAGTACTCCAATAGCCACTGCCAACAAACTTGATTTAGATGAAACAGGTCCTAATGTAGAGCAAAAGCTGCACAGAGAAATGATAGGGTTAGTATTGTATCTCATAGCAAGCAGGCTTGATATTGTGTTCAGTGTGGGGATATGTGCAAGGTTTCAAGCAAATCCCAAGGAATCACATTTAAAATCTCTGAAGAGAATCTTCAGATATCTCAAAAAAACCAGTGATCTCAACCTATGGTATCCAAAAGGTAGTAACTTTAACTTGTTAGGATACTCTGATGCTGACTATGCAGGATACCTAGTGGATAGGAAGAGCACCACAGGCATGGAACACTTCATTGGATCATGTTTAATTACCTGGTCTACTAAGAAACAAAACTCAGTAGCCTTGTCTACTACTAAGGCTGAATATGTTGTAGGATCTTGTTGTGCTTAGTTATTATGGATTAAACAACAACTCATGGACTTTGGTATAGATGTTGGATGTGTTCCTATTTTTTGTGACAATACAAGTACCATTAATATTGCTAAGAATCCTGTTCAACATAAAAGAACTAAACATATTGATATTAGACAATCACTTTCTTAGAGATAATGTTAAAAAAGGTCTTCTATCAATCATGTTTTGTTCTACTGAAGAACTAATTACTAACATATTCACTAACACATTAAGTAGAGAACATTTTGAAAAGAGTAGGTTAGCCTTGGGGATGATTAAAATTGCATAAATCTCCCTTAATGATTGACTAGAATAAGGTGCTCTTAAGTGATTGTTGATTAATTTAGTCTTACACATTTAGTTGTGTATCCTAATTCCAAGATTTTAGACTAAATTGACTCATTCATACGTTGATTTTGCAGAGAGACTGGAACACAGAGGCAATTTTGTCCATTTTATTCTCAAAATTAAGGTATGATTACTTTTTACCTATAGTGGTATAAAGAGAAATAGGTTTTCTATATGGTCCTTTGCTACCCTCTAAACCGCCAAAAATCCAAAAGTCTTTCTCTTTCAAAAAGATGCCACCCTTTCCTATCATAATTGAACTTCTCCATTATTACATCTCCTCACCAAATACACTTCATCCACAATTCAACTTCCTTATTTTCACCATAGATATGCTTCTTTCTCTCCTCATCACTCACTATTTAATAACCAAGATCAATTTACTGTTTCTCTCTCTCTTACCATGGTATCTTCATCATCTAACCTATCCTCAGACTCTACACCCACTCCCTTGATAACCATTGTTCTTCATCCTAAGATTAACTTACCACCTCTCATTTCTCCCCCAATTTCGATCAAATTATCCAATTTTGTAACTTTCAAAAACTTCAAAAATCCCTTTGCTCAATTTTCTTCTAACCCTTTGCCCTTTTCAAAACCTTTACTGCCATCTCCACTTCACCTTTAAATTTTTGACCCTGATGATGAACCTATTGCAAATTTGATCCCAAGGAGGTCAAGTTCTAAATCACAAAGAAAGCCCGCATTCCTTGTTATTCCCACTTCCCCCACCATTGTTGTTGAAGATCAAGATCTGGGTGAACCTACCTATGTTATTCCCACTCCCAGAACTCCTCATACTCTGGGTAAAAAACAATAGGAAGAAGCTTCCTTAGCAGAAGCTCTTCAAGCAAGCAAAAAGAAACGAGTTGTTACATCTGGTCCTCCTCCTACTCCTCGTGCATCCTCTCCTTATATTCTTCTTCACTTAGTACTTAAAAAGAAGACTATCATAGGAAAGGCTCCAAAATCCTCCTCTTCTCGTAATCCTTCATATCAACATAAAACCTCCACTACCTCAAAACTTCATCATCTTCTAAAGCCCCTCCTAAGAAATCATCTTCTCGTCCGAAGAAATAGGTCAACAAACATGTTCCTTATGATTCTTCTGAGTCTGACTCACCTCTTGATACTGCTACTGACTTGGATCCTGATTTTGAAGTTCATGAACCATCTACCAATCAGGACACTCCTGAATAGCACTATCTACATTTTCAAAAGCTAAAACTAGCTAGAAGATGTATTCTTAGTGGTTTTGGTGGTGTTGTTATGAATACCTTGTTGGAAAAATTAGAGGTCCAAAGATGGTCTCACCTATTTCTTCAGGGTGACTTATAGAGGAGGCTTTCTAAGCTTGAGATGTATGAGTTCTATAAAAATGGGGTAGGTATTGGTGAGTTGTTCTCTACAACTATTCGAGGGGTTACCATGAATCTTTATGTTGCAGATATTGCTCGAATCCTTCACATTCCTTCACGGGGTGGGGTCACTATGTCAAGGGAACTTGGCCACCTCTTGAAAATCTTGCTTCTGCTCTTACCATATCTCTAAAATTTTCTGTCAACCCTCACCTAGTCAATCATCGATGGGTCCTAAAGAAAGAGATGTCTCCCCTCCATCAACTCTATTTTGATATTTTTCACAAGATGCTAATCCCTAGGAAGGAAAAAAGGACTATAGCCAACTTTCTTTACCTTACTCTTATGGAATTGCTAGACACTGAGGTGAAGATTGATCTGCCTAGGCTTATACGGAAGCATATGCAAAGGGTTATCCTTAAGGAAGTGAATGTACATGCTCTTCCTTACAAATTCTGGCTCAACCCTGTGTTTGAGTAGTTTGGAGTGTCTATCCAAGTGTGGTCTTCAAAGACAACCAAAGATATTATAGGGAGTGTGAACTATATGCAGCTACCTATTTCTATGAAGAGTGAAGACAACCCTGTGCAACGGGTAAGAAATGTGCTTGTAGCTAAAAATACTTAGTTAGAGGCTGCTCAGGCTGCCTATGATGATGAGAAGAGGGCTCTCCTAGCTCAAATTGACTAACTTAAAGCTTCCTTAGAGCGTGAACGAGATGAGAATGCTGAGATTGTTCGAAAGTTGACCTCCTTTATCCCCTCCTCCTCTTCTACTTAGTTCTCTTCTTAGTGTTGTAAGACTGTCTCCTTTGTTTCCTTTCCTAGGTCCCTGTTATCTCTTTTTGTTGTTCTTGGGTAATTTTAAGTGTATCCTGCCTTTAAATGAAATGGACTCACTTGCTTAATTGTGTTTTGCTCCTATTTTTTCATAATGCATCTATTTTCTTTTATTCTGGATTTTGATTATTTTAGTGATAACCCAAGTGGCCACGGATTATTAAATATTTTTCACTTTTTGGGCCCATCTTTTCGATGATGTCAAAAGGGGGAGAATAGATTATGCAATGTTTATAACTCAAATGACTAACCTGTTTCATTCTGTGTTCTTTTGTTTAAATTCCGTTATTGAGTATGACAGGACTTTGTGATGGATGATGTGTTGATTAGTTTGTCATCATCAAAAAGGGGGAATTTTTTAAGGAATTTGAAGTTTTGATGATAGACATATGGATGAAACATGTTATGCAAGCTCGTCCACACAAGTGAAGAAAGAAAAGTGACTGGTTCTCACATGTATTGCATATTAAAGTTGATGCAAGGCTGACAAGGCGTTAGACAAAAGTGGATAAGCAAGGAAACTCAGATATGTTACCAATGCTTATCATATACAACAAAAATATTAAGGAGAAGATAAGTACAACACTTAGAGTTTGAGTTGATAAATGAGTCCTGCCAAACTAGGAGTCAAAGTGGAAGAATTCTATTCAACCAAAGAGACAAACGAAAGTAAAAGTGAAACTACCTGAGAGTCCTATTGAAGAAAAGAGTGTACATCATCTAAGGGACTCTATCATGAGTTGTCTTAAATACAAGAAACAACGTTAAAGAGTTTCACTCATGCACTAACAAGAAAATTATCAATCAGCAAATCAGTTCTCTTACTTGAAGAAGAACCTGGTCCTTTCCTTAGCAAGTCATAGAATTTATGTAATAGGTTGGTTCTTTGAGTTATAATGAGTCTTTTGTTCTAGTCTTGGTGAAGTATAAACTGAGTTAGGAGTTATGTCTTTAAGTTAGGGAACTCGAAGACTTGGAAACACTTATCTTGGGAAGATTTGTGTTTTTGTAGAAATAGGAGTTAGAAGTTTTAATTTCTAGTTTACAAGAAGTCTTGTAATTTGTTGATTGTTGAGGTTCAAGAGTAATAGTGAAGTTGGGGTTAAATCCTGTAGAGGTATAGGTCGTGGTTTTTTACACCTTTCTTGAGCTGGGTGTTTTCCACGTAAATTACTGTGTTCATCTTTTACTTCAGTGAACCATGTTAGCTTACTTGTTCCACAGATAGGCAACTAGTAGAGTCTAATATTAAAATCAGTAGGGCACATACTCTAATAGAGACAAAGTAATTTTCAATACTAATGATGTGGAGGAACTGAAGTACTTAAAGTTAGTCATTAAAAAAACTCTGAGACTTCATCCTCCAATTCCACTTTTGATCCCGAGAGAATGTAGGGAAGAGAGTGACTTAAACGGCTACATTATTCCTGAAAATACCAAGGTCATGGTTAATGTTTGGGCAATTGGTAGAGATCCAAAATATTGGGATGATTCAAAAAGCTTTAAGCCAGGGAGATTTGAGTAGTGTTCTATTGACTTTTTTGGTAATAATTTTGAATATCTTCCCTTTAGGAGTGGAAGGAGGATTTTTTCCCAAATATCATTTGGTTTAGCTCATATTTATTTATCGTTGGCTTAATTAATTTATCACTTTGATTGGAAACTCCCTGCTGGAATAGAGCCAAGAGACTTGGACTTCACTGAATTGGTTGGAATAGGATCAATTAGAAAAATCACCTTTACTTGATTGCCACTCCTTATCAATCTTAATGACATTACCTTTCAAAACTCCTTTGTCATGCTCACTCTTGTGACATCTTTTATCAATTTCTAATGCATGTATCCTTCATCA
The DNA here is from genome assembly GCA_030864215.1 of Capsicum pubescens. NCBI lineage: Eukaryota > Viridiplantae > Streptophyta > Magnoliopsida > Solanales > Solanaceae > Capsicum > Capsicum pubescens. Next base: position 281,042,103 of record CM061549.1, read on the forward strand.
AATAAGAATGTATCCTGACAGTAGACTCAGGCCTAGTCTATTGATTTAATAATATTTCTTGTTCATGTCACGACCCGATTTATTAGATCATGATAGCACCTACCATAACCTACCAATAGGTAAGCCAACCCGTAGTCCAGAACGGCTAGTAACGGGATGCTCAACAATATAAGGAAAAGAATGTGAAATAAATGACATAAAGATTAATACATAATAGAATCCCAAAACCTAGTGGTATCAGTACAAGAGCGTCTAAATATATTTAAGAGTACAAAAGTGGTCTATCAAGAGAATTACATTGATACAACTTATCTCTGCATTCAATATAGAGATTATTCTAATACAAGGAGAGAGATGAGTAATACTATGAACGTCAGGAGTTCACTCTAAATCTCTGAACCATGGTTGCTCTGCACGATGCACAATTAATGATGATAACCCATACTATGATCTACATGCTGTAGAAGTGTAGTATGAGTACCAAACGAATGGTATTCATGTCACAACCCGAACCAGGGCCCTAGCCGTGATGAGCATCCCGAACCATGAAGGCCCGGACGCCCTTCTAACTTATAATCACATACACTGTCCTCATATGAAAAAGATAATGCGAAAATACATAATGAAACGGAATCATGGCCATTAAATCTGAATTCAAATCATAATGAAAAGTGCAATTCAAAACATCTGAGTTATATCTGACTCAGTCTGCGAACTCTCTACTACATGCATAAACCCAACTGTCTGAAAACTGGGACAAGGCCCCCAGTAGACCAAAACATAATAATGATAAATAACTAAAGTAAACTAGGCCTTCTAAAATATATAAGGCTTACCACGGAACTCTGCACTTCTGTCTGGAGAAAACCTACTGCTTATCGGGACCCCTAGATTGAGCCTCAGAACCTGGAAGGGAGGGGGGTCCATACAGAAGTACTGATACGCAGAGCAATCCAAAATAATGTATTTATATATAACATAAGTGAGAGCAATTCATAAAATATTTTACATATAATATATGAAAACACATGGTCACATTTAAAGACTTTGAAACATTTCTTTGAAACCATGACTCACTTTTTGTCTTACTTCTGAGTTAGATGGTAAACCCTACAATCTGTAATTCTACGGGCTATATGGAATCCTCCCTTGACTCGGAGGCCAAGCCCTTAATCCAAGTTTGCCACAAGGATTGGAGTATCTATAAGGGGGACACACAAGATCACACAGCAGGGTGCCAAAATCCCCAATCAAATAAACATGTCATGGTAGTGCCCAAGTTCATAAAGCAGGGCTCCTAACCATAGTCCCAATTTGGGATGACATGAATCAAGGTACACAAGATCACAAAGCATGGTACAATAATTTTGTGTCGGCAAATCACGATTTCTAGAGTAGAGTCTTTCAACTCGTACTTTCTTCAGTAACCATCTAACTCTCTTTAAGCCCTTTTTAAACCTTTTCCAAAAATGCATCTTTCTGAATTCATAATCTGAAAATCTGATTTCAAACGTGTGTTCTATTCTGTTCTGAATTACTGTGGCTTTAACTGAGTTGGTGTCATCACACCAAGACTTGCAAGTCCAATTTCTGAGCCATATTGTACCATGCATGATTCTTTCATTAAAACATAATTCAGACCACCCAAGCATGCAAATAGTATAGGAAATTTCATATTCCAAAAGCACAAGTCAAAACCATGCTAAAATTCTCATTCTTTCAATAACCATGTGGTGGTCATGTATTTTTGGCAAACATGTAATTCTTTCATTAAAAGTGTATTCAACGTTTATCAACATGCACAACCCTCTCTTTTGGATTGAAAATCATATTCAAGTCATAGCAATAATCAAGACATTTCAAACACAATTCATATCATATAAAAGATGGGAAAAATTATAACAAGAGAGGGATTCTTTAGGATTCATGCTCTCTATTGTATATTCATCCTTAAACACATACATACATATATATAGAGTTTCAAATCAATTTGGGGGAAAGCCTAAAGACCAAAACAATAATGATCAAGGCTTTTAAAACATTCTAGTAATCGTAAATTCAAAACCCCTTTCTTAAAAATCATGATTTCTAAACCGTTAGCATGAATTAAAGATGGTTTCTTTGTCCATGAAATTTTAGGAAAACCCCACGTACCTTAATTTATGACTCTTGAATGAACTCGTGCTATAGGGATGCTATTCAAACAATTGATGGGTGCTTCTTGTAGCCCTTGCAATGGGGATTCCCAATCTCAAAGAATTATTGAAAACCCATGGTGAAATCTTATATTTTGATCTTTGGGTTGAAACCCTAAGAAGTGTTCTAGTGATTTTGAGAGAGAATGACCTTATTTTGGTGTTTAGGAGATTTAATCCTGTGTTATGTCTGAATAGGGGGTAGAAAATACCACTTTTGCCATTAAAAATGCGAAAACAGGACCTGGATATTGGGTACGTACGACAGAGCATGCGTCGTACGCTAATCGCGTGATGCTACTATCTCAATCACGAAAATGGCCATAACTTTTCGCTCGGGTATCGGATTTGGGCAAAATTTGTATCGTTGGAAAGATAATTTGAAGAGATTTCATTTGATATATATTAGGCCCTCTAATTCATTATATACAAATAGTTATGGTCAACTGAAGTTGACCCAAATTTCGACGCTCACTCAAACTCGAACGATAGGAAAACTTTCAACTCGTCCATGAGTTAGGGGACCTCTATGATCTCAATTCATTCTAAAATAGGTTCCCACACTACATAGTTGATTAACATGCCAAATTTGCATAGGATTTATGGCTTTGGGATCATTTACACATAGAAATGATGGTTTTCATTCTAGCCCAAAATGTGGGGTGTTACATTATCTCCCCCTTGGGATCATTCGTCCCTAAATGATGGGTAGGAACTTTGAAACTTAAAGTTATGGAATAACGCGGACATGATGTTTCTTCTAAGAAAGGATGTAACTGATCTGAAACATTTAAACTTCTATCATGAAACTGAATTCTGAGCTGACTTGCCCTTACTTGTTTTAAGGAGCTGATTCATGCTGAGAGTTTTGGATTCCCCCCAAAGTGTTTATGCTCAAATCACACACATCGGATTTGGGAGTGATAACTTATATAAGTACGAATCATGAGGCAACAAGATTTAGATTGTACAAAGGTATTACACTGTCTGAGCTAAAATAGCTGGAAAAATTTGTGATTATGTGTTGAACTCTTATGAACTAAGTCATGACTAAATAACTGAATCTGAAACATGATGCTTGGATTGAACTGAGTTCACAACTTACACGGATGGAATAGATTATCTTTTGGGATGGTCATACGCATTGTACTTCGGATAGTAGGACTGGGTGAAAAGGTGGAAAACCACAGTAACTTGTCTGCCTGACTGTTAAACTGAATTATACTGGACACTTACACTTAACTGGAGTATCTCTTCAACACTCTTTCTAAAGAAGTCCTAGTAGCATTAGGGAGAAAAAAATCTCTGACATGAGTTACACAAGACATCCAACTAAGGAATCACAACAATGACACTACTCTATAGCATGGAATATAGACATATAACTCGTAAACTAGGACAGAATTACAAGGCCTTAGGCAATGCAACTTCTTACTTTCAAGCTTAGCACACTTCTCGAATACTCCCTCAACTATACATTTCCCCTTAAATATCATACTCATTCGATTCAACTTATAATTCTCATGGGGCATTGATAAATTTTTCTATATCTTCTTAAAGTTTACACCCTAAGCATAACGTGCCTTATCACTTCAATGACCAACTCTGAACTCTTACTATGGATTCACTAACGCATATTGCATTCCTCCACTTAAATCCCAACATGTCATTCAAGCCTATCTTTATAACCACATATGAACTTCAAGGCAAACACCCATAAAGGCATACTTCATATATTCTCTAAACCACTATCGATACAACTCCCACGCGCTACCTCAAGAACATACACACAAATTTCAAATAACCATCACATGCATCAAATACATGGCCCCAATCTTATTTCACACTTATGGACTTATCTAAACAAGCATACAATGATCTTTCACCAATAAGAAACATTTACTCACCATCACTATCATTACATAAGGAGGAGTCACTAAAAGGTTAGAACATAAAACCTTGAAGCATGGAAGGATATTATACGAGACTTGACACTTAACTGAGGCCTGAGGAATAGCAAATCAACATCAAGGATTTATCAAAGTGATCTGACTTGAGGCATACATGACTATAAGCTAAATCTCACCAATCATAAGGAGTATAACATGAGTTATGGGAACTGAGCACACTATGAAGCGTGAGTACATGAGCCATGAGTTGCATGACCTCAATTTGGAGTTCATAACATATGGAATGTGATTCCGACTACTGAATGAACTAGAACTCCTCATTTCGGGACTGGAAGAGTACATGATTCTCTATCACAAGCATGAACACGAACTATGATCATGGAACTGAAACGTAAGGCATGAGTAGGTATTGGGATAACTAAAAAATACTGCAGTAAGAATGGGTTGAGTCTTACCCTCACTTTCTGATGTTCCATGTCATACTGACATCACTACTAGAATCTGAGAGCCTGACTTGGTTATTCGTCCTATCATCTCCCCCTTTGCTTCAAGCCATCATCTTAAGTTTGAGAGATCCCTTACTAGTCTCTAAACTGAACTACACTTACTGCACTCTGGGGTCTAGAAAACGACAATACGCGTATATCATAGAACTTAACCTGAAAGACTACACCTGAAAGTGGAAAACCCACTGCTAATACTACCTTCTGAGACACACTCCTATCTTTCTATAGCCCTAATAGTCATCACATAATACTTGAACACTTACTAGCTTTGAATCTTCATGATATCCCCATAGTCGGGGTGCACACCCTCTAGCGCTTCAACTCTTATTTCTATTAGTTCAACCTTAAAAAAAAACTCAACTTAGATTCTAACACTTAACATGGATATCACCAAGTTTTTGATAAACCAATTCTACTTCCGTCATAGCCCACCAATATCGCGACTCCAAACTTATATCTCTCTACCATGAGAATCAAGATCATATCAAAAGGCTCAACACTATTAATCAAACCTTCTTAGCTTGTCCATTTAGAACACCATGTACCATCTAACTAGTTTTTCTCCATCTAGCAACTTAACGGTACTACTAGCCACATGCAACATGCAATAGCCTTAGAAAATGCCACAACTCCATATCACTTTGGGCATATTTCTACATCATACATACAACATTATACTTCACTACGACTCAAATAAACTTAAGCTCTTGCGTACGCTATTAAATCCTATTAGATCACTTCCCTATAACTAGTATCATTAACCAAGAAATCATCACATCTACCTTCATGGCCATCAACTGTTCAAACTTAATTAATGTCTAGTGCTAAACATGGTTTACAATCCAACCTTACACACAATTCTTACTTGGGAAAAAAATATAAAATAAAACATCAAGAAACACTAGTACACTAGAACTCCGTAACAACAACAATCGATCATAATCATATGGCCTACCCTATTCACAATCCATTAACACATCCTCCTTCTACACACCATTACTATCTACCCTTTTTTTATAGCTAAACTTAGTCCATAACTCTATAAGTTTCAATTAAACTCCATCTTGCAATCTCAGGGATGCCTAAATTAACTACACTCATCCACCAAGTACCTTCATCAATAACCTATACTCTTCTTGCACAAAAAACACTGTCAACAACTTTTTTCATACTTCAAGCAAACAACAATTCACCTTAACAAATAACTCCTTATCTACCTTCTACTAAACTAACACACAAGGTCATATCATTTCATTACCAACTCAATCTCATGCAAAAAGATTCAGTTATACATATCTTCAATAAATCACCCTTACCACTTTCCTTGCCATTACACCACTAAACCCCAGTTCCAACCAACACAAGAACACAAGAAGAACAACAAGTTGCTAGTGAATTGAAATAGGCCCCACATGGCTCCACTAGACTTTGATTTTGTGTTTTGAACAAGAAATGAGATGAATGACAAGGCAACTATGCTAGTGAATCGAAAGAGCCCCACACGGCTTCACTAGACTTTCAGTTTCAACAACACAAAGATAACAAGATTACAAGAGTTAGAAACTTAACACACAACATTCAATGATCTAAGAATACACATCTTACCCTGTATAAATTTAAAAAAATTGAGTCAAACATTTCCCCCACAGACTACCATACAATCCACACATGCTACTAGCTACCACATTAGTCTATCACTATAAAATGGTAAATCATTATCAAACATCAGTTATTCAACCAAACACATTTATCTACACAAAAGTCACCCTCACTCTAATTTCTAACCTTACAACTTCACATCACCAACTTCTTGGTCCAATATCACTACCAATAGGTCATGACACTGTCACTTTAACTTATACTACTACTCGGGTGGAAATACAGTTCCAACATTCTGCTACATATCATTTTCCCTGAAGCATGACGTCTGCAACATAAATTTTGAAAAGGACTGAATACACTTAATACTGCAGGCTGAAAAGCACGATTTCATCAGAATCAAAGTTCACACAAGAATCAATACACCTTGGAGAACTAACGGACTCTTCTCAAGTCCTTGCACAAATTTGAAACTCTTATATGGCTTAATAAGAAATGACCATACCGTTTAGACTCTAAACTTCTGCACTTGAATCCCCCCAATAATAAGACATATCTGAGCACATCAAAGTAAGGAAAGAATTGGGATGACTTTATTTTCGTATGGGCAACACCATAGCATGAATTAGAGTATGTAAGAGGAACATTCTGACTCCATAGCATGAACTAGAACATGAAGAAAGAGAGAAATTCCTAAATGCCTAGTAGCCTCCTGCCTAAGAGTGTGGCGTGCTACACACCCATAAACAAGACTCTACCCGACGTGATTTCACAGACACCCTGGGACCATGAACCGTGCTCTGATGCCAAGTTTGTCACGACCCAAACCGGGGCCCTAGCCGTGACGAACATCCCGAACCATGAAGGCCCGGATGCCCTTCTAACTTGTAATCACATACACTGCCCTCATATAAAAAAGATAATGTAGAAATACATAATGAAATGGAATCATGGTCATTAAATCTGAATTCAAATCTTAATAAAAATTGCAATTCAAAACATCTGAGTTATATCTGACTCAGTCTGCGAAACCTCTACTACAGGCATAAACACAACTGTTTGAAAACTGGGACAAGGCCCCCAGTAGACCAAAACATAATAATGATAAATTACTAATGTAAACTAGGCCTTCTTAAATATAGAAGGCTCACCACAAAACTCTGTAATTCTGTCTGGAGAAAACCTACTGCTTATTGGGACCCGTAGATTGAGCCTCAGAACCTAGAAGGGAGGGGGGTCAATACAGATGTACTGGTACGCAGAGCAATCCAAAATAATGTATTTATATATAACATAAGTGAGAGTAATTCATAAAACATTTTACATATAATATATGAAAACACATGGGCACATTTTAAAGACTTTGAAACATTTCTTTGAAACCATGACTCACGCTTTGTCTTACTTCTGAGCTAGATGGTACACCCTACAATCTGTAATTCCATGGGCTATATAGAATCTTCCCTTGACTCGGCGGCCAAGCCCCCAATCCTAGTTTGCCGCAAGGATTGGAGTATCTATAAGGGAGACACGCAAGATCACACGGCTGGGTGTCAAAATCCCCAATCAAATCAACATGTCATGGTAGTGCCCAAGATCACAAAGCAGGTATCCTAACCATAGTCCCAATTTGGGACGACATGAATCAAGGTACATAAGATCACAAAGCATGGTACCATAATCCCGTGTCAACAAATCACGGTTTCTAGCATAGAGTCTTTCAACTCGTACTTTCTTCGAGTAACCATCTAACTCTCTTTAATCCTATTTTTAATTTTTTTCTCATTTGGTCACGACCCAAGACGAGGCCCTAGCTGTGACGAGCATCCCGAACCATGAAGGTTCGGACGCCCTTCTAACTTGTAATCACATACACTGTCCTCATATAAAAAAAATAATGCAGAAATATACAATGACACGAATCATGGTCATTAAATCTGAATTCAAATCTTAATGAAAACTAGAATCCAAAATATCTGAGTTATATCTAACTCAGTCTGCAAAATCTCTACTACATGCATAAACCCAACTATCTGAAAATTGGGACAAGGCCCCCAGTAGACCAAAACATAATAAGGATAAATGACTGAAGTAAACTAGGCCTTCTGAAATATAGAAGGCTCACCACGGAACTCTGGACTTCTGTCTAGAGAAAACCTACTACTTATCGGGACCCCTAGATTGAGCCTCAGAACCTAGAAGGGGGGGGTCAATACAGATGTACTGGTATGCAGAGCAATTAAAAAATAATGTATTTATATATAACATAAGTGAGAGTAATTCATAAAACATTTTACATATAATATATGAAAACACATGGGCACATTTTAAAGACTTTGACACATTTCTTTGAAACCATGACTCACTCTTTGTCTTACTTCTGAGCTAGATGGTACACCCTACAATCTGTAATTCCACGAGCTATATGGAATCCGCCCTTGACTTGGCGGCCAAGCCCCTAATCCAAGTTTGTCGTAAGGATTAGAGTACCTATAAGGGGGACACGCAAGATCACACAGGAAGGTGCCAAAATCTCCAATCAAATAAACATGTCATGGTAGTGCCCAAGATCACAAAGCAGGGCTCCTAACCATAGTCCCAATTTGGGATGACATGAATTAAGGTACACAAGATCACAAAGCATGGTACCATAATCCTGTGTCGGTAAATCACGGTTTCTAGCATAGAGTCTTTCAACTCGTACTTTCTTCGAGTAACCATCTAACTCTCTTTAATCCTATTTTTAAACCTTTTCTAAACATGCATTATAAGTAAGAAAGCCTTACTCCCCAGTGACACATTTTAAAGCCATGTGGGCCTAGGCCCAGAGCGGCTAATATCACTAGTGGGTTGGGGAGTGACAGGGGTTTCTCGGGCCTGTATGGTTCGGGATGCCCGTCGCGGCCAGAGACTCGGGTTGGGTTGTGACAAAATTGTATCAGAGCTGCTCCTGTGTCATCCTTGTCGATGTGGGCCAGAGTTCAAACTGAGTGTAGGCATATCCTGGTAAGGCTGGGCAAATCTCAGTTCTGAGTGTATGCAAATCCCATTCGGTGTGGTAAACCTCAGCGAGGACGCTGAGTCCATAAGGAGGGTGTATGTAACACCCTAACTTAGGAAGGATTTCCACATCGGCAAAACATAAGAGGTATACTGGGTATATATGTAAGAAAGCCTTACTCCCTAGTGACGCATTTTAAAGTCGTGCGGTCCTGGGTCTAGAGTGTTCAATATCACCAGTGGGTTGGGGAGTGGCAGGGGTATCTCAAGCATGTGTGGTTTAGGATGCCCGTCATGGCCAGAGACTCGGGTCGGGTCATGATAATTCAGTAAGAAACTACAAACTGAGCTCCAAAGATAAAGCAAATATGTACAACATATAAACAGAATAGAAACTACACCCAAGAGTCCAGAGCTTATATAACAAGTTAATAAGAATAACAAGGGACAACTATCATGTTCAATTCCAAGAGTATAACATATCAAGACTAAGGAAGTATCAACGTGAACTATCCTATTCTTGCCAAATTCATCAGACGTCGATGTTATACCATATATCCCAGGCCAATACATGAATAAAGAGTGAAAGAAAGATATATAGCAATATATAAGGTCAAGAACAAATATACAATATGAAAAAGTAAAGAAAGGGATATACGGTAGTTACATAGCTTCATATAGCCAGATACATATATACATACACGTAAACATGAGGTCGTCTCAAAGAGTAGTCTAGATCATCATTTCCTTATTCTAAGACCTCATCATAATACTATCAGGATTCAATACTACCATACTCAGGGTTTCTAATCCACATGGATAAACATGATATAATTATGTACAATAATACCATTATAAGATACAAGAGGCCAAAGACATACCTCAATTCTCGATATCGGATCAATGTCCAATCTGTCATAAGCTAGCCATAATACTTATCTTAATAATGATGATAACAATATGAATAACAACGCGAATAACTGGCTACTCCGTACAACCAAATAACTATCCGAGCCTATGCGTACCCCCACCACCACAGAGTCTAAAGGTTCAATTAATACACAACAAAACAAGGCATATTTTTCACCCATGTTTATGCAACCGTCCCATACCGATTGATAATCATAGGTGCATACTGGTGATAGGTGATACGTATGTAGGAATGAATGGAAGGTACACAACCAATATCATAACTCATCATAATCGTCATTGTAACGCCCCGATTTTTTGAACTGAAATGCTACACGGTGCTTATGACCCCGAAGGACCACAAGCTAACCCATGACTGATATTTGTACCTGTATACTACAATTCATGACATAATAATGCAAAAAATATGCACAATAGGTCATAAGGTTCAACTGAAATAATATAACATCCATATGGGAGAGAAATACCCAAAATAATTGAAAACTGAATCTGAAAGCTAAATCTAAGTGTAAATCCGAAAGCCTCTAAGTACTTTCTGAAATAAAGAGTTGAAGGAACATGTCTCCAACTAACTTCGTAAAACTTAACTGAAGAAATAAATGAATAAATCAAATAATGTCGTCCTCGAATGAAGAGGACTCACTGCAACTTTGTATGCTAAATGTGACTGCTACTGCTGGTCTGGGACTCGTGCCTCTGAACCTATGGTGTAACATGAAAAGAAAGCACCATAGCGCAATTACGTCAGTACAACTGGAGTACTGAGTATACGAGTGAGGTAGGCTAATGCAAAGGTTTTACGTGCATGAATAATACTACTGACTGACTGATATGAACATAAGAGTACAAACATACATACATAGTAACTAAGATCGTGAGTACGTGATGGCTAAATCTGTATGATAATACATGGCTGGAACCATAGTTCTGATAACACAGATGACTATATCTGACAACCTTGAATCTGGTTGAACTCTCTGAGTTCTGTGCTATAACTAAATTTGACCGTATCTAACAGTCCTGGTATACTGATATCTGAAGAACTGTCTAAGTTCTTTTACTGAGATTGATACTAAAACTGTGGGAGGTAGTTGTTTAACCGACATGCCCCATGTATGCCATAATGGCTAAGATAGGGTCCAATCTCTGCCCTGACCGGAAGGGTGTTAATACCGCGCCACTGGTAAGGACATCTTGTGAGCAACCCTCATATAACAGGTAACTATAGTGAGAACGGTGGGAACCCTCATATAATAGGTTAAGCCACCTCATCTACCCTCATATAATAGGCTGCGATGTCTCAACCTATGCTGACTACATAGTTCTGAAACACAAGGATGACTGTTAAGAATCACACCCTCATATACAGGTGAGTTCCTATCCTTGGGTTCACTCGGTGCTAACTCCTACTCCCATCTGAAGATACTACACATGATTCAACTGACTGTACATAGACAGATTAACTGACTTCCGTTGATTGACGGAGTAGTACTATTATCTGAGAGTTAACTGGGATCACGAGATTTTTGAGGTTTTCTGAGTCACATGACTGACTGAGTTCTATAGATTATAGCTTGACTGAGATTATCGTGACAACATGACATGGCTCTAGGCACACAGCTATATTTTTTGGGTACGAATACCCCCAGGACTCGATAGAAGAAAACTGACACATATGACATGACTTGATCACAAGATTGGAGTCCACAATTCGCTATATCATAAGTAGGGAATAGTATACTTCATGTATTTAATCAACACCTCAAACATGGTAGGGAAAGCATGGATATAATTCACACACAAAATTCATATTTCCACTATCATACATACTTCATGCCATCACCATAAGAATACATAAATAGCATGGGCATTCATATTGAAGTGTATCGCTAACATGGACTTGTCATTTAGATATCATGAAATCATGTAAATATGAAATCCTAACATCCTAGGCATTTTATCAAACACCTTACATGCATTATTTAAGGCATAGGTGGATTTCATACTTGCATTAGTTCAACCCACCCAAAGTTCATGATTTTCAACCAACAATCACATATATTTCATGAAAAACATCCTTAGATATCATATTGAAACTTGAACAACAATCATCAATGTGTATATACTTATATCACCACAAAATTTTACAAAATAACATTTAAAAGCATGGTTCTTAAACTCTATGAACGAATTGAATCCATAGATGAACACTACGCATACCTTAAAGCTTGATCTTGAAAGAGATCTAATGTTTTTGAAGGTTCCTGAAGAAATCCTTAGGCTTGCCCTTGATTTTTCTTGACTAGGGTTTAACCTCTTTGGGAAAGAATGTTCTTGTTCCTGAGGAGATGATCTTGAGAGGAAACCCTAATCTTGTGAATGAAAGTGTATTAGAGAGCTTTTTGAGATGTTTAAACTAAAGAGAATGGAAGATAATACGTTCCTTGAGGGTTATAAGTCATGGGAAGTGAAGGGAAAAGACCAAAATACCCTTATGAAATAAATTCCCAGTTGCTGAAAATAATAGCTGACGATATTTTTTGACAAGGCGTCACAAATGTGGTAAGCTACCACGAATGTCGTCACTTAGGAGCTGGAATTGATGGTTTCTGCCTAATTCTGACGACCTTCATGGTAGGGCATCAAAAATGTGGTAAGATACCATGAATGTCGTCACTTAGGAGATGGTTTTTGCCTAAGGCTGATGACCTTCATGGTAGGGCGTCACAAATGTGGTAAGCTACCACAAATGTCGTCACACAGGAGCTGGATTCTGCCTAAGGCTGACGACCTTCATGGTAGGGCATCACAAATATGGTAAGCTACCACGAATGTCGTCACACAGGATCTGGATTCTGCCTAAGGCTGACGACCTTCGTGGTAGGGCGTCACAAATGTGGTAAGCTACCACGAATGTCGTCACACTATTTTCAGCCTAACATGCTAGAGTAAAATAGGAATAACTCTTTGCTCCGATATCGTATTTAGGCAAAATCGGTATCGTTGGAAACATAATTCAATTATCTATCTGTTGATAGGTCATGAACTCAAAAATTCCAAGTATAATGATAGATATGCTCATTTTAAGTTGACTATACCAATATCCTTCTCAAGAATTCAATCGGTAAGGAATGTTTTGATTCGTCTGATAGCTGGGAGTTATTTGAAGCCTTAATATACATCTAACATACTCATAAAACTATAAAATAACCATGATGTACTATGCATGATCTTGGTACATGGCTCTAATAGTGGTTTGGATTTTTTGGGGTATTACAATATCTCCCCCTTGGAAACATTCGTCCTCGAATGATGACTTCTTGAGAGGGGAGAAAAGATAAACAACGCATACACTGATCATGCTCAACTGGCACATAATTTAGGACTGAATTGAATTCAAAACTGAATATAGCCCAACTAAACATACATATCTGATGCATGACTGATAAGATGAACTCATGAATGCATGATAAGCTATGCACTGATACTTGATACCAATTTTATACTGGAATTTTGAACATGTAACTGAATAAGCTTAAGGAAAATGGTTACCTCGAGCTAAGTCTGAATTAGCGAAGAAAATATGAGGGTACTTGGTTCACATGTCTGCTTCTGCTTCCCAAGTAGCTCCCTCCATGGATTGATTCCGCCAAAGAACCTTGACTAGAGGGACTTTTTTGTTCCTCAGCCTACGAGTCTGATAGTCGAGGATTTTTACTAGAATCTCTTAATAACAGAGGCTATTTTGAATTTCAATGCTCTGAATAGGGACTACAACTGTTGGGTCATCTATACAATTCTTGAGCAAAGAGACATGGAAGACTGGATGAACTGAGGCTAGATCTGAAGGCAATTCGAGCTCATAGGCTACCTTGCCGAAGCGACTGAGAATTTTTAAAGGACCGACATATCGGCGACTGAGCTTTCCCTTCTTGCCGAATCTCTTCACTCCCTTCATGGGAGAGATCTTGAGATAGACATAGTTATCAACCTCAAATTCGAGATCCTTTCTACAAACATCCACATAAGACTTCTGTCAGCTCTGAGCAGCCCGAAGTTTTTCTCTGATCAACTAAACTTTCTCTAAGGCATCGAATACTAAGTCTGGACCTATGACTGAGGTCTCACTAACTTTGAACCAACCGATCGGAGACCTACATCTCCTACTATAGAGAGCTTCGAATGGAGCCATCTGAATACTGGAGTGATAGCTGTTGTTGTATGTGAACTCAATCAAAGGCAAGTGGTCGTCCCAGCTTTCCTTGAAATCAATTGCACACGCCCTTAGCATATCTTCTAGAGTTTGAATGGTCCTTTCTAATTGACCATCTGTCTGAGGATGAAACGTTGTACTGAGATAAACTTGGGTACCAAGACCCTTTTGGAATGCTTTCCAGAAGTGAGAGGTGAATTGGGTACCTCTGTCTGAGATGATAGATAGTGGAACATCGTGTAATCTGACCAACTCCCTGATATAGAGTTTGGCATAACCCTCGGCTGAGTAAGAGGTACGAACTGGAAGGAAATGAGCTGACTTGGTCATTCTATCTACAATGACCCAAACTGAATCATGCTGATGACGTGTTCTAGGCAAACCCATCACGAAGTTCATGTTCATTTTTTCCCACTTCCAAGTAGGAATAGTGAACTCCTGCATGGAGCCACTAGGTTTTTGATTCTCTATCTTAACCTGCTGACATATAAAGCACTTAGCTACAAACTCTGCAACGTCCCTCTTCATCCCACTCCACCAATAGATCTCCCGCAAGTGTCGGTACATCTTAGTGGCCCCTGGATGAATAGAGTATCGCGCACCATGCGCTTCTGCAAGAATTCTCTACCTCAAGTCATCTACACCGGGAACACACAGACAACCCTGACAACGAAGAACACCATCTCCCCCTTGGGAGAAAACCTCTACTTCCTGACTCTGAACTGACTCTTTTAGCTTGACAAGGCTAGGATCCCTGTCTTGCTTCTCTTTCATCTCGGAAACTAGAGATGACTCTGAACTACTCTGGACACATACACCACCCTCTGAAGAGTCGACTAAGCGAACGCCTAGTCTGGTAAGCTGATGAATCTCCTGAGCTAATTTCTTCTTACTATCCTTAACATAGGAAACACTACCCATGGACAGTCTACTGAGTGTGTCGGCCACTACATTGGCCTTTCCCGGATGATAAAGGACACTCATGTCATAATCTTTCAAGAGCTCTAACCACCTTCTCTGATGAAGATTGAGATATTTCTGGGAAAAGACATACTGAAGGCTCTTATGATCTATGAAGACGTCTACATGAACACCGTATAGATAATGCCTCCAAATCTTTAAGGCAAAGAAAACTGTTGCTAACTCAAGGTCATGAGCAGGATAATTCTTCTCATGGGGCTTTAGCTGTCTGGAGGCGTAGGCTATGACTCTACCATGTTGCACGAGGACACAACCTAAACCTACTCTGGATGCATCACAATATACTACGAATCCATCAGAACCGTCGGGAAGTGCTAAAACTGGAGCTGAGGTGAGTCGAGTCTTCAACTCCTGAAAACTCTTCTCGCAAGTTTTTGACCACTGAAACTTGACCTTCTTCTGAGTCAATCTGGACATAGAAGATGCAATAGAAGAAAATCCCTCGACAAACCGTCGGTAATATCTAGCCAAACCTAAGAAACTCCTGATATCTGATGGAGAGACAGGGCGAGGCCAGTTTCTTACCGCTTCAGTTTTCTGAGGATCTACTCTAATGCCATCACCGGAAATAATGTGGCCAAGGAATGCTACTGATATTAGCCAAAATTCGCACTTACTGAACTTGGCGAACAACTGGTGATCCCTGAGAGTCTGAAGAACAATTATGAGATGGTCTGAATGATCACGCTCTGTGCGAGAATAGACCAGAATATCATCTATGAAGACTATGAAGAATGTGTCCAAGTAATGCTTAAACACCCGGTTCATCAAGTCCATGAAAGCTGCAGGGGCATTGGTAAGACCAAAGGACATGACTAGAAATTCAAAGTGACCATACCGAGTACGAAAAGTTGTCTTCGGAATGTCACATTCTCTAACTCTGAGCTGATAATAGCCTGATCTGAGGTCTATCTTGGAGAAATAACTGGCACCCTAAAGTAGGTGAAACAAGTCTTCTATCCTAGGCAGCGGATACCTGTTCTTGACCGTGACTTTGCTGAGCTGACGGTAATCAATACACATTCTGAGAGAACCATCTTTCTTGCACACAAACAAGACTGGCGCACCCCATGAGGATCCACTGGTCTTGATGAATCCCTTGTCTAAGAGATCCTTCAACTTATCTTTCAATTCCTTGAGTTCTGCTGGTGCCATTCTGTATGGCGAAATAGAAATAGGCTGAGTATCTAGGAGAAGGTCTATGCCAAAGTCTATTTCTCTTTCGGGAGGAATGCCTAGAAGATCTTCGGGAAAGACGTCTGAATATTCATTAACCACTGGGACTGATTCGAGACTGGAAGATTTAGAACTGGAATTCTTAACATGCACGAGATGATACACACACCCCTTAGAAATTATTTTCCTAGCATGAAGGTAGGAAATAAGCTAACCCCTGAAAGACGAAGTGCTACCCTTTCACTCTAGGATGGGCTCATTTGAGAACTAAAACTGAACTATCCTATTTCTGCAGTCGACTATGGCATAGCAAGAATGGAGCCAATCCATGTCGAGAATGACATCAAAATTAGTCATATCTAACTCAACAAGATCTGCTGACGTGGATTTCTAAAATATCATAACTAGGCAGTTCCTGTATACCCGCTGAGCTATGATGGTTTTACCCACTGGGGTAGAGATTGAAAAGGGCTCTGCTAAAATTTTGGGACTGATTCCGAAATTGCCTACTATGTACGGAGTGACAAAAGACAAGGATGCAGCTGGGTCTAGCAAAGCATAAACATGAATATGGAAAATCTGTAACGTACCAGTAACGACATCAGGAGAATTTTCCTGATCCTATCGGGTCTGAAGAGCATAGAGTCTGTTTGGGCGTTGCCCACTAGTAGAACTAGAAGTGGTACCCTGCTTGTTAGGGAGACCGGACTGGGCTGTGGAACGATTCTGCTGACCCTGAGGACCTGGCTGAGGACAGTCCCTAACTCTGTGGCCTGTCTTGCCATAATCAAAACAAATGCCTTGACCCGCTCTGCACATACCCTAATGGTGCTTACTGCAGTTCTGACACTGAGGATAAGTATGGGTACTGCTAAAACTGCTCTGAGATTTAGAGCCTGGTGCCCTGTCTCTGTTGTCGTCCCTGAACTTTGGCACTGGGTCACTAGCGGAGGAAGGGGCTGGAACTGTTGACTTAGGAAGAAACTGCGAATGATTTCCTCTCTCTGATTTGGGCTGAGCAAAATTGAAACTGCCTGCTCTTGCTCTCTTGTTTTGCCTCTCTCTAGTCTTAACATTCTGCTCCTCTATCTGTTGAGTGTGGGCCATGAGCCTGGCTAAAGTCATATCACTGTTCAGCATCGCAGACCTACACTCATTTGCCACGCTATCATTCACCCCTGACACAAACTTGCTCATCTTAGCCCTGTTGTCTGCAACCATATGAGGGGCATATCTGGCTAGCTGAGTAAATCTAAGAGAATACTCTCTAACTGTCATATTTCCCTACCTGAGATTGATGAACTCAAGAACTTTGGCCTCTCTCAGCTCTTGGGGAAAGAATTTTTCTAAGAAAGCCATGAAAAATTCTTCCCACTCAACAGGACTTGCATCCTCTAACCTTTCTGCTAACCACTGCTTGTACCAAGTATGAGTGACATCCTGCAATTAGTACGCGGCTAACTCGGCACTCTGAGAAAAAGTGACTCCCATGATATCAATGACCTTCTGGACTTGGTCAACTAATTCCTGAGGATCCTCATCTGGTTTAGACCCAAAGAAGTACGGAGGGTTCATTCGGGTGAAGTCCCGAATCCTAGCTGTTTCTGAATTGGCCACTGGGTTGGCCGGAACGACTGCTGGTTGTTCATTCTGGGCAGCTACATACTGAGCAAGAGTGGTAAATACAGTCCTGAACTCCGCATGAGAAACACGTTCGCCCAAAGGATCTTCGAGCTGAGGAGCTGGCTGATTTTTTCTCTTTGAGGCATGTTTTTGAAATAAGAGAAGAGCGGATTAGACTGAGAGACTGACTTGAAATTATGTTTACTAGCACGACATGAATACTTAAAGAAAGGGAAATTGTTCCAAAAACATCATATAGCCTCATGTACATAAATGTGGTGCGCAACACACCCATGTACAAGACTCTACTAGATGCGGCTTTCAGAGTTCCTAGGACTCTATTGAACCTTAGGCTCTGATATCAAGTTTGTAATGCCCCAATTTTCTAAATCGAAATGCTACACGGTGCTCATGACCCCGAGGGACCACAAGCTAACCCATGACTAATATCTTTACCTGTACACTGCATATATAATGTAATAATGCGGAAAACATGAACATGTAGGACACAAGGTTCAACTGAATAAAGAATCTATCAAAACATAATATCCATATGGGTGAAAGATACCCAAAACAACTGAAAACTAAATAAAATATGAACATAAGTCTGAATAGTGAATTTGAAAGCCTTTAAGTACTGTCTAACTAAGGAGTTGAAGGAACATGTCTCCAACTAACTTCGTCTAGCAAAACTGAGCTGAAATAATAAATAAAATAAAATAATATCGCCCTCGAATGGATGAGGACTCACTGCAACTCTGCGGCTGGATGCTACTGTTGATCTGGAGCTCGTGTCTCTGAACCTATGGTGTAACATGAAAGAAAGCACCATAGCGCAAATGCGTCAGTACAACTGGAGTACTGAGTATACGAGTGAGGCAGGCTAATGCAAAAGGGTTTACATGCATGAAAAATGCTAACTGACTGATTGATATGAATGTCAGAGTGTAAACATACATACATAGTAACTAAGATCGTGAGTATATAATAGCTAGATTTGTACGCTAATACATGGTTTACTGATAACTGACATGGCCGAAACTGTAGTTCTGATAACATGGGCGACTGTATCTGACAGTCTTAAATCTGATGGAACTATCTGAGTTCTGCACTATAATTGAATTTGACTGTATCTGACAGTCCAGGTATACTGATATCTGAAGAACTATCTGAGTTCTTTTACTGAGACTGAGTCTGAAACTGTGGGAGGTAGTTATTTAAATGACATGCCCCATATGTGCCATTATGGCTAAGATAGGGTCCAATCTCTGCCCTGACTGGAAGGGTGTCAATACCGCGCCACTGGTAAGGACAACATGTGAGCAACCCTCATATAACAGGTAAATCTAGTGAGAATGGTGGGAGCCCTCATATAACAGGTTAAGCCACCTCATCTACCCTCATATAACAGGCTGCAATGTCTCAACCTATGCTGGCTACATAGTTCTGGAATGCAAGGATGACTGCTAAGAATCACACCCGTATATACAGGTGAGTTCCCATCCTTGGGTTCACTCAGTGCTAACTCCTACTCCCATCTGAAGAGACTGAACATGATTTAACTGATTGTACGTAAGTGGAACTTACTGAATTCCATTGACTGACGGAATACTACTGATATCTGATAACTGACTGAGACCATGAGATTTCCTGAGTCACATGACTGACTGAATTCTACTGAATCATGGCTTGATTTTGTATATCGTGAAACATGACATGGCTCTAGGCACACAGCTATAGTTTTCGGGTACGAATACCCCCAGGACTCGATGGAAGGAAACTGACACAACATGACTGACTTGATCATAAGATTGAAGTCCACAATTCACATTATCATAAATAGAGGATATTATACATCATGTAGTTCCTCAACATATTAAGAATGGTAGGGAGTGCATAGCTATATTTCATGTGCATATTGTATATCTCCATTATCATACATGCTTCATACCACAACAATAGCAACACATGAAAAGCATGGAATTCATATTAAAGTGTATAGCTAACATAGACTTGTCATTTAGATATCATGGAACCATATAAACATGAATTTCTAGCATCCTAAGCATTTTATCGAACACCTTGCATGCATTCTTTAAGGCATAGATGCGTTTCATAACTTGTACCATTTTACAACATCTAAGGTTTATAGTTTTCAACTAACAAGCATATATATATTCCATGAAAACACCTCTAGATATCATCTTGAAACTTAAACAACAATCATCAACATGTACATTCTCATATCACCACAAAAAGTTCACAAAATAGTATTTAAAACATGGTTCTTGAGCTCTATGAACGAATTGGATCCATAGATGAACACTACGCATACCTTAGTGATTGAATCTTGAAAGATATCTAATGTTTCTGAAGGTTCTTGAAAAATTCCTTAGGCTTGCTCTTGGGGAGATGATCTTGAGAGAAAACCCTAATCTTGTGGTTGAGAGTGTAAGAGAGGGTTTTTAAGATGCTTAACTGAAGAAAAATGGGAAAAATTATGCCTCTTTAGGGTTATAAGTCGTGGAAGGTGAAGAAAAAGACCAAAATACCCTTATGAAATAAATTCCCAGTTGCTAAAAATCATAGCTGACGACATTTGTGACAAGGCGTCAAAAATGTGACAAACCGTCAAAAATATCGTCACACAGGAGCTGGAATTGATGGTTTCTGCCTAAGCCTGACGACATTTATGACAAGGCATCAAAAATATGACAGGCCGTCAAAAATGTCATCACATAAGAGCTGGAATTGATGGTTTCTGCCTAAGTCTGACGACATTTGTGACAAGGCGTCAAAAATGTGACAGGCCATCAAAAATGTCGTCACATAGGAGCTGAAATTGATGGTTTCTGCCTAAGTCTGATGACATTTGTGACAAGGCATCAAAAATGTGACAGGCCGTCAAAAATGTCGTCACACAGGAGATGGAATTGATGGTTTCTTCCTAAGTCTGGCGACCTTCATGATAGGGCGTCACAAATGTGGTAAGTTGTCACGAATGTCGTCACTTAGGAGCTGGTTTCTTCCTAAGGCTGACAACCTTCGTGATAGGGCATCACAAATATAGTAAGCTACCATGAATGTCATCACTTAGGAGATGGTTTCTGTCTAAGGATGACGACCTTCGTGATAGGGCGTCACAAATGTGGTAAGCTACCACGAATGTCGTCACACTGTTTCCAGCCTGACATGCTGGAGTAAAATAGGAATAACTCCTTGCTCCGATATCGTATTTAGGAGAAATTGGTATCATTGGAAAGATAATTCAATTATATATCTGTTGATAGGTCATGAGCTCAAAAATTCCAAGTATAATGAGAGATATTCTCGTTTGAAGTTGACTATACCAATATTCTTCTCAAGAATTCAATCGGTAAGGAATGTTTTGATTCGTCTGATAGCATGGAGTTATTTGAAGCCTTAATATACATCTAACCTACTCATAAAACTATAAAACAACCATGATGTACTATGCATGAGCTTGGTACATGGCTCTAATAATGGTTTGGATTTTTTTCGGGGTATTACATTTACCCCGGCCCAATAGGCCTTCAGGTTACTAGGCCGCCAGTCTCAGGTTGGTCTGTTTATATTGACAGGCCCGGTGGACCATCCCAGTTCCAAAATCGGACCAGGTTGACCGGTTACTCGGATCGGACTGGACCAGTTCACTTAAAAAAAAATTATAATTGGCCTATAGCCGTTTGGAGTCCCAACTGCCAATTGGACCGTTGAGTCCCAACGGCATTATAGCCGTTTGGAGCCCCATCAATTAATTGGCATTTTTGGCATATTATATTAAATAAAAAATTAACACTCAAAAGTTTTTCTATAAATACCCTATATTCAAAATTATTTTTCACACATTCTCAATATCCCATTCTCTCATTCTCTCTCAAATATTCTAATTATCTCCTAAAGTGCTTAATTTTATTTTTTAATTTTACAATTAAAAATATCAAGTGGAAGTTTTCTAAAGTCGCAACTTTCAGTTACTTCCAAAATTTGGAATTGTAGTTCCATTTCATATTTTTAATTTTTAATTAGTGTATTGATTATTGAATATTTATTTTTATTATTTTTGTGTATTTTGAATATTTTTTGGTTTAATTAATAATATAGATGAATTAAGAAACCTCGGTAAAATATTAAAAATTTTGTCCCGAAAGTGATAGTGGTAGTAAAAAATGAATTGGTGGTGATTCTGGTAGAGGCAATTCAAGTTCTAGATATACTCATGTACCTGCGGTACCGGTTAGTCAACCCTTTGAGGAAGAAATAGGTGTAAGTGTTCATGATATGAATTATGTAGAAGCTCAAAAAAATTATGGTATAGAAGAAGAAATGAAGTAGATGCGGTTAATTTAGATGTAGATGATGAAAATATTGGTGAGGCACCCGCGGTATGAAATGCTAATGTTAGATCTGAATCGGTTAATCTTCCTCCTCGCCCTCCCCGTGCCCCAAGACCTAGTAGAAGAACTAGTATTGCATGGAAATTTATTACGGAAATAGAAGGAAAAAGTAAGGTGCAATCCAATATTTGTGAACTTATATATGAGCATAAAATCGGAGGCAATAAAGGGGGTACGAGTTCGTTGATGAGACATATAAGATAGACACGATAGAGAGTTATGTATTGCACAAGGTGGTGAGGCTGTTGGTGGGCCAGCACAAACTAGATTGAACCCAATAAGCGGTCAATTAATTAAGAATTATAATAAAATGAAGGACCGGGAAGAAATAGCGAAAATGATAGTTGTGGGTTGTTTACCTTTCACTTTTGCTTCTTCGGATGCTTTTATTCATTATATTCAAGCAATTTATAATTCTATGTTTAATGGTATTCCTAGAAGTACTTGTCGGGCTGATATTTTTAGACTCCATGCAAAATATGTTTATTATTTATCTATATTATTAAAAAATATTTCATGTAAAATTGCTCTAACTTCTGATTTTGATCGCGCTGTTAATAAAAATAATTTTTTAATAATTACTTGTCGCTGGATAGATAGTAATTTTGTTATGCAAAAATGTATTCTAGTTTTTTTGTATGATGAAGATCGTAGACATACTGAAAAATTTATTTCTAAATCTATCACTAAAGTTGCAGAATATTACGGTATTGAAAGAAAAATTTTATGTATTTCTTTTGATAATGCATCTAACAACAAGACTGCTACTGATAAGTTAAAAATTGACCTTTCTCCGCCGTTACCTGAAATATTTCATGTTAAGTGTGCTTGTCATATATATAATTTAATTGTAAGAGATGGTCTTAAATTTTTTGATCTTTATGTTGAAAAGGTTCGGCTTGTTGTTGGCTTTACTCAAGAAAATAATCGAAAATGTAGAGTGAGAGAATTTAAAACTAAATGTGAATAAAATGGACTTAGACCGATATTTATGCCTGAAGAATGTGACACTAGATGAAATGTTACTTATACTTATGTAAAAACTTGTCTTGCTTATAAAGCTAATATTATAATGACTTTTAATCAATATTCTGGTTCTTTTCATGAGTGTATACTACATGATTTTGATTGGCTGCAATTGTTGATCTTGTTAAGTTTATGAAAACATTTTATATAGCTACGGTTGAATTTTCTGGTGCTTATCATCCTACTGTTTGTAATATTTCAGCTTATTTAGTCATCATTTCTTGTTTGCTTAAAGAATATAAGAATAGAGAAGGTTACAAAGAAGTTGTTAGTGCTATGTTTGCTAAATTTAAAAAATATTTTTATTTGCTTCCCCCAATTTACTTGGTTGGTGCTATACTAAATTCATGTATGAAATATAATACTATGTCCGAATTTAGTAGTAGTATTTATAATGCTTTAGAGATAGAGCCTGAAAAAGAACCTTCTTTGTTTACGGCTATGAGTGATACGAACGGTTACATGAAAACATTATATAACCATTATGTCGATTTACTTGATGTAGCTGCACTGACAAATATCACTCCAACCGTCGCTCCTCAAGCTCCCAAGGAGCCATCATCTTCTAAAAGACAAGCACATAGTGGTTTTCCTAATTACTTTTTTTATTTAAATATTTGGAACAGAGTTACGACTTCAACACACAGATCGAGTTCTCGGAAAGAGCTTAAGTATTATCTTCAACAGCCTGTAGAGGATCGTAGAGCAAGGATCAACGCATTGGATTGGTGGAAGAATAATGAAAGAAAATATTTTGTACTTTCAAGATTAACTAGAGATGTATTGAATGTTCCAATGTCAACCGTTGCATCGGAGAGCGCTTTTAGTCAGAGACGACAACAGCTTGGAGACAACCGACACTCATTGGAAAGTAATGCTATGAATGTTTTAGTTTGCCTTAGAGATTGGATTAGATAGGAATGAAAAAATCAAGGAATGGAGGAGGAGCCGAAAGACGAACAGAATCTTGAAGAAATTATGACTTCAAGGGAGAAATCAGCACAATCAAGTCCAATGCATGGTTTTACCCCCATTGATTTTGTCTTTCCCATGAAAGTTTTCATTAATATTAACATGTACGAGTTGGAAAAAATGATGCAAAATTTGTAGATTGTTCATTCATGTAAATTATAAGTTTTGGATTATTTTGCAATCAATAAAATACAACATTCATTCATTCCTTACCTTTTTTTTTTTATTTAAATTGAATTTCTAGTTTGAATTAAATACTTTTAATTATTCATATAATGAAAAAATAAATATCTTTTAAGTTCAAATATAATGCAAACATATAATGAATATATGTTCAAAACTTCAAGTATTATTATGTCAAGTAGTATACATTGTAAACTTGTATGTATATATATGTGTGTATATTTTCTAAAGTACTATAACATGTAATGTATATATCTTTCAACTTTCAAGTGGTATTTAAAGTAGTATATATTCTACATATATGTGTATATATTTTCTATAAACTCTAAAGTAGTATATATTTAACGTATACATGGCTATATGTTTTCTAAAGTAGTACATATATAGTGTATATATGTTGTATGTATATTATTTTAAGTGGTATTTTAAGTAGTATATATTCTACATAGATGTCTATATATTTTATATAGACTAAAATAATATATATTTAATTCATACATGTGTATATGTTTCTAAAGTAGTATAATATATAATGTATATATGTTATATGTGTATATATTTTCTATATACTCTAAAGTAGTATACATTTAACGTAATAATGTGTATATGTTTTCTAAAGTAGTATATATATAGTGTATATATGGTGTATGTATATTGTTTCAAGTAGTATTTAAGTAGTACATATATTATATTGTACGTATATATGTGTATATATTTTTTATAGACTCTAAACTAGTATATATTTAATGTATACATGTGTATATATTTTCTAAAGTAGTATATATTTAGTGTATATATGTTTTATGTATACTATTTAAAGTAGTATATATATTATATTGTACGTATATATGTGTATATATTTTCTATAGACTCTAAACTAGCATATATTTAATGTATACATGTGTATATGTTTTTAAAGTAGTATATATTTAGTGTATATATGTTGTATGTATATTATTTAAAGTAGTATTTTAAGTAGTATATATATTATATTATATGTATATATTTTCTATAGACTCTAAACTAGCATATATTTAAAGTATACATATGTATATATTTTCTAAAGTAGCATATATTTAGTGTATATATGGTGTATTTATATTGTTTAACGTATTTAAAATATACTAGTTTAATCTCACGTGTCTCGCACGTGTAACATTTGATTATTTAAAATTAAATATTTTTTTCTATTGCGGAGATTTTTAATGATGTGTAAAAAGTTCAAATGACTTTTCAAAGATCTTTCTCACTTTAATATAATAATGTAAACATAAATGGATATTTTAGTGTAAGCACATATATATTTTACCACCAGAAGTTTCAAAAGATTAATGCATCATCATTTTTTTGCATTTGTCAATACCTGTTTTCCATGTTGAGGCTAAGAGAGACGCATCAATTTGAACTATATTTGTGGTACGATTTTATTTTTTTGAGAAAATACATAAAGACCCCCCCCCCCCCGATCTTGTCCGAGTTTTTCAAAAAGAGACTTAAATTTTACTTTCGACCTATTACCCCACGAATCTTACTTAAATCGTTGCAAATACATCATTTTTCACTGAATTTCATTCACAAGAAAGAGAGTGAATGCACGCACCAATCAGATGCTGCCACGTGTTAAATAATTTAATTTCATATTTTATTTATATTTTTTAATAAAGTTTTTCTTTTTATTTTATTTATCACCCACCCACCCACCCTCTCCCCCACCCTCACCTCGTCCAACATCTCCCTCCCCATCCCACATCCAGCAACTTCCCTCCACCCCCCATCCAGTTATTGATTTCTCCATTCTTCTTTCTCTTTGGATTTAGTGTTAATTTTGTGGTTCAGTGGTTTCAATTTTGTGTTTATGTTAATTTTGTATTGTTTCCTAATTTTGTATTGATTTATGTGTTTGTTGATTGTTTAATGATGAGATCAAAACTCCATTAAAATGGAGTTTTATAGTTCTTCTAATAGGATATATATCGGATTTTATAAAATTGTTCAAAATATAAAAAAAAATGAAATAAGAACTTGAAATTGAAGAAAGTAAACATGTTGATGGTAAAAGGTGAGTAGAGTTATGGACTTATGGTGATGATTGAGATGATTGAGAAGATTGAGGAGAAAGAGAGTTATGGCGATGATAATGATGTTGTTGTTGAGTTATGGTGATGGAGAAGAAGCTGTTAATGGGGAAGAAGACAATGAGGGGGGGAGGGGGATATGGAATAATTTTACAAAGTAAATAAATATTGATTTTTTTTTTTAAAAAATAGAAGATAAATTATATATCAAATTATTTACACGTGACAGCTTTTAATTGGTCAATAAAGTCAATTTTAAGCCTTTCACGCACTTGTTGTGTGTGTATACACACAGAGGGTCAAAATAGTGTATTTGCAACGATTTAAGTAAGATTCGTGGGGTAATAGGTCGAAAGTATAGTTTGTGTGTCTTTTTGAAAAACTCGAACAAGATCGGAGGGGGGGGGGGGAGGGGAGGGATGGGAGGCTTTATGTATTTTCTCTTTTTTTCTATATTTAAAATTTTTTCTTATTTTTAAAGTCAATTTTTTTACAAAATCATTGATAACATTCCTATTATGTATTTAAAATTTTTAAAAATTCGGTACTTATTAAATTTTTCTTATTCTAACGCCTTTATATTTATTTCTAGATTTTTCAAATCTTCTTAAAATCAAATTTAGTTGATTTAGAATTCTTAAACTAATAAAAAAAGTATTAGTTGTCATTAATTATGATGGACTTCCAATAAGAAAAGGTCTTAAAACTTTTAAAAATTTGGTACTTATTAAATTTTCTTATTCTAACACTTTGATATTTATTTCTAGATTTTTCAAATCTTCTTAAAATCAAATTTAGTTGATTGAAAATTCTTAAATTAATGAAAAAAGTATTAGTTGTCATTAATTCTGATGACTTTTACTAAGAAAAGGTTTTACCATAAATATATTTATTAATCTTCAACTCTTAAATGTTTAAAAAAAAATAGTGAAAAAGATGATTTATTTAAAAAAAATATATTTTTAATAAAGCTCAAAGATTTAATGTATCTTTATTTTTCACCTTTAATTTTCCTGTGCGTAATTTTTCTTCTTGTCTGTGTATTTGCTAACATAAAATGTATGAAGTATTTTATTAATATAAAAAGACACCAACACAAAAAAGAAATACGAATACTGAAACTTTCCTAGTATGACTTTATAACGTTTTCTTTAAGCTAGTTTAATCATGAAAAAACCCTATTACTAATTTTACAAGAGCACACATATTATAATTATTAATATTAAAGTCTTAAGTCTTTTAATAATTATAGTAAAAAAGCACTTTGATAGAAAGAGTATCTTTTGAGTCTTTTAAAACTTAAATAAAATTAAAATTTGAAAAATAATTAACGTTACTCATCTTTTATCATTTTATTTTTTGCAATTTTTACAAAAATTAAACATGAAAAACTAAAAAAAAATTGATAACTAATTATTTTTTTCGCCAAGGGAGAAAATAGACGATCTAAACAGAATTCATAATCCTACCTACAGTTCCAACCTAAGCTCCTGCTATGTTAAAGGGTAAAAACTTTAATTTCTTCAGGCCCGTAGCTAATTGTTTATATCGCCATCACTTGTGTTTTTTTTATATCAAAGTGTTTACCCATGAATTGTCAGCACCGTGAGATATTTTTTCCACAATATTTTTCATCATATCCATGTGAAGATGACGTAAATCAATAACTCTTCAGCTAAAAGTTGTAATCACTTTACATTAAGGGGGCAACTCTACACAAATAAACATATTACATGAAAGTCCCGATTATGTCTTAATATAAAATTACATTGGCAAACTTAAATACAACAACAACAAATTCAGGATAGTCCTGAAAGAGGATCTAGAGAGGCTACAATATACACAGACTTTTACCCCCTATGTCGACTTATACACAGACTTTAAGGAGATAGAAAAGTTATTTCAGACATTAGCACACATAAATCACAAGTATAAATGGTTCAAATAAATATAAGACTTTATAATTACGTATTCATACAAATAAAAATAGAAAGGTCTAAAATCATATTATACCTATATGATATAGACATAGATTCTTCGGCGTATGCAAAAAAATGTCTTTACCTTCATGACCTCATATATGATTGCTCAGCATGTCACCCTACTTTAACGTCAAAAATACAATAAATCGAGTTAGAAAAGAAAATTTAAAAGATAAAAGCTTCAATAGATTCAACACTCAAACTGATAGCTTGATAATAGTAGATAAATTTTACAACTAACGACAAAATAATAATCACATTGAAGTTCAACAACACCAAAGACGAAACACCATCCAAACATTGAAGACGACTACCAATATCTATAAAATATACAACATATATAGGTTACATTAAAGTTCAGCAGCACCAAGAATGAAGCACCATCCAAACATTGAAGACAACTACTAATGTCTAAAGACTACACAATATATAAACGTTTAGAAAAAAGCCAAGAGATCTGTTTTTCAATTGTGGTAGCAAGTAAGATTAGTTATTCTTAATTTATGAAAGTTCACAATCTTTTCACCAAAAAAAGTGTTACCTAATTATGAAAAAAATTATTTTTCTTTTATGAAAAAACAAAAATCAAACAAGGCATGAATCTATTTATTGTAGTGCTTTATTTTATTTTTTACTTAATTTTAAAATATAACCTAAAAATTAATAATTGAATTTTCTTTTTCTTTATTTAATGAAGTAATTTTTGTAAAAATAATAATAATATTAAGTGAAAAAAGTGAATCGGGCAACCAATTAATGAAGATATTAGTTTACAAGTCCTAATCGTACTGAAAGCGCAAAATTTATATACCAAAATAATCAATGGTGGACGAAATTCAATGGGATTGGGAAGCGCATGTTATAGTCAATTTTTAATTATTAATTTTTCTTTCCATATATTTTCTCTTCTTACTATACATACTTTAGGATTCTTTAAATTTAGAAATATTTTGTTTTTGCCATATATTTTAGGATAATTAATTTTTATGACTTCTAATTAGAAAAATTTTGACCATAAATATATTTAATTAATTTTTAACTCTTAAATATTAAAAAAAAAATGAAAAGACGTTTTTGTCTAAAGCAAAGACTTTAAATGAAGGGCAAAAAGTTCAGCCCCTTCACACTTTTAATGTATTATAATATAAATATAAATATAAATTATAATTAGATATAGGGGTGTATATATAGTATATATTGAAAAAAAACATTTAATGTCGAGTTTAATTTTATTTTTTTTATGTTTTGATCGGTTTGGACCGGTCAAAATCGGGTTTACGCTAAGTGGGCCAATCCCAATCTATTTCACGCTATTTTACTGTTTGGATCCGGACCAGACCAGTCCATTAAGATTGACCCGGTACCGGACCAACCCAATTTCTGGTAAAGAGACGTGGGCACCGGACCAGCCGGGTTGACAGCCATGTAGTAATTTTTTTTCATGAACAGTTGGTTCCTGCATGTGGGAAAATAGGATATGCATGCAGTACGAAAAGTCGACTGTATGCATTATCTCTGAATTTTTTTTTTATATTAATCGGTCACTCGAAAAATATTTACGGATAAGATTTCTTAAAAGATATTTTTTTTTAATTTTAGATAATTTTAAAATTATATATTTGACCAGCTTACAGTCTTCTTTTTTTCTCTTTTTTTATGTCATATCTTTTCATAATTTGCTAGAGTATTGCTATATTAGCACCCCCAATAAATTTAAATATGACACACATGTACGTGGACGCTATAATTCAAACTATATGAACATATGCAACTAGTGATGTTGAGTGATTAAATTTTTCAAACACGTCCCACTGCCAATCATTTCCATTATAAAATTTAGAAAATTCAGAAGGGGAAAAGCTGATGATAATTCAGCTTGTGGGCCAACTTTATAAATTTGAGATACAGATAAGGAATCAAAGTTGATACTTTAATTATAATTTAAACCAACTCGATTTGTCAATTCTGCTTTATTTTAAAAAAAATAATTAAAAAAAAACTATAATATATTCAATATTCAGTTTCATTCCCAGTTATGCAATTCCGATTCTTCAGTTCTTAATTTTGTCACTCCTTACTTACACGTATTTGGTGTATACATCAAGCTAATATATGCATGTCATGTATTTTATGTTAGAGTTCATATTACTTACTAATTAAAACGTACACGCACTCGGTGTATACACCAAGCCAATATATACATGCCTTGTGTTTTGAATTTAGAGTTCATGTTACTTAATCATGATTAATTAAGATGTATTTTACTTGATTTAATTGCTTAAGTGTGGCAAAAAAAATTAATTTGGTGTATACACCGGGTGCGTGTAAGTTTTTACCCTTACTTAATCATGATTAATTAATGTGTATTTTACTTAATTTAATTACTTAATTATGATAAAGAATATTAATTTGATGTATACACCAAATACGTGTAAGTTTTGTGGTTAGCCAATTCCTAGATGGAATTAGCTATAAAATTTATTGGTATTACCTAGCTAGCTAAATCGTCGCTAATAGCGGCTAGCTAATTGAATTTTCTTGTAACACATCGTTGATCCATAGCTAAAAGAGACTAACATGCATTTTTTGATTAGCTACAAAATTTTATCCGTCGCAATAAATTTAGCAGTAATAAATCTTCTTTTGAGCGGCAATTAATATTGCCACAAAAACATTTAGTAGCATTTGAGTTAATGTCATTATATCCAATGTCGCTAAAGCCTTCAGTGTCATCTATATTGAGTGTCGATAAATATCCATATTTTTATCGATAAAAGTAATTATTGACGACATTTAGTTAGTGGCAATCATTACTGCAAAGCTACCACAATTTGCGGCTTTTGTTATTACAAGTGAATATGCAATACCTGTCAGAAAAATCAATTCAAAGACAGTAATAGAAGAATTACCAAAATCAAACGAACAATCAAACTGAATACATTCACTTTCTTATCTTCTAGTGGTAAAAAAAAGTATGAATTGTCAAAACAATAAGAATGCATTCAACAGAGGAAAAAGAAGGAAATTGAGCAATTATTTCCTATGGAGTAAAGCATCTACTACCTTACTGAACTATGATTAAATTTGCTATGATACACTTCAACTTTACGGGAATCCTATTACCCTAAGTACTAAGCTTTAGCGTATTTTTGTCAATTGTTTTTAATTGATGTGACACCTTTTGTCAATCTTTTTAGCTGGTGTGACACCTTTGACGTGGACCTCATTTTATGCAATAAAAGCGTCACGTCAGCACAAAAGGGTGACAAAAATACACTAAAATTGCGTTCGGAGGATAATAGGATTCCTGTGAAGTTGGAGTGTGTCGTAACAACTTTGGCCAGGAGTACTGGATGCTTTTCTCTTTTGTTTGCTGCTATTTTCTATGACTTATTGTGTCTCATTTGCTAGAAGGAGATCTTCCTCCACTTCTTTTACACCCGTTTTAGCAGTATCTAGCTTAAACAGGAGCCTTGAAGTAACTGGTAAAATAATCTCCATGGAGGTCATGAGTATAAATCTTGGAAACAACCCCTTGCAGAAATGTAAAGTGAGACTACATACAATAGATCCTTGTGGTTGGATCATTTCTCGATCTGCGCATAACATAAGCTTACTGCACGGGACTGCCCCTTTTTAGCAGTATCTAGCTTATTAATTGGAAGTTCCAACAAATTATCATTGCCCGTGTTCTCTGGTATGAGAGATAATGCTTCAGACACTATCTTCCCTTTTGAGTTTCTGCTTTAGAAATCGGATTTTTGGGGTCCTTGAAAGACCCAATGAAGCAGAGAATTCATCAATAGGAAGTTTTGTTAACATCAAAATTCTCTTTCTCTATCTGTTTGTGTATGAACTTCAAATACGTCACGAAAACCTTTTGAGACAGGTGATGAAGGTCAGGGTACTTGACCAATAAAGAAGTTGTGTGTGCATTTTAATATTAATTATTTTAAAGAACTATAGCAAATTGGTATCAAACGTGCAACATCATGTTCTTAACTTTTGATGGCATTTTGTACCGTTACTCGTATTGGTTAGTGGGTATAAATTATGGTAGAAGATGGTCATTAGTGTTTAGTAACTGTTGTAACCTCTATTCATTATTCTACCTAATAATGCTCGTAACTCTTATAACATTTATCCTATTCATATGCTCACTTTACTACACCACATTATTCCCATTCAATACTAGAAAGAATTCATTATCACTATAAATAATAGTGTTTCTTCTTTTGTATCTTCTTTTGAATTGGGGAATCGGAAATATGAAAAATGTCGAAAAATGTTGTAGTATATATTAGTGAAAGAGAGAATTGAGACAAAGAAAATATTAAGTCTTTAACTATATTCCCCATATAAAAGAGAGTAATTATATTAGTGAAAGATAGAGTACAAGAAATATTCCAAGTCTCCACCTATATTCACTATAAAAAAAAGTTTTATATGTTGAAGGAAGGTGTTATTTTGGTGGAGTTTTGGACTCGTCAACTAATTCAGAGTTACTTGAATTCTACATCGTTGATGGACTATTATATCTGAAGAGGACAAGTCAAGATATACTGCTGGATCGGTATACATTATGCTGCAGTAGGCTTGAATCTCCTAGCGAGATATCCGTGCCTCACCCCAAGTTTTATTTACTCAATTTTTTTGTTCATTTTATTTTCTACTATAATTTATTATAATTTGTGCGATATTACGCCAACATAAGAAAGTAATGCCAGACAGAATGTATCCTCTTTTTATTTGCCTTTTTCACACCAATAATTAGCCAGCAAACAGATCTCTCCCCTGAAAGGGAACGAGCAGTGATACCAACTCTGTGTATGTAAGCAACACAATCTTCAGGACAGTAGTCCACCTGAAAGGTAAGTTTGCATAATATACATGTCAACAATGGAAAAACATTGGTGTTTGAATTTGTGTTGACCACCTTTTATGATCAACAGGAACATAAAACCAACATGAAAGATTGCACAAGAATGTCATTTAACAGATAAAAACAACTGTGACATTTTGACAAATTTAGATAAAAGCATACCTCAAAAGCAACAATAATGCTCTGTGTTGTTTGTAACTTTTAAGATTGCAGTAGCTTTGTTTCTGTTAGAACAATAATGATAATTGTACAAAAATTCAAAATAAAACGTGCTTGGCTTAGAGGCACGATAATACGCTTCTTGAAGATAGTTGGAGTCTCTCCCACGAGCAAACGAATTAGTAACAACTCTATCTTCGGGATTCAACTAAGCCACAAAACAAGTAGCATTCAAGAATGTTGCTCTTCTATTCTTAAATTGGTGATCTCACCTTTTGATCAATGTCTCTCAAATATTTTTTAAGGGGAAAGTAATTTTTGAGTGCTTGTCTTTTCAAACAAAAGAAAACACTATTTATAGGATAAAAGTTCCATGCAAGAGAAGAGTATTAATTAAGTAATAGTTAATAGGTTCATGTATATTTTAAAACAAAAATGTCTTTCTTTCAAGAACCTAAAACGTAAAACTTAATGAATAATGAATTTGTCGAATTCATGTTCTTTGTAACTCAAAACTTTAAGAGATGCATTTGTTTCAAAACTAGTTGAAACATAACTCTTAAAAAATTTTAACCGATGTATTTAGTTCAAAATTTATTGAAACATAAACTTGACAATACCCCACTTGTTTCAACAAATTTTATCTTAAAATAAAAAAAAAAATTCATTTGAGACATCAATCTAGCAACGTGCATCAATAATGGTGTCTTTTGGACTTGAACCGTTAGCTAGTGAAGACTTTCTAAATCATTAACTACTTAGTGAACAAATCTTGAACTAAGTGGTTCATTGGATAAAGTAGAAAAATACTCCACGCATATTACTATGTTTCGGTGAAAATCAAAATCCTTTGACACCTTACAATCATGTGTCCTGAATTCTTTTAGCTAAGTGCTTTAAGATTTTCCTGTTAAAATCTTATTGAAGCGGCCTCCACTTCGCACTTAGTGCGGTGAATTCATCAAGAGTAACTTCGCATACTCCGACTAAATAGACAATGAATTGGATTAAGAGAAATTAATTTCATCCTCCTTTATAGCAAAGTATCAGTAAATCTATCAAGAGTGTTCCTACACACTCCAACCAAAATCGGTGTATAGACTTATTAAGAGAATATAATCTCACTCTTGTTTTTTGTAGGAATACTGTCAAATCTATCAAGAGTGTTATTATTTACTCCAACCGAGATTGGTCTTATAGATTTATCAAGAGAAAAAAAATCTCAACTTATGCACATTTACTCACTCTCTAGGGAAAAAGAAAATTTTATAGATGTACTTCACAATTGTAACTTTACTGGTTTTTCCCTTTGAACCCAAGATTAAATCATTAGGTAGGGTTTCCATAAAGTACAATCAATCTACAACAGAATTTATTCCCATCCCATTACAAGTTTGTACCACCAATTCCTTGCCTAACCCTTTATACAAAGGATCTGCTAAATTGAGTTTGGACTTCACATATTAAAGCGATATTATGCCATCTCCAATAATCTTCTCACATGATTGTTTTTGAGATAAACTTGTCTTAACTTGACATTGTAACAAACACTTGAACCCCGAAATATAGCAGCTTTATTATCACAATATACAGTCAAAGGTGGTATTGGCTTACCCCATAATGGAATATCTATCATCATACTCCGCAGCCAATCAGCTTCTTCTCTAGCAGAAGACATAGCAATAAATTTTGACTCCATGATTGAGTGAGTAATACATGTCTGCTTCTTTGATCTCCAAGAGATTATTGCTCCACCAAAGTGAAAATCCAAGCAGTAATAAATTTAGAGTCATTCGGATCAGAATTCCAGGTAGCATCACTGTAGCCTTCAACAGCTGCTGGAAAGGTAAAATAATGTATGCCAACATTAATTGTACCCTTCAGATACCTTAAAACACGAATTAAGGTATTTCAATGCTCAACTCCAGGGACACTACTAAACTTGCTCAAAGTTCCTACTGCATAACCAATATCTGGCCTGGCACAATGCATTGCATACATAAGACTCCCAACAATTTGAGAATATGTCAATTGATCAAGAATATCATTAGAGTTTCGCACTAGTTTGATGTTAGAATCAAATGGTGTAGGAGCAGGCTTGTCGTCAAAATGATCAAACCTCTTTAGAACCTTCTCAATATAACTTGATTGAGTAAGAATCAAACAATTTGCTGATCTTATAATTTTGATACCTACAATTACATCAGCTTCTCCAAAATCTTTCATTTCAAACTGAGAAGCAAGAAAATATTTTATTTCTTTGACTCTTTCGATATCAGTTTCAAAGATCAACATGTCATCTACATAAAGACATATTATAACACCAGAATTTTCTAGAAATTTACTAAATATACAGATGTCTCCATCATTGATTAAGTAGCCATTAGAAATCATAACTTTTCTAAATTTATCGTGCCATTATTTTGGAGCTTGTTTTAATCCATAAAGAGATTTAAGAAGCTTACAAACTTTACGTTCTTGACTAGGATTGACAAATTGTAACACCCCAATTTTCTGAATCGGAATGCTATACGGTGCTTATGACCCCGAAGGACCACAAGCTAACCCATGGCTGATATGTGTACATGTACATTGCATAATATAGAACATAAATGCGGAATACGTAATACTGTAAGGCCATAAGGTTCAAAACGAAATAATCATAACATGAGAGTAGGGTATAGAATATCCAAAACAACTGTAATACTCTCTGAAGTCTGAACATACTAGTCTGAAAAGCCTCTAACATGACTGTCTGAAAAGGGAGTTGATGGGACATGTCCCCAACTAACTCCGACTAGCAAAACTGAACTGAAATAAACCATAACATAAGTAATGATCATACCGTCGAGAGACGAGGACTCACTTCTGGAACTCTGACAGCTGAGATGCTACTGCTACTGCTGGTCTAGAAATCGTGTATCTGAACCTATGGTGTAACATAAAAGAAAGCACCATAGCACGAATGCGTCAGTACAACTGAGAGTACTCAGTATACGAGTGAGGTAGGCTAAATACAAAGGGTTTGTATGAATGAACAATGCTAACTGATATGAACATGAGAACACATACATACATAAGTAACTTCTACTGAACTCGTGATGATACTGACTACTAAGTCTAAATACTGACAACATGAGTTTACCGATTCTGAGATACTAAATGACTGTGTTTATTGATATTGATCTGTGAATCCCTAATAAGTGAGGAACTGATACTGTATTACTGAATACTAGGAGACTGATACTTTATTACTGATAAAGGAATGATTGTTTCTGGCAATCCTGATTATGAAGGACTGGTCTAATTGACTGTATCTGACAGTCCTGAAACTGAGTACTGATAGCATAAGTTTACTGGAATCTAATATGACTGGCAAATGATTTCTGATAACTGATATAGCGGATAACATGAGTGACTATATATGATAGCCTTGATTTGGATACTAATAACATGGGTGACTGTAGCTGACAGCCCTAAATCTGATGGAACTATCTGAGTTTCGTACTATATCTAGGTTGACTGTATCTGACATTCCTGATATTCTGAAGAACTATCTGAGTTCTTTTACTGAGACTGAATGACTGAAACTATGGGAGGTAGTTGTTCAAACTACATGCCCCAAATGTGCCATTATGGCTAAGCTGGGGTCCAATCTCTGCCCTAACGGGAAGGGTGTCAATACCGCACCACTGATAAGGATAACGTGTGAGCAACCCTCATATAACAGGTAACTCTAGTGAGAATGGTGGGAACCCTCATATAACAGGTTAAGCCACCTCATCTACCCTCATATAACAGGCTGCGATGTCTCAACCTATGCTGGCTACATAGTTCTGGAATGCAAGGATGACTGCTAAGAATTACACCCTTATATAATAGGTGAGTTCCCATCCTTGGGTTCACTCGGTGCTAACTCCTACTCCCATATGAAGAGACTGGGCTGATTGACTAAACTGAACTGATTGACTGAACTGATTAAGTGAACTGATGTTAGTGGCATTGTTTAGCAGAGCTAAAATGAGTTTACTGGATTCTGATGACTGACGGAGTACTACTGATATCTGGTAGCTAACTGGGTTCATGAGATTACTGATCTTACAGAGTACTGAGTTTGTGAGATTTCTGAGAGTACTGAATTATGGAGATTTCTGAAGTTTCTGATATCACTGAGTACTGAGATTAACTGAGAT
The DNA here is from genome assembly GCA_030864215.1 of Capsicum pubescens. Classification (NCBI taxonomy): domain Eukaryota; kingdom Viridiplantae; phylum Streptophyta; class Magnoliopsida; order Solanales; family Solanaceae; genus Capsicum; species Capsicum pubescens. The sequence goes on from CM061549.1 coordinate 281,080,126, forward strand.
TAATTGAGTTTAACTGAGATTGACTGAGTTACTGAACTTTCCTGAGTCACATGACTGATTGAATTCTTTGGAACATGGCTTGACTGAGAGTATCGTGAATACATGACATGGCTCTAGGCACACAACTATATTTTTCGGGTACAAGTACCCCCAGGACTCAATGGAAGGAAACTGACAAACATGACTTTCTTGAATGCATGACCAACATCAACAATCCATAATATCATAACTTAGGGAACTTCATGAAGTACATGGTATCATACATCTTTTACATAAGTAGGATCTTGGCAAGTAAGTATGGCATAATCTCATAAAACTAGTTCATGAACAATCCAACAATATTTATAAGACACAACATCAACATGAAAGTCATTGGAACATAGGGGCATATCATGAATCCTTCACTTAGTCACAATTTAGCTATATTGCATGATTTGTAGTTCCTTGGGCATTTTATCAAACACCTTGCATGCACTCTTTAAGGCATAGGTATATTCATAAGTTTCACCATATTAAACCACTCAAATTCATGAGTTCCAACTAACATGATCATAATCTCCATGAAAATACATCAAAATACTACTTTACAACATAAATAACAACCCCCAACATATATAGAATCATATCACCATGAAACAATCATAGTTTAGTATTTAAAGATTGATTCATGAACTCCACGGATGAAAGGGATCCGTGGATGAACACTACGCATACCTTAGTGATTGAATCTTGAAAGAGATCTAATATTTTTGAAGGTTCTTGAAGAAATCCTTAGGCTTGCTCTTGAGATGATCTTGAGAGGAAACCCTAATCGTGTGGTTGAGAGTGTATGAGAGAGCTTTTTGAGATGTTTAACTAAAGAGAATGGAAGATAATATGTTTCTTGAGGGTAATAAGTAGTGGGAAGTGAAGGAAAAAGACCAAAATACCCTTAATAAAACGTCCCTCAATTGCTGGGAAAAATAGCTGACGACATTCGTGTCAAGCCGTCATACTGGTGATAGGTCGTCACGAATTGTCATCACAAAAAGGTGAAATCTTGGTTTTCTGGTTAAGGTTGACGACATTGGTGATAGGACGTCATGGGCGTGATGTCTTGTCACAAAATGTCGTCACTGGGGGTGAAAATCTGCTCAGGGATGACGACATTGGTGATAGGTCATCACGGGCGTGATGGCTTGTCACAAAATATCGTCACTGGATTTCCCAGCCTGACATGCCGGAGTAAAATGGGCATAACTCCTTTCTCCGATATCGGATTTAGGCGAAATTGGTATCGTTGGAAAGATAATTCAAACATATTTCATTTGATATATAGTAAGACACCCATTTCATCATATATAAGGATTTATGATTGTTTGAAGTTAACCCTAAAATGCTGAAAAAAACTGGGCAAGCACTGGAGTTAGCAGGCGGCGCGGGCTAATCGCTCGGGGCTTCTATTTTGGGCATCCAAACGTTCCCTTACGCTAATCTAAAAATTCCAAATTTTACTTGGGATATACTACGAGCTTTTCCGATCGTAACGCAACTTGAAAATTAAAAAACGGATGTCGGGAAGGTCGCCAAATAAATCCCCAAAGTTTGGAGGTCTAAAATAAGACTAAGTGTTGAATCTTGAACACTTAGCAAAATTTTTCTAAGTCTTGGTATCTTTCATGGAGCTTTACAATCTGAATTTGACACGCGATTTTGTGGGGTATTACAATATCTCCCCCTTGGAAACATTCGTCCTCGAATGAGACTGACTGAGAGGGGAAAAATGATAAACTGGAGTACGTACAAGATATTCACTACTGAGACATGAGTTCATGAATGACATGACTAAAAACTGAGCATATTATACTGGTTTATGAATGAAGGACTGCGTGCTCTGATGAACTGAGTTTCTCAAAATGAGAATGCATATTTGATGCATAATTGACAAACTGAATCCATGCATATCTGATGCATGATTATATGTCTGACATGATACATGAATGCATGACTGAAAGCACTGATAAGCACATATATCTGATATGCGAATATATGACTGAACTGGATCGTGAACATGCGACTGAACATGCAATGGTAAAAGATACCAAGTTCGAACTAAAAACTGGGCATGGAACTAAATACCAAGTTTGAACTAAAAACTGCGCATGGAACTAAATACCAAGTTTGGTACTAAAATCTAAACATGAGAACAAGTAAGTTTAAGAAAGACTATTACCTTGAACTGAAAATATCGATGAGTCTGAGATCAATTACTTAATATGCATAAGTGGGAACATAAGGACGTAACTGAGCCTGGAACATGATACATGAACTGAACTGAGTCTGTAATGCATGACATGGATGGAGTATCGTATTGTGGATTAAACTGATCCATTGAGTACATAGCTTACTGCTGAGTTTTGGAGTTAGAAAGTCGGCTCATAAGTAACCCTTCCTCCAAGATAGATTCATCAAAGAAAATGACATGTTTAAATCATGAAAGCTCGGGGGATATAGTGTATCTCCCCCTTGGGACACTATGTCCCTTGAAGAATGCTGACTTGACTGAGATACTGAGGAAAACTGAGGTGATGCATAAGGCACTTACGAATTGAGTCGTGACTGAATATCTGAGATCTGAAACTGAGACATGATACATGAACTGAGCTGAACACGAGTGCATAAATACACTAACTTATCTGATTAACTGAAGGACTGATAGCTGAATACTGGGTATGGAAGACTGAATTGTACTTAATATGAGTAGCTAGGCTGAGGCCATAGAGTATCATAGGTATGAAAAGGGACCGACGGAGTAACATGAGGTAACTGAACATAGATTTCTTGAAAGTTATATTGTTTGAAAATGCAGGACCAAGCACATTACATAAGTTGGAAACATTCCATAGACTGAGGTATGGAAATACCTATAACTGAGTAGCTGATAATTGTACGTTGTGGTCAAGCAAGTTTGAAACCAAATTGAGTTTCAGAGATGAGCACTGATCTGAAGCTGACATCCTAACTAATACTATAATTGGAAGCCATACTGGTGCTGGGTTCGAATAATTGAATATTGATAAGTGAAGTTTAGACTGATACTGAAATACTGAATCTTGATGGCTGAGTAACTGATTACTGATAGTCATAGTCTTGTAGGACCGTCTGAGTCCTTTACAGAATATTGATTACTGAGTTGACGCTGTATCTGAGGACTGGGGGACAGAACATCGACCCCATGGATTCACCGAGGAATCTAAACTAAGAGTATGCATGACACATTATGAATTTATGTGATCGTTAGGAGCGTAACATGTATCACTAGGACTAAGCATTCTATAGACTGAGATACTAAAGCACTGATAGCTGAGTAACTGGTAACTGAATTGTTGATAGTTACGCGAGGGTTCCTGACATAAGTCAAGGATCTGAACGTACAATCATACTCTACACTTTCACAACTTCTAAGTACAACCCCTTGTTAGCCAATTTCTTGCATACTAATGTGACGTTCAAGCCTATCTACATAACTACACCCTCGTGTAAAACAAGCATGCAACAATCTTTTCTTAACATGAAATATTTACTCTCCTTCATCTAAGCAACTGCTCATCACTACACTATTTCACAAGGAGAGGTTTTTGAAGGATTAAATCAGGAGGATCTGAAGTATGAATGGATACTAGATGATCTTGAAACATGACTGAAACTTTGAGAAATAGAATATCAACAACATGTTTTTTTACCAAGAAGGTATGAAATGAGAGTATACATGACATAATCTGAATTTATCTGATCTATAGGGGCAAAGCATGAGTCATGGAAATTGAGTATACTGTAAAGTGTGACATGTGTACATGAGTCATGAGCTGCATGACCTGAGTTTGGAGTTTCTGCATTCGTGGGACATGATTCGTAACATTGAGGGAGCTGGAACTGAACCCCTTATGCTGGGAACTGAAGGCGCACATGATCCAGTGGAAAGTGAGTGAAACGAAGTTGTGTTCATGAAACATGATTCGTACTGCGGAGTAAACTGGGACTCCTTATGCTGGGAATAGAAATCATACATGATTTATGGGGGGAAAAATAAATAAGCATGGTTCGTGACCATAGAGTTGACATGCAACTCCTAAGTGGATTTCATGATAGCTGAGGTGCAAAACTTTACACTGAGATGAGAATGGGTCGGGAATCGTCTGCCCTTACTGCTTTCTATTCATACTGGCACTATCACTGGAATTTGAGAGCCTGACTTGGTTACTTGATCTACTATCACATACTTACATTCTGTTCGACACCTGCCTGTCTAAATAAACACATCATCTGCTGCGGTTTCCTCATATACTACTAACATCACATCCACACTTTCATACCTAATTTCAAGTCAATAGACTTACATTCTTGCTTGCACTGTTCAAGCCTACTGATTGGTATAACTATCCTCATGAATACATGATCTGATAAATCTGAATAATACTATCCCAACTCTACTACTGCTAAGCTTCTGAGTTCAAGCTCCTAACTCTAGGTCTATGCTATCATAGAATTCTGAGAAGGGATCTTATGGAATATCTAGATTTGGGTGAGAGAAGGAGTTCTCATGATCATAAAGGAAATATGTATAACTTTAGAACAGAACTGGACTGATAGGGCATTGCCGAGTCTGTAGCCAATCTCATAACTGACGATAGGGACTATCTGAGAAAGCCCTGTCTTTAGGACCTTGAGTTCACTATTTGTGTTACCTTAAAAGTAAGGTGGAGTTGACATGCGTGGAGCATAATGAGAATCTACATGAGTTTTCTTAGAAAACCTTTCTTTAGCACGATCTGAGACATGAAAGAAGGGAAAGTATTTCTTAAACACCTCATAGCCTCCTGCACATAAGTGTGGTGCACAACACATGCATGTACAAGAATTTACTAGATGTGGCTTTCAGACTTCCTAGGACACTGTTGAACCTTAGGCTCTGATACCAAGTTTGTAACACCCCAATTTTTAGAATCGGAATGCTACACGGTGCTCATGACCCCGAAGGACCACAAGCTAATCCATGGCTGATATCTATACCTATACACTGCATAATATAGAACATAAATGCAGAATATATAATACTGTAAGGACATAAGGTTCAAAACGGAATAATCATAACATGAGAGTGGGGTATAGAATACCCAAAACAACTGTAATACTATCTGAAGTTTGAACATACTTGTCTGAAAAGCCTCTAACATGAATGTATGAATAGGGAGTTGATGGGACATGTCCCCAACTAACTCCAACTAGCAAAACTGAACTGAAATAAACCATAACATAAGTAATAATTATGCCCTTGAGAGACAAAGAATCACCGCTGGAACTCTGACAGCTGAGATACTACTGCTACTGCTGTTCTAGAAATCATGTATCTGAACCTATGGTGTAACATAAAAGAAAACACCATAGTGCGAATGCGTCAGTACAATTGAGAGTACTCAGTATACGAGTGAGGTAGGCTAAATGCAAAGGGTTTGTAAGCATGAACAATGTTGACTGATATGAACGTGAGAACACATACATACATAAGTAACTGCTACTGAACTCGTGACGATACTAACTACTGAGTCTGAATACTGACAACATGAGTTTACCGGTTCCGAGATACTAAATGACTACGTTTACTGATATTGATCTGTGAATCACTACTAAGTGAGGAACTGATACTGTATTACTGAATACTAGGAGACTGATACTTTATTACTGATAAAGGAATGATTTTTTCTGGCAGTCCTGATTGTGAAGGACTAGTCTAATCGACTGTATCTGACAGTCCTGAAACTGAGTACTGATAGCATGAGTTTACTGAAAACTAATATGACTGGCAAATGATTTATGATAGCTGATATAGCTGATAACATGAGTGACTATATCTGATAGCCTTGATACTGGATATTGATAACATGAGTGACTGTAGCTGACAACCCTAAATCTGATGGAACTATCTGAGTTCCTTACTATATCTGAGTTTACTGTATCTGACAGTCCTGATATTCTGAAGAACTATCTGAATTCTTTTACTGAGACTAAATGACTGAAACTGTGGGAGGTAGTTGTTTAACCGACATGCCCCATATGTGCCATTATGGCTAAGCTGGGGTCCAATCTTTGCCCTGACTGGAAGGGTGTCAATACCGCGCCACTGTTAGGGACAACGTGTGAGCAACCCTTATATAACAGGTAACTCTAGTGAGAATGGTGAGAACCCTCATATAACAGGTTAAGCAACCTCATCTACCCTCATATAACAGGTTGTGATGTCTCAACCTATACTGGCTACATAGTTCTCGAACGCAAGGATGACTGCTAAGAATCACACCCTCATATAACAGGTGAGTTCCTATTCTTGGGTTCACTCGGTGCTAACTCCTACTCCTATCTGAAGAGACTGAACATGATTTAACTGACTGGGCTGATTGACTAAACTGAACTGATTTATTAAACTGAATTGATTAACTGAACTGATGTTAGTAGGATTGTTTAGCAGAGCTAAACTGAGTTTACTGGATTCTGATGACTGACGAAGTACTACTGATATCTGGTAGCTAACTGAGTTCATGAGATTACTGATCTTACTAGTACTGAGTTTTTGAGATTTTTTAGCGTACTGAATTACGGAGATTTCTGAAGTTTTCGATATCACTGAGTACTGAGATTAACTGAGATTAATTGAGTTTAACTGAGATTGACTGAGTTACTGAACTTTCCTGAGTCACATGACTGACTGAATTCTTTCGAACATGGCTTGACTGAGAGTATCGTGAATACATGACATGGTTCTAGGCACACAACTATATTTTTCGGGTACAAGTACCCCCAGGACTCAATGGAAGGAAACTGACAAACATGACTTTCTTGAATGCATGACCAACATCAACAATCCATAATATCATAACTTAGGGATCTTCATGAAGTACATGGTATCATACATCTTTTACATAAGTAGGATCTTGGCAAGTAAGTATGGCATAATCTCATAAAACTAGTTCATGAACAATCCAACAATATTTATAAGACACAACATCAACATGAAAGTCATTGGAACATAGGGGCATATCATGAATCCTTCACTTAGTCACAATTTAGCTATATTGCATGATTTCTAGTTCCTTGGGCATTTTATCAAACACCTTGCATGCACTCTTTAAGGCATAGGTATATTCATAAGTTTCACCATATTAAACCACTCAAATTCATGAGTTCCAACTAACATGATCATAATCTCCATGAAAATACATCAAAATACTACTTTACAACATAAATAACAACCCCCAACATATATAGAATCATATCACCATGAAACAATCATAGTTTAGTATTTAAAGATTGATTCATGAACTCCACGGATGAAAGGGATCCGTGGATGAACACTACGCATACCTTAGTGATTGAATCTTGAAAGAGATCTAATGTTTTTGAAGGTTCTTGAAGAAATCCTTAGTCTTGCTCTTGAGATGATCTTGAGAGGAAACCCTAATCGTGTGGTTGAGAGTGTATGAGAGAGCTTTTTGAGATGTTTAACTAAAGAGAATGGAAGATAATATGTTTCTTGAGGGTAATAAGTAGTGGGAAGTGAAGGAAAAATACCAAAATACCCTTAATAAAACGTCCCTCAATTGCTGGGAAAAATAGCTGACGACATTCGTGTCAAGCCGTCATACTGGTGATAGGTCGTCACGAATTGTCATCACAAAAAGGTGAAATCTTGGTTTTCTGGTTAAGGTTGACGACATTGGTGATAGGACGTCACGGGCGTGATGTCTTGTCACAAAATGTCGTCACTGGGGGTGAAAATCTGCTCAGGGATGACGACATTGGTGATAGGCCGTCACGGGCGTGATGGCTTGTCACAAAATATCGTCACTGGATTTCCCAGCCTGACATGCCGGAGTAAAATGGGCATAACTCCTTTCTCCGATATCGGATTTAGGCGAAATTGGTATCGTTGGAAAGATAATTCAAACATATTTCATTTTATATATAGTAAGACACCCAGTTCGTCATATAAAGGGAGTTATGATCGTTTGAAGTTGACCCTGAAATGCTGGAAAAAAACTGGGCAAACACTGGAGTTAGCAGACGGCGCGGGCTAATCGCCCGGGGCTTATGTTTTGGGAACCCAAACTTGCCCTTACACTACTATAAAAAATCCAAAACTCACCTGGGATATACTACAAGCTTTTCCGATCGTAACGCAACTTGAAAATTGAAAAACGGATGTCGAGAAAGTCGCCAAATAAATCCCCGAAGTTTGGAGGTCTAAAATAAGACTAAGTGTTGAATCTTGAACAGTTAGCAAAATTTTTCTAAGTCTTGGGATCTTTCATGGAGCTTTACGAGCTGAATTTGACACGCAATTTTGTGGGGTATTACGCAAATCCTTCTGGTTGTTTCATGTAGACTTCTTCGTCTAAATCTCCATTCAGGAATGCGGTCTTTACATCCATCCGATGAATCACAAGACCATGAATTATTGCTAAAGAAATCAGGAAATGAATAGAGGTCATCCGAGCTACAGGTGCAAAAGTATCAAAATAATTAATATCTTTCAATTGAGTGAAACCTTTAGCTACCAAACGAGCTTTGTACTTATCTAAAGTACCATCGGATTTCATTTTTTCCTAAAAATTCATTGGAAACCAATTGGTTTACATCCTGGAGGAAAATCTGATAATATCCATGTATTATTAGACAGTATAGAATGCATTTCATTATCAATGGCTTCACGCCAAAATGGAGCATCATGTGAACACATAGCTTCAGCATAACTTTCAGGATCTTTTTCAACTAAATAAGTTTGAAAATCAGGTCCAAAGTCTTTTGATTTGGCTAATCTTGAACTACGTCTTGGTTGACTTTCTTACAATGGCTCAACTATTTTCCTTTTAAGAGGAGAAATAAAAAAACTTGCATCTTATTCAAAAGAATCTTTTTTCTTGGGAAATATATGCTCCAAAAAGTTAGCATGTAAAGATTCAATAATTGTGTAAGGACTTGGGGTCTCAAGATTTAAAAATCTATAAACCTTACTGGTTTGTGAATAACTAATAAACACACAATCTACTCCTCTATAGCCAATCTTGGTTAAATGTTGATCTGGTAATCGAACATGAGCAAAACAAACTCAAATTTTAAAATAATTTATATTTGGTTTTTGATTATTCCAAAGTTCATATGGACATGCATCGTGATTCCTGGAGGTAATTCTATTCAAAATATGACATGCTGAAAGTAAGGCTTCAGTCCACAAATTTTCAGACATATCAGATCCATAAAGCATAGAATTAACCATTTCTATGAAAGTCCTATTTTTTCTTTCTGCTACACCATTTTGTTATGGTGTATAGGACATGGTCAATTATTTTTCAATGCCTTTTTTTCCACAAAAATCAATAAAATCTGACTTTAAGTACTCTCCACCTCTATCAAACCTAATTGATTTAATATTCAAACTCAATTTATTTTCAACTTCTGCTTTATATGTTTTAAGTCTCAAATGTTTCATCTTTTGTTTTCAATAGAAAGACATAAATATATCTTGAGTAGTCATCAATAAAAGTGATAAAATACCTCTTTTCATGACATGACAAATAATTTATCTCACAAATATCAGTGTGGATTAATTGCAAAAGTGTGAAAGTCCTTTCAACTGTCTTAAAGGACTTCTTTGTAATCTTGCATTTACTACAAGCTAAGTAAGACACTTAGTAGTATGATTCTTTCCACAATCTTTGATTAATCCATTATTCACCATAAGATGAATGGATCTAAAATTCACATGTCCAAGATGTTCATGCCATAAGTCCAGAGACTCCACAAGATAAGCAGAAATATTTTCATTTTCAATATTAAGTTTAAACATTCCATTTGCAACATAACCTTTTCCAACAAACATGCCATTTTTAGATAAAATAAATTTATCTGCCTCAAAAACTATTTTAAAAACATTCTTTGAAAGAAGCGTACCTGACATCAAGTTCTTTCGAATATCAGGAACATGCAATACATCCATCAATGTAACTATCTTTCCAAAAGTAAATTTCAGTTCAATAGTTCCTTTTCCCACAACTTTAGTAGGGGAGGAATTTCCCATATATACAATTTTACCGTCCTCCACTAATTCATCAGTCTTGAAAGAATTTTGATTACCTGATATGTGACGAGTTGCGCCGGTATCTATCCACCATTCCACTTGATCTTCCGCTACAAATGCTCCTGTGACCATTGCCATAAGATCATATTTTTTTTTTATTTGCTTTTTCTTTCTTTTTTTCGGTTTTGAGAATTCTAGAATCACACGCGTAATAACCAACTTTGTGACAATGATAGCATTCACCAGATTTAAAATTGGCACCATTACGCTTGAAATTTGTAGTCTTCTTTGCCTTTGAAAAATTCTTATTTTCAGGTTCCTTCTTGTTTGATTTTTCTTCAACCATATGAGCTTTCATGACAGGTTCCTTCAAACTATTATTATCGTGCCATCGTGTCTCTTGTTCAATTTGCAAGTGTTGCAACAATTGTTCAAGAGTCAAATCTTCCTTTTTGTGTAAGAGTTTGCTTTGGTACTCTTTCCAAGATGGAGGAAGCTTTGATACAATAGCACCAACATGAAAGTTTTCATCAAGAGCAATTCCAGATATAGCAATTTTATTAGCTATAAGTTGGAATTCTTGTACTTGTTCAGTGATTGACTTGTCATCAACCATTTTGAACTCCATATAATTTGAAATGAGAAATTTCTTAGAACTCGCCTCTTCTGCTAAATAAATAGCTTGAAAAGCTTCTCATATCTCTTTAGCATATTTGCATTTAACATAATATTGATCATAATAGTTATTGGACATTCCTCCAAGAATATAATTCTTGCACAAATAATCATCATACTGCCACTTGGCAATTTGTTCTTTAATCAAAGTAGCCTCGTCAGATGCTTTACCTCAGAACCAGGAGCATTAGGACAAGGTTCTTCAAGAACATATGCTAACTTTAATCGTCTTAGAAAGAATTCCATCTTTCCATGTCATCTAGGAAAGTCTTTGCCATCAAATATTTTAAAATTAGGATTAAGCAAAGATGGAATACTATTTGATATTGATGTAGAAGCCATTGAGATAACTATCTTCAAAGTGTTAGAACAATAATGATAATTGTACAAGAATTCAACATAAAACTTGCTTGGCTTAGAGGCACGATAATACGCTTCTTGAAGATAGTTGGAGTCTCTCCCACGAGCAAACGGAAGAATTAGTAACAACTCTACCTTCGGGATTCAACTAAGCCACAAAACAAGTAGCATTCAAGAATGTTGCTCTTCCATTCTTGAATTGGTGATCTCACCTTTTGATCAATGTCTCTCAAATATTTTTCAAGGGGAAAGTAATTTTTGAGTGCTTGTCTTTTCAAACAAAAGAAAACACTATTTATAAGATAAAAGTTCCATGCAAGAGAAGAGTATTAATTAAGTAATAGTTAATGGGTTCATTATATTTTAAAACAAAAATGTCTTTCTTTCAAGAACCTAAAATGTAAAACTTAATAATAATGAATTTATCAAATTCATGTTCTTTGTAACTCAAAACTTTAAGTGATGCATTTGTTTCAAAACTAGAACTCTTAAAAAAATTTAACCGATGTATTTGTTTCAAAATTTATTGAAACATAAACTTAACAGTTTCTCCAGCTAAACTAACACAGGAAAGCCAAGTGATGCTAGGTATGATAGTGTATGCTACGAATTAAAGGTACCAATAAATGGTCTGACCTACAACCCTCAAACAAGGAAGAAAAGATGGAGAGAATTCACTGAAGCATCACCACCCTGTAAGAGAAAATGATTCAAACAGGTTCAGAAAATAATTAATTTATAGCTATAACGGCGCATCTGAGGATACCTTTTAGCTAAAACCACTATGTACTATCACCTCCTAGCAAATATACTATCTCAAACATCAAATCTTTCTAACGATAAATTTAGAAGTCTCATATGGGCTAAGTCATATACTTCAAGAGTTCATGTCCAAATTTCGGTTCAAATAAATTGATAACATAAAGAAACAAAAAGCATGCTCACTAATGCGATGAACAACTATTAGACTTACCAATGAATTTATTACTCCAGCTTAGAAATTATGCAAGCGCTGGGATGCTTCTCCCGAGCCAAGTAGACCAAAGTTGGCATTCTTACCCCATCATTATCCTTTCTCTCTTCATCTCTCCTGTCAATTAGTATCTGGTTGGAGGACCAACGAGAATAAGTAAAATCAGACAACTAATTAACGTTACACGAATTCAAAGCAGTAGGTGATAGTTCAGTTTGTTAATGTGTATTTTAATTTTGCTTGTTCAGGAACTGCTCCAAGCCTGCGTGCAACTTCAATTCTATTTCCTATATCCTCATACAATCTCTGCGTACTATTAACATAAATTGGCTATCAAACCGTATCTATACCTCAGCATTATTTTCATCCATGCTTAAAATTTACTTGAGATTCAACAATGGTAATCAATAGAGTAACTGGAACAGAATTCTAAAAAGAATCAATGGTGCTTATGGCATACAAGATAACAAAATGTCACTCCTTTAGTAATTCTGCACATGATTGTTAAAGATTAATTGATAAAACTAGATTACACTTCTTATAGAGAGCAGTGGTGGACCCAGAATTTTGTTCATGTTAAAGTTGTACAACATCAGCTTTGTTTAAATTTGACCAGGTCTGCAGTAGGCTATCATTTAGCTTTAGTTGTTAGGCTGTTATTTTAAGTACGTTAATGTTTTCCTGATATTTAGAGTTGCAGATAGTTGGTCCAAAAGTTTAGGAGAGTTTGGTTAGTGCTTTGTTAGTGGTTTAGTAGGATTATGAGTCTATGTAATTTGCAATATTTATTTAAAGGGTCATCAACAGGGAATGAAATAGTTGTTCAGTTTTCTCTGCAGAATATATCTTTCTCTTACGGCTCTTCTTTATTGAACGCATTCCTTCTTTAAAGCTATTCATTTGGTATCAAGAGCAAGGCTGTTCTTTGGGAAATCACTTACTGTAGCCTTTTGAGATTTTTTACTGTTGACACAATGACAGACCTACAAGCTGTCGGCAGAATGAAAGAGCTCAACAATAGCAACTACAGTACATTGTCCACTTGCATAATGTCTTATATGCAAGGGCAAGATCTGTGGGAGGTTGTGAATGGCAGCGATGTGACACAACCAGAAGCAGAAGACGCACACGACACGTTGCGGAAGTGGAAGATAAAATTGGGAAAGGCTATGTTTGCTTTGAAGACAAAAACTGAAGAAGATATACTAGAGCATATACGTGATGCCAAAACTCCAAAGGAAGCTTGGGATACGTTTTCCAAGCTGTTCTCAAAGAAGAACGATACGAAGCTCCAACTCTTATAGTATGATTTGTTGTCAGTGTCACAACGCGACATGACGATATCACAGTACTTTCATAAAGTAAAGTCACTATGCCGGGAGATTTCTGAGTTGGATCCGGAGGCTCCTATTGGTGATACTAGGATAAAACGCATCATCATTCATGGTTTGAAGCCAGAATTTAGGAGGTTCATTGCTTCCATACAAGGATGGCAAATTCAACCGTCGCTTGTAGAATTCGAAAATTTGTTAGCTGGTCAAGAAGCCTTAGCTAAGCAAACGGGAGGAGTCTCGTTGAAGAAGGAAGAAGAGACACTCTATGCCAATCAAGGAAAATGGAATTCCAAAAAGCATACCACCGGTATATCCAAGAATAATAATGACAAGGCAAGAAGTCACCAAGGCGAAGAGAGTGTTCATGCAGGAGGAGCTTCTCAGAATCAAGACAACAGTAAGAAGTTTCAAGGAAAGTGTTACAATTGCGGAAATAGATGTCATATGGCGAAAGATTGTTGATCAAAGAAAAAAAGTGTTAAGAACAATGTTGCTACATCAAATAGTGAAGAAGAGCGGGATACAGATGCATTCTTTGCTGTAGAAGAAGAAGAATTGGCTCTCGTTACAACGACAAAGACAATTGATTACGAGAAGGATTGGATTGTCGACTCGGGATGCTCAAATCATATGACGGGTGACAACGAGAAGCTGCAGCACCTGTCAGAGTATAAGGGAAGCAGGGTAGTCGTAACGGTGAACAAATCAAAGTTACCGATAGCTCACATTGGTAATACAGTAGTCTCTCCTCAACATAGTGATACCGAGGTGCCGCTCCAAAATGTTTACCATGTCCCAGGTATGAAGAAAAGTCTTCTTTTCATGGCACAGTTAGCATCTTCTGACTATTTTGCTCTATTTGGTCCACAGGATGTGAAGGTTTATCGGGACCTAGAGATTATAGAAGAACCTGTGATGAAAAGACAAAGGTTGGAATCAGTCTACATAATGTCTGTAGAAGCTGCATATGTAGACAAGACGAAAAGGAATGAAACAGCATATGTGTGGCACATGCGGCTGGGTCACGTTAGCTATTCCAAATTAGAAGTGATGATGAAGAGGTCGATGTTGAAGGGACTTCCACAACTTGAAGTGAGAAAAGACATGGTATGTGCAGGCCTCCAGTATGGAAAATCACATCAGTTGCCTTTTGAAGAATCCCACTTTCAAGCAAGAGAACCATTGGAGTTAGTTCACTCTGATGTGTTTGGGCCTCTGAAACAAGCTTCCATAGGTGGGATGAAGTACATGGTGACTTTTATTGATGAATGTGTGGATTTACTTTGTGAAAGAAAAATCTAAATATTTTTCAAAGTTTAAAGAATTCAAGAAGGTAGCAGAAGCGAAAGTTGGCAAAAGAATTTGTTGTCTACACAGTGATAATAGGGGAGAGTATACCTCAGACAAGTTCTGTGATTTCCTTCAAGAAAGCCGAATACGTCATCAGTTCACATGTGCTAGCACTCTACAGCAGAATGACATAGCAGAAAGAAAGAACAGGCACCTGACAAAAATTTATCGAAGCATGCTTCACGCGAAGAACATACCAGGACATTTTTGGGCAGAAGCAATGAGGACGGCTGAATTTGTGATCAACAGGCTTCCTCAACAAAGGTTATGTTTTATTTCACCTTTCAAAAAATTATGGAACATGAAACCTTCAGTTAGTTATTTTCGAGTTTTCGGATGTGTTTGCTATGTATTTGTACCTAATCATTTACGTAGTAAAATGGACAAGAAGGCTGTCAGATGTATTTTTGTAGGATATGACAGTCAAAGAAAAGGGTGGAGATGTTGTGACCCGACAACCGAAAAGTGTTACACATCCCAAAATGTGGTATTCGATGAAGCTTCTTCATGGTGGTTATCAGACAAGAAAGTACTGCCAGAATCAGATGTTTTTAAAGATGTGGTGCAATCTTCTCAAATTTAATTGGGTTTAGGAGAAGCAAAAGATGCAGATGACGAAGACAATGTCAAAGAAGGTGTAGCCCAATGTCCTTGGAAAACTGGTGTGTATCAACAACCATGTGAATAAGCTGAACCTAGTGGAGTGGAAACACCAACTCAGCTAAAAAAATCAACAAAAATCAGAAAGCCAAATCTAAAGTATGTCAATGCCGCAATAGTGGAGGAAGAAGGTGCAAATGAGCCTGAGACTTTTGAAGAAGCATCTCAAGATCAGAAGTGGAGTAAAGCTATAAAAGAAGAAATATCAGCACTAAAATAGAATCAGACTTGGGAGTTTGTACTAAAACCAAGTGATGTGAAGCCGATATCTTGCAAATGGGTCTTTAAGATAAAACGTCGAGCAGGTGGGTCGATCGAAAGGTATAAGGCTCGTTTGGTGGATCGTGGATTTTCTCAATAATATGGACTAGACTATGATGAAACTTTTAGTCCAGTTGCAAAGCTTACAACTGTAAGAGTCCTATTAGCACTTGCAGCTTGTGAAAATTAGAATTTGTGGCAAATGGACATGAAGAATGCATTTTTGCATGGGGAGCTGGATCGGGAGATCTACATGGACCAGCCAACTAGCTTTCAAAATCAAGATTACCCTGAGTATGTGTGTAAGCTATGGAAGACACTTTATGGATTAAAGAAAGCACTGAGGGTCTGGTATGGTAAGATTGTTGAATTTCTTACTCATAGTGGATATTTGGTGACTAGTGTACATGCTAGCTTGTTCGTCAAAGCTAAAGAAGAGAAAATAGATATTGTACTAGTATATGTGGATGATTTAATCATCACAGGAGATTATGAAAAAGAAATTTTTCGAACTATGGAAAACTTGTCAGTTCATTTCCAAATGAAACAACTTGGACAGCTCAAGCATTTTCTTGGCATAGAGGTCAGTTACTCTCAAGAAGGAATATTTCTCCATCAGCAAAAATATTCCAGAGAGTTTCTAAAGAAGTTCAAAATGCTTAAGTGTAAGCCAATCTTGACGCCAATAGAGCCAAATGCCAAAATATGTGCTCCTGAAGGGAATGATTTAGAAGATGCTACAATGTACTGACAGTTGGTAGGAAGTCTTATTTACTTAACTTTAACAATATCAAATATCTCTTTTGCAGTTGGTATAATGAGTCGATACATGCAACAGCGAAAGAAACCTTACTTGGAAGCAGTTCGCCGAATTCTGAGATATGTGAAAAATACGCTAGGCTATGATATTATGTACAAAAGAGGTGAAGATTGTAAACTAATTGGTTATTGTGATGTTGACTATGCAGGTGACCATGATACTCGACGCTCAACTACCGGGTATGTTTTCATGCTTGGTTCAGGAGAAATTTCTTAGTGTAGCAAAAGACAACCAACAGTGTCTTTGTTAACCACTGAAGCGGAGTACCGAGCAGCAGCGATGGCAGCTCAAGAAAGCAGTTGGCTTATGCAACTATTAAAGGACTTGCATCAACAAGTGTTGTATTCAATTCCTTTGTACTGAGATAATCAGTTAACAATCTGCTTGGCTGAAAATCCAGTGTTTCACGCAAGGACTAAGCATATGGTGATACATTATCATTTTATCAGGGAAAAAGTCTTGCAAGGAGAGATTGCTTTGGAGCATACTAAAACAGAACATCAAATTGCAGACCTGTTCACAAAAGGTCTAAATGTCAACAAGTTGGAAAGTTTTTGCCAGCAGTTAAGCATGGTTAATACAGGGAGCTGATGTCGAGAAGGGGTGTCAAAGTTGTACAACATCAGCTTTGTTTAAATTTGACCAAGTCTGCAGTAAGCTATCATTTAGCTTTAGTTGTTAGGCTGTTATTTTAAGTACGTTAGTTTTTTCCTGATATTTAGAGTTGCAAATAGTTGGTCCTAAAGTTTAAGAGAGTTTGGTTAGCGCTTTGTTAGTGGTTTAGTAGGATTACGAGTCCATGTAATTTGCAATATTTCTTTAAAGGGTCATCAATAGGGAATAAAATAGTTGTTCAGTTTTCTCTGCAGAATGTATCTTTCTCTTACGGCTCCTCTTTATTGAACGCATTCCTTCTTTAAAGTTGTTCAATTATATTCAAGTGGGTTCTAGTTACATAATCTAAAATATTAATAATACTTATTTTTTTATTCTCATAATATCCCCAAAAAGTTATTTTTGAGGTAGTATTTTTTTCTAAAATAAATGAAAAATGTGTATATATATATATATAATATAAGAGAGGATCCCTTGTTTTGATCGTCCTCACATCTGCAGCACACCATGGACATTGCTACACGTGCAGGTGTGTGCAACTATTGCCTTTTCCTTCCCCACATTATTTTGCTTTAAACCATTTCAATATGTGCTTTTATAATTGATTTAGATTGCAACTTTTTAAGGAATTTTTGGTCCCTTTTAATGTTAGTTTTCTTACTTATACATATTGATAAATTTTGGTAGTCCTTACAAGGCTATTTTAGTAATTTTAATTAATTTATTAATTCACTAAACTTATGGCATGTACTTGATAAAGATAAAACTACTTTATTTCTTTGTTTGCCAAATGAGACTTTATATGTGGTGTTATATAATATGAGAAATCATTATTGAGTTTTTTCTTGAATTTTTAATTGTTTAACTATTTTTATTTAAAAATAAAAATAGGGAGGAAATTACAAAGTAGAGAATCAAACCTTCACTTATAAGGTGAGAGTTCAAGCTGACTATCAACTGAATTATTTAGATTTATCTTTTATTTAACTAATCGATAAATCTTTTAACCAACTATATAAGACTATATTTATTTCTGATGAACTGAGTATGATTCTCAATATTTCCTAATTACTTTTTACAAATTGAATAGAAATTTTTTATGGACAAATGAAATTATCAATAAAATATTTTAAATATTTAAAGTTAAAATTATTGATAAATTTAAAAATGAAGGTAGTAGTATCAATTAAGATCAAACTATTTTTAAAATATCTTTTTTGATTAATTGGGAATTACTATTCTTAGGCATACACTAAATATAAAAAGCTAATAGATTCTCAAAGTTCATTTTGATGAACTTAATTTTTTTCGTTTAATTTAAAGTAAAACTTAGTTTAAATTATCATATTAACCAACTTAAATTCTTGTCACGTGAAATTATGAATAAAACTAAGACTTAATAAATATCTGAAGAAATATATTTTCTACTTTTAGCTATAGAATGTATGTTCATAATTTCATAAAAGTATCAATGTTTTTCAATTTATGATCTGTGCGAGTTGTAATTATTTTACATATTTAATTATATTATTATATAAAATATTAAATTATTTGAATTTGGGTCCGGGCTTAGCACGGGCCTTATAAAACTAGTATATATATATATTAAGAGAGGGCACTGAATTCTCAGTTCTTAGGACGCAGACTTATAGACTTATATGCACGAACAGCGTGAAGATCTCTCAGACTACTATGGTGATTTTTAGCGCGAGGATAGTAAGTTGTTACCTTCCCTCTGATGTGAAGAACAAAAGCCTTGAAGCCAATTATGAATTGGGAAGGAGGCCAAAAAAAACCATTGGCTCAAACGACCACATTAGCTGTTGATAATCATGAAAGTAGACAGGTTAGATCAACAAATAAATCAGTACTACAAGTATGATCCAGTGACACGATATATTTTTTTCGTGCTACTTATAGAAAAGTCAAAAAATGTAGACTGACTAGACCATGATGGGCGAGGGTATTGAAAGTCTATAACGAAAGTAAGTATATCCATCAGAGCTTCCTTTGACAGTCCTGTCCGTATATCCATCAGAGCTTCCTTTGACAGTCCTGTCCAAGTCGTTGCTCAAGAAGGTGAATATAGGCTGCAATTGTAAGTGCTGCTCAACAAATGAGGAAGACTGACTGGCGGATGCTTTTCCATCTCTTTCGACCATCATGTTCATATAACAATCAATAGATCTTCTACCTTCGATACTCTAAACTTAATAAACAGCGGAAAATCACATTTCAGTAATAAATTATATTAAGTAAACTGCCCTACTACATCAATTTATACGCAATTTTCCACACGTTTTCACACTTATAAGTCAACAAAAAGGCCCTAAATGCACGAAAAAAAAAAAATCAACTAGAGCTTGTAGTAGAACATACAATGCAGAAGATTCAGTTTGAGCAAAACTTCAACTGATTACACATTGAAACACCTGAAAATTCACATTCTCAAACTGAAAATTTGTAAAATTCTTCACAAAAAAAGAAATCCAAATTAACATGAAAATGAAATCAAATGAAGACTTGCCGGTTTGACAAATCCAATTGTCAAAACTAGTTGAAACCTAACAGTATAGAGAGAGGAGCTTGTCAAATCCGTCACCGAAGAAGAAATCAAAACGCGAAAACTAAATCAGATGAAGATTTCTTATAATACAGATTAACATTCTTTTTTTGTTGTTTAACTATGAAATTTTGCTTGTCGCTAATTCATCTTTTTCTAGTAGTAAAAAATGTCTACTCCTAATTAAGCTCTTCTTCAGGTCAGGGTCCAGGCCTAACATTCCTCAACAAACTTTGTTGGATTTTTATATTTAAAAAGAACGTCCATTGTATCTGATATTTTCAGTTATTCTGGTCTAATTAGAGATATACGCATCAGACCAAAATCAAGCATTGGATTTTAAAAAACTGTTAACCAGTCCTTTTTAAGATGAATTATTTTTGAAGAATAAAACAATACTGTTTATCATTTAGATAAAATAGAAGTCTAAATTTAATTCATCTTAGATTTTTGAAAATCGGAATAAAACATTGAATTTGGAAAGATGAAATACTCTTTAAAGACTTATTCCAGGAAATAATCAAATCACAAAACCCCAACTAGGAAGACTGGACCGAAATAAGTCATTTTTTGAATCAATTCACCAAAGTAATTTGTTTTTTGAAAATTTTACAAAACTAGTATAAACGTTGTTCCCAATAACGCTTTATGTTTTAAAAAGGTTAACGGCTCAAACGGAATTGGCGTTAGACGTTAGAATATAAAACGTTACTCACAGTAACGTTTTGACATAAAACGTTACTATCGGTAACGTTTTAGACATAAGACGTTACCGCCAGTAACATTTCTCTGTAGCTCTGCCACCCAAGAATCTCTGTACAAATCTGACATTAAATACGTTATCACCAATAACGTTTTAGCTGTAAAACGTTACTCCGAATAACGATTCTATCAAATCAACCGAGCAACTTTTTTGACCGAAATTTTGCCTTGAAATCGTAATCACTAGTCCCATTTTTAGTTAAAAACGTTACTGTGAGTAACGTTTCTAGCGAATCAAATCACAGACCTGCAAAGTTTTAGGACAACAGATTATATAAGTGACGGTATGTATAGAATGTTCAAACACATTTTTACAATTCTAACCAAAGCTTTTGCTTATGTGCTTTATTCTAGAAACGACATTTACAAAGTTTTAATAGGTATGGCTAGCCAATATTTTGTAATGCATTAAAATTATTTTGATGTTTTAATAATTATAATACATAACTTATTTTTGTGTATAGCAGAAAAATGGCTAATTTTGAAGAAAATGTGATGGTTGTTTTGTATTGGGGTGGTGAAATAATTTCTAAAATGGGCGGATTTAGATACAGCGAAGGTGCTAGAATGATTGTTAGCATGTCTATTTCAACTAGCTACGTTGAACTAGTTGCAATGTTGCATGAAAAAATGAGGACAAACAGTGAAAATATTCAAATGGATATTTCTGGAAAATATCCATGCTCATTTCAAGGTAACATTACAAGGTTTATTGAATTTAAAATAGAGAATGACCAGTCTTTGCTACAATTTCTTGTCATTCCTCAAAAATTTTCGAATAAAATTGATATAAATCTTTTGGAGATGTATGTAAAGACTAGACCAACAAATCATGATAATCTATTTCAAATGAATGGTCAGCATGGTTATCTTATGAATTTATTAGCTCAAAATTATGGATTTGCCATGCTCAGTCATCTTCATTTTGCATATACTGCAACCCCTAGTATCCATCAATCACTTGATGCAAGCTCTAACGAACATGAGTATCAATCATATGATGAAGGATTAAGTAGTCAAGGACACATTGAAAGTGGCCACAGACAATATGAGATCAGGTGGGTGATCTTTACTTTTTTTGAAACTATAAGAAATCTGATGCATCACTACTTCACTAATTCATTATTTTTTTTTCGCAGAGAAGATGAGGATAACTTTGATTTGTGTAATAATGCACATGCTCAAATTTGTGATGAAAGTTCAGAGGAAGATGAACCTTCAGAAGATGATGGAGAAAGTGAAACCTTAGAAAGTGAATCTGATGAAGATACCAATGATAGTGAAGATTTACCTCAAAATGATATTGGTGTAAATCTTCATAATCAATTTGGTCAAAGTGTGTCTGAAATGCAAAATCATGATATACCCTACTTTACAACATTAGAGAATGAAGAAGATATTTTTATCTCTACTCGTGAATCTGAGATGAATTGTTGTTCTGTTTGGTCTGACGATGGCAAAAAAGATTTAAAAAAAGGAATGTGTTTTAGCAGCAAAGATAGATTGAAACGGGCTGTGACAATTTGGAGTTTGCACAAAAATAAAGAATTCATAGTTGTAACATCAAGCAAGAAACTATGGATTGTCAGATGCAGGTTTCGCGAATCATTAGGTTGTCGATGGTTTCTTCGAGGCCGAAAGGCTGGAGGTAGCCTTTGGAAGATAGGAAAGTATTTTGATAATCATAGATGTGAGACTGAAGGGCTTACTACAGGTCACGCTAACCTAGATACCAATTTAATTGCATCTTTGTTTCTAAATCAAATACGTAAAAATCCCAAATTGTTGGTAGTAGATGTCATTTCTAAGGTTCATGAGATATTTGGTCATCAAGTAACATATAGAAAAGCGTGGCTTGGACGTCAACGAGCATTTAAATTGGTGTATGGTGATTTTCAGAAATCATTTAGTGAGCTTCCTAAGTTTTTTGCAGCTTTTCAACACTTTAACCATGGAACAATTGTAGAATGGAAACACGAAGAGTCAATGAGTTCATTAGAGGTAAAAACATTTAAATTTGTATTTTGGGCTTTCAAGCCATGCATTGATGGATTCCGAACTTGTCGTCCAGTTATTTCAGCAGATGGAACCCATTTGTATGGTAAATATGAGATAAAATTATTAATTGCTATTGGAATTGATGAAAATGATAACATTCTTCCTCTAGCATTTGCTATTGTTGACAGGGAATCGAAAGAGGCATGGAAATGGTTTTTTTAGAAAACTAAGCGCACATGTAATAAAGGATAGAGAAGATGTATGTATTATCTCTGATAGGGCAAAAGGAATCTTAGCTAGTTTATCGGAGTTGTGGCAATTCCAGGATCCTCGGACCTTTCATCGATTTTGCGTAAGACATCTTAAGAGTAACTTTCAATCTTATTTTCCAAACAGGAATCTCAGTGATCTGATGTGGAATGTTGCATCGGCTCATCAAGTAAGGAAGTTCGAAGCTTTGATGTGGGAAATTAGGGAAGAAAATGAAGAAGCATATGAATATCTCATGCAATTTCCATTGGACAAATGGACGATTAGCCATGATGATTGAAAAAGATGGGGAGTGTTGACAACAAATCTTTCAGAGTCTTTCAACGGTCTTCTAAAGAAAGCTCGAGGATTTCCTGTCACTGCCATGGTGAGACTTTCATTGGAGCAAACAGTTGAACGGTATACCCGTAGATCTCAAACAGCGCACCAACTTGTAGAGCAAAAGGAATTATGGACAAGCAGGTTCAAAGTAAAGTGGGAGAAGAACTACGAAAGTTCAAAAAGACACTTTTTTTTTATTGGAATAAATCCACCGGGATATATGAGGTTAGATGTATTCAAGTTGATGGTACTGGTGGTAATCCTCATCGTGTTTCACTAAATGATAAAAAATGTGATTGTGGAAAATGGGCTAATTTACACTTTCCGTGTTCACATGTCATGAAGGTTACTGAAAGAATGGGAGGGCTAGCTAGAAATTTTGTTAGCGAGCATTTCACAACAGAGAATTATGTTGCTACATATTCTGGGTCATTTTCACCGGTTGGGCACGAGGCATATTGGCCATCTCCAAGTTTTATAATGAGAAGTAATGAATTCTATCGTCGTCCTAATCGACAAAGGACAACTAGAGTACCTAATGAGATGGATCGTGGTCCTGCAGTATATGGGCGAGCTTCCGGGTTGTGTAGACAGACTGGACATGATAGGCGCCGATGTCCAACTCGTAATCAAACTTAAGTGGGTACTCTTAAAATTTCTAACCGTTTTAAGTCTAATGAATTCTATTTTGTGGATTATTTCTAAGTCTAATAATTGTTTCATAAATTAATTGAGTGTAACTGTAACACCCCGTATTCAAGTACGTGTATTGGCGTATTCAAGTACGTGTATTGGTCCTATTTATATGGAATTAATTTTTTTTATTTTATTTATACCGGAATTTGTCCGTCGATGGTTCCATGCGAAGGTTATTGAATAAGATTTCCAATGATAGAAATATTTCCAAAAATGGATAGGTTTCGGATATAATCGAGCACGTTCGAAACTATAAAACGGTGGCCGGGATATTTGTGGACTGTTTTGATAGACTAAAGTAGATCGAGCATAACTTTTTACTCCAATATCCAAATTGAATGAAACCAATTTCACTAGAAAGAGGACTCTCAGAGCTTTCCGTTTATATATAGTAGCTCACCCAGATCATTATGTACAAGGATTTATGATCGTTTGAAGTTGACCCAAAAATTCGCTTTTCATAGGTTGAACTAGATTGACCATAACGTTTTGCTCCGATAGACAAATTGGATAAAACTAAGTTCATTGGAAAGAGGACTCGCAGAGATTTCCATTGATATATAGTAGATCACCCAGATCATTATGTACAAGGAGTTATGATCGTTTAAAGTTGGAGTAAAAAAACGCCTGGCCTCAGTACTTTTTCCTGCACGTTTTACTGTTCACAGCTCGATCGGAATAGTCGTAGTTTGATCGAAATGGTCGTAACTCATCGCTCGAGTGTCCGTTTTGGGTGATCCACATATAGTTGGAAAGCTTATTCGATGATCTACGAAATGGTGGGTCGAAATCCAAGAAATGACACAGAAAAATTATAAATCATTCTCGAAGATAGGATCCCGACACGTTTACGCACAAAATTTCAACGAAAAACTTTTCTGGGGTATTACATTGAGTAGAAATCTTGTACCAACATTCCATGGGCTAATCTTCACAGCAGCTGGATTTCAATTAACACCATATCAATTTTAAATTCAAAAAGGGAAACTTTTTTTTTTTTTTAAAAGAGAGCAAATTGTAACGAAGTTTATGTTTCTATAATTATTACTAGTAATAAAAAGAACATGAAAGCTAGTTGATCCAGGATAACAAGGAAAAGGAGCTTAATTAATGCTTTTGATCTCCTTGACAGCCACATAACTCATTGGATGTTAATGCTAAGCAATTGTATATATACAATGAGGTCATACTCATCCTATCACATAGTTCCCATGTTAATAAATCGAACTTAATATGCATACAATAATTCTTTTGTGGCTACAGCTTAGCATAAGTCTTAAGTCATAACTCAAGTCTCAAATGTTTATGATGCTGCTTCTCAGCGTTAATAAGATGTACAACATTCCAAAAACTTTCAACTCGAAAAACATACAACTAGTAGTAGGAATCGTAGTATCAAATACATCATAACAGTTAATCCACACCGTTCTAGCTCTCACTCCTCGAGTCAAGCCAACACCTTCAATAATGTAGCAACATTGAAATAATGGGTTGGATCATCTACGAAGAACGTCTCCTGCAGATTGTCCTAAACTGAAATGCAGAGAAACATAATTTGGTTATATCACATTAGGAACGACTAACGAGTTAATATAACTTTACCAATATTTTTTACTCAAAAAGTTGTTCTACCTTCCAACAATCAGCAAAACAGACACTTTTAGCACAACCCCACAAAGCCAAAAGTTCAATAAGAGTACACCATTGGCTAAAAATGAATAAAAATCAAATCTTTCTATGAAAATGAGAAATATAAGACTTCAACTGTAAATCAGCAAGAATTAGCAAACATATATAATAAAGATGTTCCTAGTAAGCAATTTTTAGCACCTATTGCAACCAGCCACAAATATATGGCACTATGGCAGATTCTCAGAGACAACAAGAGAAGCGAAACAGCGTCACAGGAAGAAAGAATTAAGCATATTCCTGCACACATTCACCCGCAAATGTCTGCTACTAGTTTTTTACTTAAAACAAGATACTAACAGAAAAAAAAAAAAAAAAAAAAGGAAAGAGTCAGATGCAATGACAGCTCAAAGACAATCTAAACCTTAAAAAGGACAATGAAAAGTGAACTAACAACTCGCATACACCACAGCTCTAGATTAGTTTATGCAACTAAACCAACTCGCGTACACCACCAAAGAATAGAAACCAAAAACCTTAAAAAGGACAACAAATGCTATAAAAAAAGATACTAACAACTTTCCAACAACTAAGCACAATGAAAAGTAAACTTAAAACAAGAAAGCAAAATAACTTATAGAGAGAACAGGTATTCATGTATTACCAAGTTATGACTAGACCACGTTCAAGGGAATGGAAGAAGGAAGAGTCCAACATAACTCCATTACTCTTTGCCTTTTTTTGTTTTGCTTTTTTTCGGTTTGGCTTTTCTCTTTTCGGCGTGCTGGTAAGCATAGTGACTCTCTGTCAAGCAAAGGTCGATTTTCAACTGTTCAACTAAAAAAGTGCAGTTAAGTTGAAAAAAAATAACATAATCACGAAAAAATACCAGTCCCACAAAGCTTAGCAATAATTGTACGCTTCTCTTTCTTTGATAGTTCATCATGCCGAATAGTCGTATCACAACCTTTACTTTCATTCTCCGGATCATTACCGTTCACTTCATTGTTGGGATCATCCAACTCATTATCTTCCATCTCAGTGTTCAAGTTCTTCAAATTATTAGTGGCATCGGGGATATCAATAGACATTGGCATAGGCGATGGGGTGAAGCTTGGGGCATTCTCAAAATGTTGAGGCTGATAACTACCAAATATATTATCAAGTGATGAAAGACTTGGATACCTTGATATTTGTGGAGTCTGTGGAGTCATGTATGGCACAATCTCTGTATGTTGATATATCATACCTGATGCCTGAGTGAATTCTTGAGTACAACCCATTGAAGTGGAACCAAAATCATGATTAGTTGTTGCTTGATCATCTTCTGAACTTATTTGTGCATTTTGCGTTGCTTCATCCATTTCATTCATTTCAACTGACACTTGGTCTCTCGCAATAGCACGTTCTCTTCTTCCAGCAACACCGTCTTTTCCTCGCCTACGAATAGGGGGACGTAACTGATCAGGTTGTACCTCATCTCTTTTATAATCGGCTGATACATGAATCCTGTCGGCCTCATGGACATATCTCAAATAATCAGAACTTTGATCCTGCACCATCTTTCTAAACATGTATAAGTCCTCATACGATGGCGTATCTCCAAGTGATTTAGCTTTATCAACTATCGAATGAATATGATGCGCCTGTGAATTAAAGTAAAAATAATTTAACTGTATAAGCATTAAAAAGATTCAAGAAAAGCTAAGTTCCTACTTTGGAGGTTCTGATTATTATTAACATATATTAGATAAAGAAAAATCAGACAAGCAAAGTTCTACTTACCATTGTTTCATATGCAGTTGAATTAGGCACATAACCTTGTTGGCATTGAGGACGGGGATTAGGATTACCAATGAGAAGACGAGTAATACGTCTGAACCAAATAAGGTAGGGGTCGTCATACCGAAGTGGCCCATGATTGACTGGTGCATTACAGATATATTGTTCTCGCTCGTTCCAAAAAGGTAACCATTGTGCATGTTCTAACTCCCAGTTTGTATTTGGCCTTCCCCGACGATCATGACAAAAGTGAGTAGAATCAAATAGAAATAGAGTTGGAATCACCTGTTGCAATCCAAATTGCCTCATTACTCTATCAGGCAAGTGAACCTCTACCATATCCCAACAGAAGATTGGAACTCTAACATGCCACATGTCTCGTCCAGCGCGACAATAGTCAAGAAGACTCACAATTAAATCATCAGTATATGGTTCCCAGATAAACTACATGAAAAAAGGAAAAAGCAAATGAGCCTATATTTACAATTTATGTAAAATCAAAGATAAAAAATTATACACAATCTACCTGATCTTCTGTCATAGAGTCAAGTGCATCCCTATAAACTTTCAGCACATGCTTAGTAGTGTTAGTCCAACTAAAGTGTGCAAACCATCTATTAGCATGTGGACCCCTATGCAAATCAGTAGGAAAAATATCTCTTGTACCTCTTTTTCCTACTATCTGTGGCCTAAGGACAGTGATCCTCTCCCATGCCCAAACCTGATATATATATATATATATAAAAAAAAAACTAAAAGAAATATCAATAAATAATTTATGCAATTATTAGAATTATTAGATATACCTGAAGTAGTGGTAGAAATCCGGCTATCTCATTTTGGATACTCTGTGAGGCTTTACAAAGAAAACGATATAAGTACGCTAAAGTTGCACTACCCCAACTATAAGACCCAATTGCATTGACGTCCTCGAGCATAGGCAGGTACATAAGCTTCAAATAAGAACCAGATGTATCTGCCATCATCGTACCCGCAATCATCCAGAACATGTAACACCTAGCCTTCTGATTGAATATTTCTTGAGTTGCCATGTCTGACAATTGTGGCTCACTTAGCATGTGCGCTTTAAGCGCAGAGACCTTGAGGAAACTACTGCTAAAGTCCCGGAGAGATGGAACAAAACCTAATAATCTTTGACAAATGTTTTGCCAATCACCAATAGTTCTCGCCGTCTCAATACCAAGTACCGGAGCACCATTCACGGGTAATCCATACAACACCTCGATATCTTGCAAGGTGATAGTTGCTTCACCTGTTCTAAAGTGGAAAGTATGTGTTTCAGGACGCCAACGCTCAACTAATGAAGTGATCAAACTACGATCGATAGAAGGCCTATTACATCTATAAACACCATATAATCCAGATAATTTAATCACTTCTAAAACTCGTGGATGGATAGGATATTTTTCTACGAGCTTCCAAAAACTTCCATCACTCTTTCTCGTATTAAGAATCATATCAGCACTTCCATCCCATATATCCCGTGACCTATGAGTAAGTTGTTGAGTTAATACAGACGGTTCAAGTGGCCCAGGATCCAGCTTGTATGAACTACTACCAGCCATATAAAAGTACCTATACATAAGTGAATATGTTCATTATAATGAACATATTAATCAGCCATAAAAAGGAAAAAATTGCTCTCTTAAGTATGAGCAAAGTCTACAAATATCCTTTCTCCTTTAAAAAATATCCCAAAATTGAAAAGAATTTAAATCCATTTGTTCCGAAATCATAATTTACAGCATAGTTGAGTAAAATTTGTGAAATACAAAAGCATTAAATAGAGAGTCAAGTTGAGTCTAGAAAAATAGAGAGTAGATTCGTACCAAAAACACCCTTTCTATGACGTTGAGCCTACGCTTCCGCAATCCGAAACACAACTAAACCAACAATTACTTAGATGATGGAGTAGCCAGAGGCGTCGAAAGAGACCAGATGGAGTAGCTAGAGGCGTCGAAAGACACACAGCAAATTTTTCTTCTTCTTCGAATTAGGGCAGTGGCAAAGAGACGAGAGAATTAGGGCAATGGTTGCCCCTAAAATAATTAGGCGTTTGATTTTTATTTGGTTGGAAAACGTTACTCATAGTAACGAATTACTTATAACACGTTATTATAAGTAACGTTTTATGGTTCGTTAAAAGTCAAACACCATCAGTTTTTACTCTTGCATTTTTTAATAAAATAATAAAGTAATACGCTACTGGGAAGTACGTTTATACTAGTTTTGTAAAATTTTGAAAAAACATATTATTTTGGTGAATTGGTTCAAAAAATGGCTTATTTTGGTCAAAAATTCCCCCAACTAGATACTATCACTTAAATTCCAGGATATTCTATAGGTAAAGCCGTTTGTGCTACATTCGTAAGTCTTTCATTTACTGCGTTTGTTTGTCGGGGTAGACACAATAGCTACATGGACCCCTTCCTTTCAATTGTTGCCAGCACTTTCGCGGCCCAAGCCAAAAAAAGTTATTATGAAGGGCTTGATTTTACCTTAGTGTTGGTAGTTAATGTTACATTGGGCACAGTAACCTAGTATTCTAATTGGAAATGCGGTAACATGAAATTGTTTTTAAACATTTTATTCGTTTTGTTTTTTTTTTGAAGCAAAACATTTTATTAATCTCCAAACTCCTTCCAAGTACAAGCCAAACCCCTACAGCTATGCAAAGCTACTCCGACTTACTATCTAAGAAAACAGTAAAACTATTCGAGTATGCTTTCTATCCGGCCTCGCTATTGTATGTTGTATACTGTGTATGTATATATCCCTCCTGTATGTGCAGTCTTGTTTGATCAGGGAGCTGCCAACACTATCTCTCTGCATCCTCACCCCTTTATGTTCCTAACCGCCCTCCTCCAAATGCCCTCCAGTATCCCCCTATAAGGGTAGGGGGATAAAGCAACAAGATCCCTGTGTCGTGCATCCTTTCTCAACCATGTTTGCCCAACTTGCAAACATTACTGAGAAAATACGCACACTCAAAAAATAGGTGTAGCAGATTCCTCATATGCACCACATAGCAGCCACGTATCATTTTGGCTAGCTAATAACCATTTTGGCTATCCTTTGTGGGCAGTCTCTTGAGCAGCGCTAGCCAGCATATAAAGTTGTGCTTACCCTAACCCTGTTGGGTCATGGGCTTTTGTCCCTTCCTATGTGGATAAAATGAAGTCCAATTTGAACCAATCCACTTTTGCTCATAGGCACATTACTATGGGGCATATATATTGATCTTTTTTAGGTCTTATTCACCATCACAAAAGTTTTGGCTATCCTTTGTGGGCAGTCTCTTGAGCAGCGCTAGCCAGCATATAAAGTTGTGCTTACCCTAACCCTGTTGGGTCATAGGCCTTCGTCCCTTCCTATGTGGATAAAATAAAGCCCAATTGGACCAATCCACTTTTGTTCATAGGCCCATTACTATGGGGCATGTATATTGATCTTTTTTAGGTCTTATTTACCATCACAAAAGAGAGTTTTCAGCAGCCAAAGAGAGCAAAACAAAGCTGATTTTCGCACCTAAATTTCAGCCACAGCTGTCAACTTCAAATTGCGATTCCCGCTTCGTTTCTTATCCGATTGAGCTGATTTTTTGACTGTTTGTTCCTCTCATCTAAATCCTTGATTAGGAACTGATGGAGCTTGATTTGGTGGCCTGTAACACATGTTCTTCATTCCCGAACAGTAGCTGCGTTTTTTGTGTTTTCACTCCTTTATTTCTCTAGTGTTTGATGTTGTGGATTATGTATTGTTTCTTGTTGTTTGACACTTGTTTGGTGGCCATTTTGGAGGACAATATTGGAACTCTTTGGTGATTATAGCGGAGGTTTTGGTCCCGTGATTTTTTACTCTTCACACTGAAGGGTTTTCCACGTAAATCTTGTGTCTCGTGTGATTGTCTTTATTCTTGTCTTGTTTCATTTGGTTGAGTTATTTGTTGTATATTACTCTATTTTGCTTGGGTTTATTTGTCTCATTTGGTTCAAGTTGAAAGGGAAAGTTTAGTCTTGGGTATTTTCCGCTGCTACCTGTCGGGCTTTTGCTCTTTGATTGTGTGCCCGTCTTTCCTAACAAACACCACACCCAGTCATAATTCCTAACAAACACCACACCCAGTCATACTTTATTTTCCCCTCTTCTCCACTTGTACCAAGTTATTGTTTCTGAATGCATGATATTGTATTATTGTCAAATGCTACATTGAAGAAATTTAAGATTGGTTGAACAATCTGGATTCAATATCAATCACTGCTTCAGAGAGGCCGGCCAACCGGCATGCTGACAAATTAGCAAACTTCAGCCACAGCATTGATGAAATCCAAACCGTCAACTCTTTTGCTTATCTGCCAAGAAACATCTGAGGGCTGATTGATATGGAAACTTGAGCACGAAGCCGAGTATGTTAGGGATCATTGTATTCGATTAAACTGATAAAAAAGTGTGATGTTTTTTGAACAAATTCCTGGGGAGTTATACCTAATCTTCATGTCTAATGTAGCATAGTAATTAAGAAGTTTTAATTGCTCTTATCTGTTGTATATATTGCTGCTAAATGAATAACTATGTCCTCTTAGCTCCTGCAATCGCACTTCTTATTTTGCTTTTACTCCATTTTAACTGTTCCGTCATGATTCACTATTCATTTTCTTTGATGTCACTTGAGTTTTGTTCCATTCCACAGGGTTAGTATCTCCATGCACAATAAATAAAAATGAACAAAAAATGTTACTCCATTAGATTAGACCTGAAACTAACTGTCATGATACATTCTTAGTTTATTTTTATGGTTAACAAGATGTTATATCAATTATTTAATATGCATCAATGCATATCAGTGGCAGTAAAAGTCTGCCGGAATGAAGGATAAGGGGGAGGGGAAATACTAGTACTCGTAGTAGTTCTATTACATTAACGATACATTCTTATTTGCAAAAGGATACATTCACTAGAAACCGATAAACCTAGAACACCAGAAGAAAGATGACAGAAGAGTACAGGATAATATAAGAACTTTAAAAAGTTGATGCTGGCTAAGGTTGATAAGGAGAGGCGATCAAGTAAAGGTCACTTTTTCTGCCGGCAGCTATTCCAACTGATTCAGTCAAGTCCAAGTCTCTTGGCTCTATCCCAGTAGGGAGTTTCCAATTGAAGTGATAAAGCAATTGAGCTAGAGGCAAATAAACATTAGCTAAACCAAATGATATTCCGGGACAAATCCTCCTCCCACTGCCGAAGGGAAGATATTCAAAATTATTACCAAGAAAGTCCACAGAGCACTGCTCAAATCTCTCTGGAATAAAGCTTTCTGCGTCGTCCCAATATTTAGGATCTCTTCCCAATGCCCAAACATTGACCATGACTTTGGTCTTCACGGGAATAGTATAGCCATTTATGCATGTCTCTTCCCTACATTCTCTTGGGACCAAAAGTGGAACTGGTGGGTGAAGCCGCAAAGCTTCTTTAATAACTAACTTTAAGTATTTCAGCTCCTCCACATCATTTGTATCGACCGTTACTTTGTCTCTAAAGGCGTCTCGTACTTCTGCTTGAGCTTTGGTGAATGTTCTTGGATTTTTCAACATTTCAACCATAGCCCATACAATTGTTGCTGATGAAGTTTCTGTTCCGGCTGTAAACATGTCCTGCAATTTATGAGCCAATTTATTAAATTAAACAGTCACACATGCTATTTCCATTGCATAAGCTGACATTGTACATGCTCTTTCCTCATCTAATAACTTTTTTGACAAACTGATTTTTACACCAGACTTTTGAGATAATATCGTATATGGTCACTGATCAACTAATGATAGCTCTCATAGAAAGTCACTCAAATTTGTTTTATAATCCAAAAGTACGTCACTCAAGTACTATTGATATTTCAATTGAGACGTTACCTAACCAATTCAAATGATTATTTATAGGAATCAATAGTTGAGTAACTTTTGTGTTATAAAACAAAGTTGAGTGACTTTCTATAAGAACTATCCATAGTTGAATGATCATCGAAGATATTATCTCCATACATTACACATCAAAAGATTAGCATTTCATATCAGAAATTCTTAGTAATTACTACTACATCTGTAGTTATGGAAGTATTCTATGGTTAAATACTCAAGAACAAGCATAGTATTCAATACTTACAATAATAACAGCTTTGATATTGTCGTTGGTGATGGAAAATTGAAGAGATTCATCCTTCTTAAGTCTTAGTAGGACGTCAATTAGGTCTTCACCTCCTAATGCATCATCACTCTTGTGAGTTGAAAGATTCTTCTTGTGCTCATTGATGACATCCTCAACAATTGAATCTAACTTACGGTGGGAATCTAGAAGTTTTTGCTTTGCTCCACTGAGAGAATGAAGAAACTTGTATGAAGGGAAGATGTCAGCCACATCAGAGCCTCCTGCTAAGCTTAGCACTTCACTAATTTGTTTAAAAAATATGTCTTGCTCCTTTAGTACTTGCCCAAATGCGGATCTGCATGTCATGGAGCTTGTGAACCTAATAATTCTTTCTGTAAAATTAACTAGATCACCAAGTGATGAAGACGATTGGATAGAGTCAATGAGACGAACAACTTCATCATGCCTAATCGAGCTAAATGATCTGACATTCTTTGCACTCAATACTTCCATGATACAAATTTTACGCATTTGTCTCCAGTATTCACCTGTATGGTAAAAATTATCAGATGTCAACCTAACAAAACAAATATTGAATGACGATAAATATGACAACGAAGTTGAAATACATCAAAAGAGACATAACAATGTAATATGGTTAATTTGGTCAATTAATAACCGAGAAATTCAAATTTACGTCTCTTCCTAAACAAGACCCCTTCAAGGATTATATTATGAATACCATAAATTCAGAAGGAAGGATCCTCATTTATTAGGAAGGTATATATAATTTTATTTTTCTTTTGGCAAAGTAAAATCAATGATGGAAATGTACTTTAGTCCTTCAAGAAAAAGTAAAATCCAAATATAGCAAAAAGATATTAGTGAAAACGTTTAACGCTCACCATAGGGGCTAAAGGCGATGTCCTTCCTATCATAACAGATAATGTCAAATGCCAAGAGTCTAGGCCTAGATGCGAAAGCGAGGTCATGGGTTTTCAGTACTTGTTTAGCCATCTCAGAAGAAGTAACAACAACAACAGAAACTTCACCAAGCTGTAGGTGCATGAGCGGTCCATATTTTTTGGATAAATCTCTAAGGACACGGTGTGGAACTCCACCAGCCATGTGATGCATGCTTCCTATAAAAGGAAGTTTCCATGGACCTGGAGGCAATTTTTTGGTTTGGCTATTTGAGTTCTTCCATTTCCTTACCAAAAAGAGGAAAGATAGAAAAAGAAAGATGGAAGCCAAGCTGAAGAATTGCATTTTGGGAGAGTTAGTAATGTGTTTTGTGATTCTTAAAAGCTCTGTATTTATAGTGGTGAGAGACACACAACCAATTTTTTCATCTTTTTAATGTAAATATAATATTAAAATAATTTTAAAACTTCTTGGTTTGATTATACACACTTGCCTCGGCTAAACTTTTTGGTTTGAATATACACACTTGCCCCGGCTATAAAATGTTTAATTACCTCTACATACATACATGCATATATATATACATACATGCATATATATATATATATATATATATATATATAAATATATATGCACATGCACACACCATTAAGAGATTATACACCTTATATGCATTAGCTTTCCAACCTTTTCAGCTACCAAATGGGACTTTTTGTTCGACTATGTGCCATCCACATCATTAAAGTATTTTATGGAAATCGAAGCCCGTGACTAGCTACTTCTTGTGTGTGCATCTCCAAGCTCATAACGGTAAGCACATCGAGCAACACAACCATTACTCCGCCAAATGTTCACATACTCATTCGGCAGAACTTGACTTTGATATCAGTTGTTGGACTCAACAATCCAAAGATAATCTCACATGGTGTGATATTGTCTGTCTTGGGCCAAGAACGCATGTATTTTTCTAAAAGGTCCCACACTATTAAGAAATGTTACACCTTATATAAAGCTTTCCAATCATTTCAGCTATAACGTGAGACTTTTTGTTGGCACGCACACACTATTGAGAATGCTGAGTGATATAGTTTTCCAACATGTGGAATTTGTTTACACAAAAAACTGGGAATTTTCAAGTGGGAAATGGGAATTAGAGTAATGTTCAATTGAGGCAACTGGGAAAATAACTAAAAGAAGGAAGCTTAATCTGTCTGTTATTTGAGAATTTTCAAAGTTATTTGTTGAAAAATCAACTGCACTCTTAAAATGTACTTAATCCATTCCAATCACATATAAATTTAAACGATTGCCTATTTTTTATTTTTTGTTATTCATTAATTTTAACTTTTCACTTGACATATTTAATTAAGACTAGTTTAGTTGCACGTGCCTCGCACGTGTAACTTTTGATTATTTAAAATTAGATGATTGTGTCTTATATATTGTGAAGATTTTTTAATAAAGAGAAAAAAGTTGAGTTCACTTCTTATAGATTTTATTGTAAGCACACATATATATTTTACGACCAAAAATTTCAAATAGTTAATATACAATACCTTTTTTTCTTGTTGCTTGAGGCTAAGAGAGAGGCATCGATTTGAACCATATTTATAGTATGATTATTTTTATCTATATTTAAAATCTTTTCTTATTTTTAAAGTTAAATCTTTAGAAAATCTTGAATTTCTTACTAAAAATTTTTAAAATTTTGGTACTTCTTATATTTTTTTATTCTAACTATTCATATTTATTTATAGATTTTTCAAACCGTCTTAAAATCAACTTTAGTTGATTTAGAATTATTAAATTAATGAAAAGGATATTAATTTTTATTACTTTTGATGATTTCTAATAAGGAAAGATTTACTATATGTATGTTGAACACATTTCTTTTAATAAGTAAAATTACTTTCAAATAATACAAATAATATTAAAATAGTGTGAATTACATTAGAACTGAAGGAAAAGTTG
Source organism: Capsicum pubescens (assembly GCA_030864215.1). Classification (NCBI taxonomy): domain Eukaryota; kingdom Viridiplantae; phylum Streptophyta; class Magnoliopsida; order Solanales; family Solanaceae; genus Capsicum; species Capsicum pubescens. The sequence goes on from CM061549.1 coordinate 281,116,357, forward strand.
CTAGTCGAAGACTTAAAATGGTAAATATTGGGGAACAGTAATAATAACAGTTAATAATATTGAATATTAAATAAATATTATTAAGATATTATTTTAAGTGATATATTAATTATACTTGAGTCGTGTTAGACATTGTCCTAAGAAACTATTTCAGCAGTATGAAATGTTTCCCCAGAATTAAACAAACACTTCCCTAATTAATTAGAAGATACAGGAATCAACAAAATTATTAGTATAAATACCAGCAAGTTAAACTATAATAACTAAATTATTAAGCAGGATTATAAGAGAGAAACTAAACAGGAAATTTAGAATGTTTTTTTTTAAAGGTTAAAGATTGCAGTAAGGATTGAGGGACTATTTATAGGTAAGATTTAACTTCTCAAGTATACCTTTTAATGGCTTCCAAAGTAAGTCTTTTCAAGTATATCTTTTAATGGCTTCTAGAGTAAGCCTTCTCAAGTATATCTCTTGATGGCTTCTAGAGTAAGCCTTCTCAAGTTCATCTCTTGATAGCTTCTAAAATACATTTAAATACATGACTTTTTCAATACACTTTAAATATAAATTATTTTGAAATAACTAAATTTCCTACAATCCCCACATTATTTCAAAATAATTTATAGAAAAAGAATTTTAACCTGTTGGATTTGCATGGACAAAATACAGTAGGTTTGGTGTCTTTTGGACTATGAACCAAACTTAGACCAATAAAATTTAACTTACAGAGTTATCGGTGAAATATAATATTTTTAAGAACCGAATAATTCTTGTTGTAAGCCAGAGATTTTATCAATCACATTTTGATCGTAATTTTATTATTCAACGCAATTTTGCGACAATAGGTCATGCGCGTGTCTGGTATTCATGAGAGTTCAAGAAACTAAGGTCAAAAGTCTCATAGGAACGGCCTCATTCCACTTGTCATATAGGTGAATTCATCAAGTATACACTACTTTAAATACACCATCCGTAAGGACTATGAATTCATTAAGAGATAATAATTCATCCCTCGATTTTAATAGCAGTTCAAGCACTCTCAATAAGTGCGCAGAGTCAATATCGACTTGCTATTACCCATATGAACCTACTTCATGAGATCTCCAATCACATAGATTGGGTTACCATCTCTATTGACAATCATATTGGTCTTAACCCCATCTTTTTTTATGTTTGAAGAATTAATTTTCTTCCCACAGTTTTAGTCAGTGAATTGGTCGAATTCAATTTTAACTTCACCTAATCAATGGAAATTATTCCATCTCTCAGCTGCTGCTTAATAACATCATGCCTCAATTTCATATGTCTACTATTATAACTGTAAGATTTATTCTTCGCAGTAGCAATTGCGTCTTAACAATCACAGTGTATATGTATATGAGGCATCAGATCTTCCTTTTTAAAAGGGATATTAGACAATAGATCATCCTTTTTCAAAGGGCTATAAGGCAACAGACCATCCTTTTTGAAAGGAATATTTGCTAAGAAATTTCTTAGTAATTCAACCTCAGTACCAACTAACTCCAGAGCCACAAACTCTGATTCCATAGTTGATCTAGCAATGATCGTCTGCTTAGCTGATCTCCATGATACTGCATCACCACCAAAGGTGAATACATAACCACTAGTGGATTTTGTCTCATCTGGATCAGAGATCCAATTTGCATCACAATACCCTTCCAAAATTGAAGAAAATCCACTATACGAGATACCGTAATACACGGTTCCTCTCAAATATTTCATCAGTCGCATTAATGCAAACCAATGCTCATTATTAGGATTATGAGTATATCTACTCAGTCTACACACGGCATAGGCTATATCAGTCCTAGTAAAATTCATTAAATGCATCAGACTCCCAATGATCTGTTCATACTTAGACTGAGCAACCGAATCACCATTATTCTTTTTTAATTTAGAATTAGCGTCATAAGGAGTGGCTACAAGAGTTACCTCCCAACATTCAAATTTTTTAAGAAGTCTTTCAACATAATATTCTTGTGACAACATTATACCATTTTCACTTCTAAAAACTTTAATTCTCAATATCATATTCACTTCACCCGGATCTTCATATTAAAGTTAGTAGACAAAAATAATTTGGTACGTTCCACAATATTTAAACACGTACCAAATATAAGTTGTCATCAACATATAAATAAATTATCACATAATCATTGTCTACCACTTTTGTATAAACACATTTATCTACCTCAACAGAAGAAAAATCGTCTTTTATTAAGACTTGATCAAATTTCTCATGCCACTATTTAGGAGCTTGTTTAAGACCATAAGAGATTTAATTAATTTACAAACTTTATTTTCTTGTCCAGAAATTACATATCCTTCAGGTTGAACCATATAAATTTCTTCTTCTAAATCACTATTTAAGAAAGCTGTTTTTACATCCATTTGATGGATAAAGAGCTTGTGAATTGATGTTAAAGCAATTAATATTCGAATAGAAGCAATTCTTGTTACTGGTGCAAATGTATCCAAATAATCAATATTTTGCTTTTGAAAAAATCCTTTAACTACTAACCGAGCTTTATATTTATCTATAGATCCATTTGCATTAAGTTTCTTTTTGAAAATCTATTTATAATCAATTGATTTTGCACCAGGAGGTAAATCAGTTAAAACCCATGTATTATTTTTCATGATTGAATCAAGTTCAATTTATATTGCTTCTTTCAAAAATTTAGCATCAGATGAAGATACAGTTTCAAAATAATTTGATGGTTCATTATCAACAAGAAAAGTTTGAAAATCCTTTTCATAAGAGAAATATTCTTTTCTAGGTCTTTTACTCCTTCTCAGTTCCTCAATATTAGAGGTCGATTCATTTTCTATTTCAACAGGTGCATAAGAGATTTTATCACATAGTGAAAAAATATGTCCAAAGAATTCAACATTTTTTGTTTCAATTATAGTATTAATATAAAGTACATCACTTTTCAAGACAAGAAATCTGTATGCAGCACTATGTTCAGCATATCCAATAAGCATGCAATCAACAGTTTTAAAATTTATTTTTCTCTTTTTAGGTTCAGGAAGAAGAACTTTAGAAAGGTAACACCACACTTTTAAATATTTTAAATTAGGTTTATAACCTTTCCACAATTCATAAGGAGTTTTTCCAATTCTTTTATAAGGAATTCTATTTTGTAAATGACATGCAGATAAAATAGCTTCACCCCACAAATTATCAGGTGCATTAGAGCTAATTAACATAGAATTCATCATTTCTTTCAGTGTCATATTTTTTTTTTAGCTACACCATTAGACTCAGGAGAATAAGGCGGAGTTACTTTATGAATAATACCTTCTTTTTCACAAAAAGCATTTAAAGATACATATTCTCCACCTCTATCAAATCTAATTCTCTTATTTTTCTACTAAGTTGATTTTCAACTTCAGATTTATAAAACACAAAAGCATCAAATGCATCATCTTTATTTCTAAGCAAATACAATTTAGTAAATCTAGAGAAATCATCAATAAAGGTCACATAATATCTTTTACCACATCTAGTCATAGTTTATTTTAAATCACCCAAATCAGTGTGAATCAAAGACAACAATTCCGTTTCTCTATTAACTGAAAACATGACTTTTTTGCAATTTTAGCTTCAGTACATATTTCACATTTATCGAAATTACTTGAGTCTAAACCAGATATTAAACCAAGTGATTGCATAATCTTTATATATTTAATATTAACATGTCCTAATCTAGCATGCCATAAAGAAATAGACTCAATCATATAAGCAAAAGCTGATGCGTTATCATTGATAATATTAAGTACATAAAGTTCATGGTTATAATAGCTTTTTCCCATAAAGACATTACTTTTTATCAAAATAATCTTATTAGATTCAACAGACACTTTCATTCCAGCTTTATCCAGTAAGGCCACAGAAATCAGGTTTGCTCGCATTATAGGAACATGTAGCACATCCATGAGGGCTAAAGTTTTTCCCAACGTGAGTTTTAGGAGCACTTTACTCTTGCCCAAGATTTTAGCAGTTTTTGAGTCTCCAAGGTAGACTACTTCACTGTTATCTCCTATTGATGTATAGGAGGCAAATGTTTCTCGATTTGCACAAATGTGTCGAGTAGCCCCAGAGTCTACCGCCCATTCTTTTATATGTGCCACCATATTTACTTCAGAAATAATAGTTGCAATTATTTCATCTCCTTTAGCTAAATTAGCTTTGGGAGGATTTCTCATTTCTTTGTTATTTCTCATTTTGTGCCTACATTGAGCGGCATAATGACCTGATTTTCCATAAGTAAAACAAGTGTCTTTTCTTTTCTTAAAATTGGGATTATTAGTTTTGTAACCTTGAGACTTATTACCATACCTTCTATTATTGTGTTAACCTTATACTAAATTTGCGTTGAGCCAGCCTGCTTAGCTTTGAATGACTCCTTTCTGTTGGTATCTTCAATTAGAATATGAGTTATTATTTTCTCAATAGTAAAATTTGCCTGCTTATGTTTCAAGTTATTTTTATAATCATTCCATGATTCGGGCAATTTTTCAATCAACGCCCCAGCAATAAATTTTTCTGGTAAAGAGATGTCCTCGGCCTTCAAATCTTCTAACAATTTTTTATATTCGTTTATTTAAATTTTCATTTCTTTCACATCACTTATTTGTCAATTGTAAAATTTTTCAACCACAAACTTCTGTTTGATTGCACTTTCAATCGTGAATTTCTTAATTAAAGCTTTCGAGATGACTTTTGCTTCTTTGCAACTGCAATACACAAACAATTCATTAGAAATTGTTTGTAAAATAGTATGGTGTCATGCCTTATTAGCGTATTGCCCAAAAAAATTTCATTAACGTCTGCACCAGGTTGTGTTTGTGCCAAAGCATATACAACACCATGAACATCAAGTAGTGAAAAAATTCGTTCTTGCCACCTTTTAAAGTTTTCATTAGCGAATATTTCAATATTTGAAACATCAGAAAACGATTTTGTATATGGTAGAACAACCGAAACAGGAGCATTAGGAGTTGCTTCGGTAGAAGAAGTACCAAGAGTAGAATTATTTGTCATAATTTCTTAGATTGTTGGGGAACAGTAATAATAACAGTTAATAATACTGAATATCAAATAAATATTACTAAGATATTATTTTAAGTGATATATTAATTATACTTGAGTCGTTCTAGGCACTGTCCTAAGAAACTATTTCAGCAGTGTGAAATATTTTCCCAGGATTAAACAAGCACTTCCCTAATTAATTAGAGGATACATGAATCAACAAAATTATTAGTACAAATACCAACAAGTTAAACTATAATAACTAAATTACTAAGCAGGATTATAAGAGAGAAACTAAAGAGGAAATTTAGAATTTTTTTTTTTAAGTTAAAGATTGCAGTAAGGATTGACGGACTATTTATAGATAAGATTTAGCTTCTCAAGTACGCCTTTTGATGGCTTCCAAAGTAAATCTTCTGAAGTATATCTTTTAATAGCTTCTAAAGTAAGTCTTCTCAAGTATATCTCTTGATAACTTCTAGAGTAAGCCTTCTCAAGTTTATCTCTTGATAGCTTCTAAAATATATTTAAAGACATGGGTTTTTCAATACACTTCAAATATAAATCATTTTAAAATAACTAAATAATTTCCTACAGTAAATTCATTCTCATTATTTTGTTAACAATGCTCCTATTTTATAATATATAGTTAAGAGAATCAAACTACTACAACTCTAACAATAGAATCAGTCCTAATAATTTAAAGAGTGAAGCATCAATATACTTTGAGAAAATTCTCTTCAGCTATTGTTCCTTCTAGTATTTTATTTTATTTAATTGGTCAAGTCCATTTTTTAACTACACCGTGTACCAATCCTAAATTCTAATGATTTTAAGTATAGGAGGTAACAATTTTAATGTTCTATTCAATCTAGGTCCCAATGAAAGGTTGCAAGTTGCAAGTTGCAACTTTTTACACATGATTAAATCTAATTTCATATAAAATTATTTAAAGTCCGATCAAACATACATCTACCATTTGTATTAAGTAGAATAAATAATAAATAATAACCTATCACAACAATACACAATTAAACCCTAACTTTTACACAAAAAATTCTCAAAGTCCGACCAAACATTCATTTACCACTTGTATTAAGTAGAAAAAACAACAAATAGTAATAGAACAAAAACTAAAAAGAATAATATGATATTAGAGAATAACACTATCAAATCTAACCTTGACATAAAAAGTTTCTAAGAAACTACAGGAAAACAATATGACATTTGAGATATTATAATAATATGATTTAATCTAATCATTACATAAAAATTTTCTGAAAGTCCAACCGAACACCCATCTATAATATAGACTTAAAACTGAAAAAATTGTTATAAGCTGCACCTTCAAAACTCATAAAAAATAATGATAAAAATATATCGCCATCAAAATTCCTAAATTCAACAAAAATATTGCAAAACCTCATCATGACAATTAAATTGGAATTTAGTTACGAATTACATCATATTGCATTTTTACAGAAGATTAAGGAAGACATAAAAAAATACCAAATTCCATACAAACTTTAGGAAAAAAGAGAGCAAAAAATTTCAGAGAGAAAATTATCCTTAAAAGGCTAATGATCGTTGGTCCAATTTCTAGAGGTCACCCCCTCTATCAGATAGAGAAAAAATCAAATCATAAATAATTGCATGTAAGAGGAGTATTAATACAGATCAATATAGATACTAATTTGAAGAAACACATATGCATATGTGGACAAATATATCAACATGCATATAATTTTTTTACAAAAAAGTGACCAAAAGTAAATTACCTCTGAAATGATCGGTTGTATGTGCATGCTGTTCAAGCATGAGTACAATAGAAGTCTTTATATAGATAATTCTTTTTTATATATATATTTTAGGATTCTTAATTTTTTTTCATATATTTTAGAACTATTAATTTCTTTCCAAATATTTATTATATTATGTTTCTTCCTATATATAGAAGTCCTTAATTTAATAAAGTAATAATTAAAGAAAAAAATAATAAAAGATGATTTTTAACTATATCACAATTTCTAAAATTTAGAGTTTAGAAATTAATTAAAATTCTACCATATTATTTATACTAACCCGAATTGGTTCGTTGAAGTGGGTTATGTGCAAGTTTTCAGGTATTTTAATTTTTTTAATAATTTGCCTTTACTATTTTTTTCTCAAATAAAACTAATAGATAAAGACTAATATATATTTAATATTTTATCCTCTAAAACTTTCAAAAATCTCAGGTATCTTTTATATGGAATTTTTCAATGTATCTATTAATAGATTAAAACTACTATATATGTTATGATATCTATCAATTATAGTGAATGTCTATCAAGGTCTGTCAAGATCTATTTGATGTCTATCGGAATTTGATGTATTTGTCTGTTATTGTGAAACTAGGGGCAAATTCCCCCTAGAAATAGAAGGGCTTCCTTCATTGTAAATCATCCCTCAAGAGAAGAAATAAGAATCACTATTTCTATTCTCTTTACTCTTCTTCTTGTTCTTTATTGTTTTATAACACATTATCAGCACGAGACTCTACCGTCTCAAATTTGAAGGCTAAGGCTAAGGTATTATTATTTTTCTTCCTTTTTGTTATGGCTAACAATCTTACGAAGTGTGAGTTCGTTGTCCTTCAAAGTTCGGGTAGGAACTATATTTCATGGGTGTTGGATGCTGAAATCTACCTAGATGCTATAGGTCTTAGAGACGCCATAAAGAATAAAAATACAGCATCTAGTCAAAATCGTGCTAAGGTTATGATTTTCTTACGTCATCATCTTAATGAAGTTCTGAAAATTGAGTACCTTACTACTAAGTATCCACTCGTATTGTAGAATAGCCTAAAAGAAAGGTTTGCCCACTTAAAGATGGTCATCCTCCCGAAAGCACGATATGAGTGGATGCATCTAAGATTTCAAGACTACAAGTCTGTTCATGAATACAATTCTGCCATGTTTAGAATTTCTTCTCAATTGAAACTATGTGGAGAGACGGTCAATGATGACGATATGATGGAAAAGACATTCTCCATTTTTCATGCCTCGAATATACTATTACAGCAGCAATATCAAGAAAAAGGTTTCAAGAAGTATACTGAACTGAGTTCTCATCTTCTCTTGGCTGAATAAAATAATGATTTATTGATAAAAAATCACGAAAACCGACCAACTGGATCTGCACCATTCCCTGAGGTGAATGATGTTCACGCTCACCATGCTAGGCGTGGAAAAGGTCGCGGCCCTGATCGTGGACGTGGTCGTGGTCTTGGTTGTGATGACCAAGAAAGAAACCCTGTTCCGGATGTTAATCATTCATCTAACAAAAAGAAAAAAGATGAGAAACGTGAAACAATTACTAGTTTCCGATGTGGTGGAAAAGGACACTATTCACATGATTGTCGTGCTCTCAAGCACTTGGTGGACCTTTATAAAGCATCATTAAAGAAGAAAGAGAGAAATCCCGAGGCTAACTTTCTCTCTGAAAATAATGTTGACATCACATGCTTGGATGTAGCAGACTTTTACGAGCACCCTGAAGAAAATATTGATCACTTGATTGGTGATGGTTCCGTAAACATGGAAGAATGAATGCTTTTAATTTTTTTTTTATTGTTGATAAGAGTTAGAGAATAAAAAACATGTAAAAGTAGTTGTTTGCATGAGTATTGGTTTTTAATTCGTATTGATTAGTTCAATTATATTATTGTAATTTATTATTGAAGTGAATGGAATTTTAATTTCGTCGTTATTAAATAAATGAAAAAAAAAAGGAAAAAGACGACGATGATACGTGCAACTTGCACGAACTTTTGTTGTGTTCATTATTGCATATTAATATTTTGCATGTTAATATTTTTAGTTTTGCATCTTAATATTAATATTAGTTTTGCATGTTAATATTTTTAATAAAATATTCACATATAGTCATTACTTATCCATATGTGTTCAGAAAATATAATATAATAATATTATATTTGTATATTAACATACTGGACAAAATATAATATAATAATATTATATTATTATTATATGTATTGCATGATACTGTTCCGTACTATTAATTATAAATAATATATTAAGTATTAGATTCCTTATCAAATATTATATTGTTTCAATAGTTTTTGGACATATTTTTTTTAATTGCTTAGTAATGTCAGATTAACAATTTCTTATAGTATAAGCTTTCACTTTGTACAAAAATTTAATATATATCTTATTTGGTGTATGTCATTTTATTTGAAGATATGGATAATTTTTAAAGTAAGCTGTCAAATTGTGAAGATATATGTTTGATTGATTCTGGCACTACACATACGATATTCAAAGACGAGAAATATTTCTCTCATCTAAACATGGGCAAGATTAATGTCACTACAATTTCTGGTAGTGCTAATTTGATTGAAGGCTTCGAAAAAGCCATTATAATCTTGCCCAAGGGAACTAAACTCATCATAAATAATGTCATGTTTTCTCCTAAGTCTCGGAGAAACTTGATGAGTTTTAAAGATATCCGTGAAAATGGTTATCATATCAAGACAATTGATGAGATAAATCTTGAATATCTTGGTATCACCAAGAATTTCTCTGAGAAGACATGTGTTATTGAAAAGTTCCCTACTTTATCTTCTGACCTGTATTGGATAAAGATTTGTGTAATTGAGGCACATTCTATAGTAAATCAGAAGTTTACTGATTCCAATACTTTTGTACTTTGGCATGATCGTCTGGGACATCCAGGATCAATAATGATGAGATAAATCATAGAAAATCCAAATGGGCATCCATTAAAGAACTTGAAGGTTCTTTCGAATGGTGAATTTTCATGCAATGCTTGTTATCAAGGCAAGCTGATTGTGAGGCCATCGCCAACAAAAGTTGGGATTGAGTCCCCCGCATTCTTGGAACACATACATGGGGATATTTTTGGACCTATTCACCCACCTAGTGGGTCATTTAGATACTATATGGTCTTAATAGATGCTTCATCTAGATGGTCTCATGTGTGCCTATTGTCATCTCGCAACTTGGCATTTGCAAAATTATTGGCACAAATAATACGATTACGGGAACAATTTCTTGATAATCAAATTAAGTCTATTCACCTTGATAATGCTGTAGAATTTTCATCCCAAACATTTAATGACTATTTCTTATCGATTGGGATAAGAGTGGAACATCATATACCCATGTTCACACTTAAAATGACCTTGTTGAGTCATTAATTAAACGTCTGCAGTTGATAGCAAGACCATTGCTTATGAAAATTAAGTTGCCCACTTCTGTTTGGGGTCATGCAATTTTGCATGCTGCAACACTTGTTCGTCTTAGACCGACAAATTATCAAAAATTTTCTCTGTTGCAATTGGTTTTGGGTCAACAGCCTAATATATCTCATTTGAGAATTTTTGGGTGCGGTGTATATGTTCCTATAGCACCACCAAACCACACCAAGATGGGCCCCCAATGAAGGTTAGGAATTTATGTTAGGTTTGAATCACTGTCCATTATTCGTTAGCTTGAACCATTAACGGGAGATATGTTCACTGCTCGATTTGCAGATTGTCGGTTTGATGAGATAGTTTTCCCAAAATTAAGGAGAGAAGATAGTGACATCAAAAGAGAAATTTTGTCGAAAAATCCATCACTATCTCATCTTGATCCACATGCTTCTATTTGTGAGCAAGAAGTACAAAAGATTATTCATCTGCAGAAAATTGTAAATCAAATGCCTGATGCATTTACTGATTTTAAAAGGATCACCAAATCACATATTCCTACAGAGAATGTCCCAATTTGAATTGATGTCTCTAAAAGACCATCCACTAGTGTCATAGCTAATGAATCTAAAGCACGCTTGGAGCATGGCAGACCATTAGGTTCTAAGGATCGAAATTCTAGAAAAAAAAATGGTCATGATGACACTACGAAAGATCCTCATATGGAAGCTAGAGATTTTAGCAATGTTGATATTCCTGAAGGAATCAATGAGCCTGAGACTCAAGAAAATGAGGAACTATCCATAAATTCAAGTGATGTTGAAACTAATTTGAATCGATCTGAAATAGTAGTGGGTCATGTCTTTCCATACAATGTTACAACGAAAATCATGCAAGATAGTGAGGACCTTGAACCTCGATCTGTCATAGAATGTCGACAAAGAAATGATAGGCTAAAATGGCAAGAAGCAATTCAATCTGAATTGAATTCACTTGCCAAACGCGAAGTTTTTGGACCTATAACTCAAACACCTAATGGTGTTAAGCCTGTTGGCTATAAATGGGTCTTTGTACGAAAAAAATGAGAGAAATAAAATACAAAGGTATAAGGCACGCCTTGTTGCACAAGATTTTTCACAATGGTCTGATATCGATTATGATGAGACATATTCACCAGTTATGGAAGCAATAACGTTGCGTTATCTTATTAGTTTCACTGTCCATGAGTGACTTGAAATGCATTTGATGGGTGTGGTAACAGCCTATCTATATGGATCACTTGATAATGAGATATACATGAAAATTCCCGAAGGATTTAAAATGCCAAAAATATATAGTTCAAAGCCTCGGAAAATGTATTCTATTATATTGCAAAGATCATTGTATGGTTTGAAGCAATCTGGACACATGTGGTATAACCATCTTAGTGAATATTTATCTTAAGAAGGTTATACGAATGATGAAATTTTCCCATGTGTTTTCATAAATAAAACAATGTCGGAGTTTGTTATACTTGTTGTCTATATCGACGACATAAACCTTATTGGAATGCCAATAGAGCTTCAAAAGGCAATTGATTACCTAAAGAAAGAATTTGAGATAAAAGATCTCGAAAAGACAAAGTTATACCTTGGTTTGCAAAATGAGCATTTGACAAACGGTATCTTTGTCCATTAATTTGCCTACACAGAAAAGGTGTTGAAACGATTCTATATGGATGGAACACATCCATTAAGTACTCTGATGGTTGTTCGATCACTTGATGTGAATAAGGATCCATTCCCGACCTCAAGAAAAGATTGACGAACTCCTTGGTCCTGAAATATCATATCTTAGTGCAATTGGTGCACTAATGTATCTTGCAAATACTACAAGGCCTGATATTGGCTTTTCAGTAAATTTGCTGGCAAGCCATAGTTCTGCTCCTACTAGGAGACATTGGAATGGGATCAAACACATATTACGGTATCTAAAGGGGACTACCGATATAGGCTTATTTTATTCTAAAGATTGCAGCTCCGATCTTGTTGGTTATGCTGATGTTGGGTACTTATCCGACCCGCATAAATATCGGTCTCAAATAGGCTATGTATTCATATGTGGAGGTACTATCATATCTTGGAGATCAACAAAGCAGTCTATTGTAGCCACTTCATCGAATCACGCTGAGATTATAGTTATTCATGAAGCAAGCCGAGAGTATGTGTGGTTGAGGTCCATATTAAATCTCATTCGAGAAAAATGTGGCTTGAAATGTGACAAAGTACCCACGATTTTATATGAAGATAATGCAGCATGCATAGAACAGCTTAAAGGAGAATTCATAAAAGGAGATAGAACTCATCCCTTGAAGGATGTTGGACTGACCTTGCTGAGATATTGAGAAAGTTGAGGTGATGCACAAGGCACCTAGGTACAAAATCGTGACTGATTATCTGAGATCTGAAACTGAAGCGTGATGCACGAATGCATAGACATACTAACTTATCTGATTAACTGAGTAATTGGTAACCGAATGTTGGGTATGTAAGCCTGAATTGTACTTAATCTGAGTAGCTGGGCTGAGGCTATAAAGTATTATTCATATCAAAAGAGACTAACTGAGTAACATAAGGTAACTGATCATGGATTTCATAAAAGCTATATTATTTGAAAATGCAGGACCAAGCGTATTACATGATTTGGAAACATTCCATAGACTGAGGTATTGGAATACCTATAACTGAGTAGATGATAACTGTATGCTATGGTCAAGCAAGTCTAAGACTAAACTGAATTTCTGAGCTGAATACAGATCTGAAGCTGACACTATAACTTAAGACTGTTACTGGGATCCATACTGGAACTAAATGTTGGGTCCCGATAACTGAATACTAAAACTGAGGTTTTGACTGATACTGAAGTGCTTAATTCTGAGACTGAGCACTAATTACTGAGTGTTGAGTACTGAAACTATAACTGAGATGGCAACTGAGTTATGATAGTCGCATAATGAAGGCTGACATAAGTCAAGGATCTAAATATACATCCACACTCTGAAAAAAAAAATTCCAATTTCTAAGTACTACCTCTTGCTAGCCCTTTCCTTGCATACTAACAGGATATTCAAGCTTATCTCATGCACGCAATAATCTGCTCTTAACATGAAAGATTAACTCTCTCCCATCTAAGCAATTTCTCAACACTACACTATTCTCATAAAGAGAGCTCATGAAGGGTTAAATCAGGAGAACCTGAAACATGAATGGATACTGACTGAACTTGACATATGACTGAAACCTGAGGAATAGAATATCAACAACATGTATTTACAAAAGGGTCTGAACTGATTATACTAGGGAGCATGATACGTGCACATGAGTCATGAGCTACATGACCTGAGTCTGGAATTTCTGAGTTCATGGAACATGATTTGTAACACTGAGTGATCTAGAACTGAACTTCCTATACTGGGAACTGAAAGCACACACAATTCTATGGAATACGTGTGAACATAAGCTATATCTATGGAATCTGAGACATGAAGCATGCATAGGCACTATGCTGACTGAAGTACAAAGCTTTACGCTGAGATAAGGATGGGTCGGGAATCGCCTTCCCTAACTGCTTTTCTGTGCATACTGGCACTACTACTGGAATCTGATAGCCTAACTTGGGTACTTGATCTACTCCCCCTTGGCTTTAAGACATCATCATAAGTCTGTGAACACTAAACTAATCTCTGAACTGCACTGAAATCACCATCACATACTTACACTCTGATCAATACATGCTCACCTTACTAAACACATCATCTGCCTATGTTTCCTCACATACTACTAATATCACATCCACACCTTCATGCCTAATTTCAAGTCAATAAACTTAAATTTCTCACTCCCACTGTTCAAGCCTACTAATTTATTCTGGCATAACTATCCCCATGAATACATAATTTATTCAATCTGGATATCGTATCCCAACTTGTCTACTACTAAACTCTTGGGTTCATACTTCTAACTTTGGGTCACATTCTATCATAGAATTTTGAGATGGGATCTGATGGCATATCTAAATATGGGTTCGAGAACGAGTTCTCATGCTCATGAATGAGATCCGTACAACTTTGGAACATAACTTAACTGATGGGATACTATCTGAGAAAGCCCGATCTTTAGGACTTGAGCTTCACTGTTTCTGTTACCTTGAAAGTAAGGTGGAACTAACATGAGTGAAGCATGATGAGAATCTACATGAGTTTCTTAGAGAACCTTGCTATAGCACGATCTGAGACATGAAAGAAGGGAAACTGTTACTAAAATATCTCATAGCCTCCTGCACATAAGTGTAGTGCACAACACATGCATGTACAAGACTCTACTAGATGCGGCTTTCAGACTTCTTAGGACTCTAATGAACCTTAGGCTCTGATACCAAGTTTGTAACACCCCAATTTTCTGAACCGAAATGCTACACGGTGCTCATGACCCCGAAGGATCACAAGCTAACCCATGACTGATATCTATATTTGTACATTGCATAATATAACATGAAAATACGGAAACATGTACTGAATAGCCTTAAGGTTCAAATCTAAATAAAAACATCTGATAAGAAAAATGTCTGAAAATGGTATAACAATACAAAAATAAATCTGAAATAACTGTATGACATGCTATAGTCTAGAAAGCCTCTAAACTCTCTGAATAAGGAGTTGATGAAATATGTCTCCAACTAACTCCGTCTAGCAAAACTGAACTGAAATAATAAATGAAATAAAATAATATCGTCCTCGAATAGATGAGGACTCACTGCAACTCTGTGACTGGAATTCTACTGCTGATCTGGAACACGTGCCTCTGAACCTATGGTGTAACATAAGAGAATGCACCATAGAGCAAATGCGTCAGTACGTCTAAATGTACTGAGTATACGAGTGAGGTAGGCTAAATGCAAAAGGTTATATGCATGAACAATGCTGACTAATTTGAACGTGAGAATACATACATGCATAAGCAACTATAACTGAACTCGTGGAGATAATGACTACTGAGTATGGATATTAACAACATGAGTGTACTGATACTGAGATAATGAATAGATAAACGACTATTTCTGACATTTCGAATTATGAATAACTTCTCTGGTTGACTGTGTCTAACAGTCCTAAAACTGAGTGCTGATAGCATGAGTGACTATATCTGATAGCCCTAATACTGATTACTGATAACATGAATAACTGTATCAGACAGTCCTGAATCTGATGGAACTATCTGAGTCCCGTACTGCATCTGAGTTGACTGTATCTGACAGTCCTGGTATACTGAAATCTGAAGAACTATCTGAGTCCATTTACTGAGACTGAGACTGAAACTGTGGGAGGTATTTGTTCAACCGACGTACCCCATATATGCCATTATGGCTAAGCTGGGGTCCAATCTCTGCCCTGACTGGAAGGGTGTCAATACTGCGCCACTAGTAAGGACAACGTGTGAGCAACCCTCATATAACAGGTAACTCTAGTGAGAATGGTGGGAACCCTCATATAACAGGTTAAGCCACCTCATCTACCCTCATATAATAGGCTGTGATATCTCAACCTATGTTGGCTACATAGTTCTGGAACGCAAGGATGACTGCTAAGAATCACACCCTCATATAACAGGTGAGTTCCCATCCTTAGGTTCACTCAGTGCTAACTCTCACTCCCATCTGAAGAGACTGAACATGATTTAACTGACTGGGCTGATTGACTAAACTGAACTGATTTATATAACTGAACTAATTGACTGAATTGATTAAGTGAACTGATGTTAGTGGGATTGTTTAGTGAAGCTAAACTAAGTATACTGGATTTCGATGACTGACGGAGTACTACTGATATCTGGTAGCTAACTGAGTTCATGAGATTACTGATCTTACTGAGTACCAAGTTTGTGAGATTTCTAAGAGTACTGAATTACGGAGATTTCTGAAGTTTCCGATATCACTGAGTACTGAGATTAATTGAGTTTAACTGAGATTGACTGAGTTACTGAACTTTCCTGAGTCACATGACTGACTGAATTCTTTGGAACATGGCTTGACTGAGAGTATCGTGAATACATGACATGGCTCTAGGCACACAACTATATTTTTCGGGTACAAGTACCCCCAGGACTCAATGGAAGGAAACTGACAAACATGACTTTCTTGAATGCATGACCAACATCAACAATCCATAATATCATAACTTAGGGAATTTCATGAAGTACATGGTATCATACATCTTTTACATAAGTAGGATCTTGGCAAGTAAGTATGGCATAATCTCATAAAACTAGTTCATGAACAATCCAACAATATTTATAAGACACAACATCAACATGAAAGTCATTGGAACATAGGGGCATATCATGAATCCTTCACTTAATCACAATTTAGCTATATTGCATGATTTCTAGTTCCTTGGGCATTTTATCAAACACCTTGCATGCACTCTTTAAGGCATAGGTATATCCATAAGTTTCACCATATTAAACCACTCAAATTCATGAGTTCCAACTAACATGATCATAATCTCCATGAAAATACATCAAAATACTACTTTACAACATAAATAACAACCCCCAACATATATAGAATCATATCACCATGAAACAATCATAGTTTAGTATTTAAAGATTGATTCATGAACTCCACGGATGAAAGGGATCCGTGGATGAACACTACGCATACCTTAGTGATTGAATCTTGAAAGAGATCTAATGTTTTTGAAGGTTCTTGAAGAAATCCTTAGGCTTGCTCTTGAGATGATCTTGAGAGGAAACCCTAATCGTGTGGTTGAGAGTGTATGAGAGAGCTTTTTGAGATGTTTAACTAAAGAGAATGGAAGATAATATGTTTCTTGAGGGTTATAAGTCATGGGAAGTGAAGGAAAAAGACCAAAATACCCTTAATAAAACGTCCGTCAATTGCTGGAAAAAATAGCTGACGACATTCGTGTCAAGCCATCATACTTGTGATAGGTCGTCACGAATTGTCGTCACAAAAAGGTAAAATCTTGGTTTTCTGGTTAAGGTTGACGACATTGGTGATAGGATGTCACGGGCGTGATGTCTTGTCACAAAATGTCGTCACTGGGGGTAAAAATCTGCTCAGGGATGACGACATTGGTGATAGGCCGTCACGGGCGTGACGGCTTGTCACAAAATATCGTCACTGGATTTCCCAGCCTGACATGCCGGAGTAAAATGGGCATAACTCCTTGCTCCGATATCGTATTTAGGCAAAATTGGTATCGTTGGAAAGATAATTCAAACATATTTCATTTGATATATAGTAAGACACCCAATTCGTCATATACAGGGAGTTATGATCGTTTGAAGTTGACCCTGAAATGCTGAAAAAAAAACTGGGCAAGCACTAGAGTTAGCAGACAGCGCGGGCTAATCGCCCGGAGCTTATGTTTTGGGAACCCAAACTTGCCCTTACGCTATTATAAAAAATCCAAAACTCACCTGGGATATACTACAAGCTTTTCCGATCGTAACGCAACTTGAAAACTGAAAAACGGATGTCGAGAAAGTCGCCAAATAAATCCCCGAAGTTTGGAGGTCTAAAATAAGACTAAGTTTTGAATCTTGAATAGTTAGCAAAAATTTTCTAAGTCTTGGGATCTTTCATGGAGCTTTACGAGCTGAATTTGACACACAATTTTGTGGGGTATTACGCAAATCCTTCTGGTTGTTTCATGTAGACTTCTTCGTCTAAATCTCCATTCAGGAATGCGGTCTTTACATCCATCTGATGAATCACAAGACCATGAATTATTGCTAAAGAAATCAGGAAATGAATAGAGGTCATCCGAGCTACAGGTGCAAAAGTATCAAAATAATTAATATCTTTCAATTGAGTGAAACCTTTAGCCACCAAACGAGCTTTGTACTTATCTAAAGTACCATCGGATTTCATTTTTTTCTAAAAATTCATTGGCAACCAATTGGTTTACATCCAGGAGGAAAATCTGATAATATCCATGTATTATTAGACAGTATAGAATGCATTTCATTATCAATGGCTTCACGCCAAAATGGAGCATCATGTGAACACATAGCTTCAGCATAACTTTCAGGATCTTTTTCAACCAAATAAGTTTGAAAATCAGGTCCAAAGTCTTTTGATTTGGCTAATCTTGAACTATGTCTTGGTTGACTTTCTTACAATGGCTCAACTATTTTCCTTTTAAGAGGAGAAATAAAAAAACTTGCATCTTATTCAAAAGAATCTTTTTTCTTGGGAAATATATGCTCCAAAAAGTTAGCATGTAAAGATTCAATAATTGTGTAAGGACTTGGGGTCTCAAGATTTAAAAATCTATAAACCTTACTGGTTTGTGAATAACTAATAAACACACAATCTACTCCTCTATAGCCAATCTTGGTTAAATGTTGATCTGATAATCAAACATGAGCAAAACAAACTCAAATTTTAAAATAATTTATATTTGGTTTTTGATTATTCCAAAGTTCATATGGACATGCATCGTGATTCCTGGAGGTAATTCTATTCAAAATATGACATGCTGAAAGTAAGGCTTCAGTCCACAAATTTTCAGACATATCAGATCCATAAAGCATAGAATTAACCATTTCTATGAAAGTCCTATTTTTTCTTTCTGCTACACCATTTTGTTGTGGTGTATAGGACATGGTCAATTATTTTTCAATGCCTTTTTTTTCACAAAAATCAATAAAATCTGACTTTAAGTACTCTCCACCTCTATCAAACCTAATTGATTTAATATTCAAACTCAATTTATTTTCAACTTCTGCTTTATATGTTTTAAGTCTCAAATGTTTCATCTTTTGTTTTCAATAGAAAGACATAAATATATCTTGAGTAGTCATCAATAAAAGTGATAAAATACCTCTTTTCATGACATGACAAACAATTCATCTCACAAATATCAGTGTGGATTAATTGCAAAAGTGTGAAAGTCCTTTCAACTGTCTTAAAGGACTTCTTTGTAATCTTGCATTTACTACAAGCTAAGTAAGACACTTAGTAGTATGATTCTTTCCACAATCTTTGATTAATCCATTATTCACCATAAGATGAATGGATCTAAAATTCACATGTCCAAGATGTTCATGCCATAAGTCCAGAGACTCCACAAGATAAGCAGAAATATTTTTATTTTCAATATAAAGTTTAAACATTCCATTTGCAACATAACCTTTTCCAACAAACATGCCATTTTTAGATAAAATAAATTTATCTACCTCAAAAACTATTTTAAAATCATTCTTTGAAAGAAGCGTACCTGACATCAAGTTCTTTCAAATATCAGGAACATGCAATACATCCATCAATGTAACTATCTTTCCAAAAGTAAATTTCAGTTCAATAGTTCCTTTTCCCACAACTTTAGTAGGGGAGGAGTTTCCCATATATACAATTTTACCGTCCTCCACTAATTCATCAGTCTTGAAAGAATTTCGATTACCTGATATGTGACGAGTTGCGCCGGTATCTATCCACCATTCCACTTGATCTTCCGCTACAAATGCTTCTATGACCATTGCCATAAGATCATCTTTTTTATTTTTATTTGCTTTTTCTTTCTTTTTTTCGGCTTTGAGAATTCTAGAATCACACGCGTAATAACCAACTTTGTGACAATGATAGCATTCACCAGATTTAAAATTGGCACCATTACGCTTGAAATTTGTAGACTTCTTTGCCTTTGAAAAATTCTTATTTTCAGGTTCCTTCTTGTTTGATTTTTCTTCAACCATATGAGCTTTCATGACAGGTTCCTTCAAACTATTATTATCGTGCCATCGTGTCTCTTGTTCAATTTGCAAGTGTTGCAACAATTGTTCAAGAGTCAAATCTTCCTTTTTGTGTAAGAGTTTGCTTTGGTACTCTTTCCAAGATGGAGGAAGCTTTGATACAATAGCACCAACATGAAAGTTTTCATCAAGAGCAATTCCAGATATAGCAATTTTATTAGCTATAAGTTGGAATTCTTGTACTTGTTCAGTGATTGACTTGTCATCAACCATTTTGAACTCCATATAATTTGAAATGAGAAATTTCTTAGAACTCGCCTCTTCTGCTAAATAAATAGCTTGAAAAGCGTCTCATATCTCTTTAGCATATTTGCATTTAACATAATATTGATCATAATAGTTATTGGACATTCCTCCAAGAATATAATTCTTGCACAAATAATCATCATACTGCCACTTGGCAATTTGTTCTTTAATCAAAGTAGTCTCGTCAGATGCTATACCTCAGAACCAGGAGCATTAGGACAAGGTTCTTCAAGAACATATGCTAACTTTAATCGTCTTAGAAAGAATTCCATCTTTCCATGCCATCTAGGAAAGTCTTTGCCATCAAATATTTTAAAATTAGGATTAAGCAAAGATGGAATACTATTTGATATTGATGTAGAAGCCATTTAGATAACTATCTTCAAAGTGTTAGAACAATAATGATAATTGTACAAGAATTCAACATAAAACTTGCTTGGCTTAGAGGCACGATAATACACTTCTTGAAGATAGTTGGAGTCTCTCCCACGAGCAAACGGAAGAATTAGTAACAACTCTACCTTCGGGATACAACTAAGCCACAAAACAAGTAGCATTCAAGAATGTTGCTCTTCCATTCTTGAATTGGTGATCTCACCTTTTGATCAATGTCTCTCAAATATTTTTCAAGGGGAAAGTAATTTTTGAGTGCTTGTCTTTTCAAACAAAAGAAAACACTATTTATAAGATAAAAGTTCCATGCAAGAGAAGAGTATTAATTAAGTAATAGTTAATGGGTTCATTATATTTTAAAACAAAAATGTCTTTCTTTCAAGAACCTAAAACGTAAAACTTAATAATAATGAATTTATCAAATTCATGTTCTTTGTAACTCAAAACTTTAAGTGATGCATTTGTTTCAAAACTAGAACTCTTAAAAAATTTTAACCGATGTATTTGTTTCAAAATTTATTGAAACATAAACTTAACAGTTTCTCCAGCTAAACTAACACAGGAAAGCCAAGTGATGCTAGGTATGATAGTGTATGCTACGAATTAAAGGTACCAATAAATGGTCTGACCTACAACCCTCAAACAAGGAAGAAAAGATGGAGAGAATTCACTGAAGCATCACCACCCTGTAAGAGAAAATGATTCAAACAGGTTCAGAAAATAATTAATTTATAGGCTATAACGGCGCATCTGAGGATACCTTTTAGCTAAAACCACTATGTACTATCACCTCCTAGCAAATATACTATCTCAAACATCAAATCTTGCTAACGATAAATTTAGAAGTCTCATATGGGCTAAGTCATATACTTCAAGAGTTCATGTCCAAATTTCGGTTCAAATAAATTGATAACATAAAGAAACAAAAAGCATGCTCACTAATGCGATGAAAAACTATTAGACTTACCAATGAATTTATTACTCCAGCTTAGAAATTATGCAAGCGCTGGGATGCTTCTCCCGAGCCAAGTAGACCAAAGTTGGCATTCTTACCCCATCATTATCCTTTCTCTCTTCATCTCTCCTGTCAATTAGTATCTGGTTCGAGGACCAACGAGAATAAGTAAAATCAGACAACTAATTAACGTTACACGA
The DNA here is from genome assembly GCA_030864215.1 of Capsicum pubescens. Classification (NCBI taxonomy): domain Eukaryota; kingdom Viridiplantae; phylum Streptophyta; class Magnoliopsida; order Solanales; family Solanaceae; genus Capsicum; species Capsicum pubescens. Next base: position 281,138,243 of record CM061549.1, read on the forward strand.
ATTCAAAGCAGTAGGTGATAGTTCAGTTTGTTAATGTGTATTTTAATTTTGCTTGTTCAGGAACTGCTCCAAGCCTGCGTGCAACTTCAATTCTATTTCCTATATCCTCATACAATCTCTGCGTACTATTAACATAAATTGGCTATCAAACCGTATCTATACCTCAGCATTATTTTCATCCATGCTTAAAATTTACTTGAGATTCAACAATGGTAATCAATAGAGTAACTGGAACAGAATTCTAAAAAGAATCAATGGTGCTTATGGCATACAAGATAACAAAATGTCACTCCTTTAGTAATTCTGCACATGATTGTTAAAGATTAATTGATAAAACTAGATTACACTTCTTATAGAGAGCAGTGGTGGACCCAGAATTTTGTTCATGTTAAAGTTGTACAACATCAGCTTTGTTTAAATTTGACCAGGTCTGCAGTAGGCTATCATTTAGCTTTAGTTGTTAGGCTGTTATTTTAAGTACGTTAATGTTTTCCTGATATTTAGAGTTGCAGATAGTTGGTCCAAAAGTTTAGGAGAGTTTGGTTAGTGCTTTGTTAGTGGTTTAGTAGGATTATGAGTCTATGTAATTTGCAATATTTATTTAAAGGGTCATCAACAGGGAATGAAATAGTTGTTCAGTTTTCTCTGCAGAATATATCTTTCTCTTACGGCTCTTCTTTATTGAACGCATTCCTTCTTTAAAGCTATTCATTTGGTATCAAGAGCAAGGCTGTTCTTTGGGAAATCACTTACTGTAGCCTTTTGAGATTTTTTACTGTTGACACAATGACAGACCTACAAGCTGTCGGCAGAATGAAAGAGCTCAACAATAGCAACTACAGTACATTGTCCACTTGCATAATGTCTTATATGCAAGGGCAAGATCTGTGGGAGGTTGTGAATGGCAGCGATGTGACACAACCAGAAGCAGAAGACGCACACGACACGTTGCGGAAGTGGAAGATAAAATTGGGAAAGGCTATGTTTGCTTTGAAGACAAAAACTGAAGAAGATATACTAGAGCATATACGTGATGCCAAAACTCCAAAGGAAGCTTGGGATACGTTTTCCAAGCTGTTCTCAAAGAAGAACGATACGAAGCTCCAACTCTTATAGTATGATTTGTTGTCAGTGTCACAACGCGACATGACGATATCACAGTACTTTCATAAAGTAAAGTCACTATGCCGGGAGATTTCTGAGTTGGATCCGGAGGCTCCTATTGGTGATACTAGGATAAAACGCATCATCATTCATGGTTTGAAGCCAGAATTTAGGAGGTTCATTGCTTCCATACAAGGATGGCAAATTCAACTGTCGCTTGTAGAATTCGAAAATTTGTTAGCTGGTCAAGAAGCCTTAGCTAAGCAAACGGGAGGAGTCTCGTTGAAGAAGGAAGAAGAGACACTCTATGCCAATCAAGGAAAATGGAATTCCAAAAAGCATACCACCGGTATATCCAAGAATAATAATGACAAGGCAAGAAGTCACCAAGGCGAAGAGAGTGTTCATGCAGGAGGAGCTTCTCAGAATCAAGACAACAGTAAGAAGTTTCAAGGAAAGTGTTACAATTGCGGAAATAGATGTCATATGGCGAAAGATTGTTGATCAAAGAAAAAAAGTGTTAAGAACAATGTTGCTACATCAAATAGTGAAGAAGAGCGGGATACAGATGCATTCTTTGTTGTAGAAGAAGAAGAATTGGCTCTCGTTACAACGACAAAGACAATTGATTACGAGAAGGATTGGATTGTCGACTCGGGATGCTCAAATCATATGACGGGTGACAACGAGAAGCTGCAGCACCTGTCAGAGTATAAGGGAAGCAGGGTAGTCGTAACGGTGAACAAATCAAAGTTACCGATAGCTCACATTGGTAATACAGTAGTCTCTCCTCAACATAGTGATACCGAGGTGCCGCTCCAAAATGTTTACCATGTCCCAGGTATGAAGAAAAGTCTTCTTTTCATGGCACAGTTAGCATCTTCTGGCTATTTTGCTCTATTTGGTCCACAGGATGTGAAGGTTTATCGGGACCTAGAGATTATAGAAGAACCTGTGATGAAAAGACAAAGGTTGGAATCAGTCTACATAATGTCTGTAGAAGCTGCATATGTAGACAAGACGAAAAGGAATGAAACAGCATATGTGTGGCACATGCGGCTGGGTCACGTTAGCTATTCCAAATTAGAAGTGATGATGAAGAGGTCGATGTTGAAGGGACTTCCACAACTTGAAGTGAGAAAAGACATGGTATGTGCAGGCCTCCAGTATGGAAAATCACATCAGTTGCCTTTTGAAGAATCCCACTTTCAAGCAAGAGAACCATTGGAGTTAGTTCACTCTGATGTGTTTGGGCCTCTGAAACAAGCTTCCATAGGTGGGATGAAGTACATGGTGACTTTTATTGATGAATGTGTGGATTTACTTTGTGAAAGAAAAATCTAAATATTTTTCAAAGTTTAAAGAATTCAAGAAGGTAGCAGAAGCGAAAGTTGGCAAAAGAATTTGTTGTCTACACAGTGATAATGGGGGAGAGTATACCTCAGACAAGTTCTGTGATTTCCTTCAAGAAAGCCGAATACGTCGTCAGTTCACATGTGCTAGCACTCTACAGCAGAATGACATAGCAGAAAGAAAGAACAGGCACCTGACAAAAATTTATCGAAGCATGCTTCACGCGAAGAACATACCAGGACATTTTTGGGCAGAAGCAATGAGGACGGCTGAATTTGTGATCAACAGGCTTCCTCAACAAAGGTTATGTTTTATTTCACCTTTCAAAAAATTATGGAACATGAAACCTTCAGTTAGTTATTTTCGAGTTTTCGGATGTGTTTGCTATGTATTTGTACCTAATCATTTACGTAGTAAAATGGACAAGAAGGCTGTCAGATGTATTTTTGTAGGATATGACAGTCAAAGAAAAGGGTGGAGATGTTGTGACCCGACAACCGAAAAGTGTTACACATCCCAAAATGTGGTATTCGATGAAGCTTCTTCATGGTGGTTATCAGACAAGAAAGTACTGCCAGAATCAGATGTTTTTAAAGATGTGGTGCAATCTTCTCAAATTTAATTGGGTTTAGGAGAAGCAAAAGATGCAGATGACGAAGACAATGTCAAAGAAGGTGTAGCCCAATGTCCTTGGAAAACTAGTGTGTATCAACAACCATGTGAATAAGCTGAACCTAGTGGAGTGGAAACACCAACTCAGCTAAAAAAATCAACAAAAATCAGAAAGCCAAATCTAAAGTATGTCAATGCCGCAATAGTGGAGGAAGAAGGTGCAAATGAGCCTGAGACTTTTGAAGAAGCATCTCAAGATCAGAAGTGGAGTAAAGCTATAAAAGAAGAAATATCAGCACTAAAATAGAATCAGACTTGGGAGTTTGTACTAAAACCAAGTGATGTGAAGCCGATATCTTGCAAATGGGTCTTTAAGATAAAACGTCGAGCAGGTGGGTCGATCGAAAGGTATAAGGCTCGTTTGGTGGATCGTGGATTTTCTCAATAATATGGACTAGACTATGATGAAACTTTTAGTCCAGTTGCAAAGCTTACAACTGTAAGAGTCCTATTAGCACTTGCAGCTTGTGAAAATTAGAATTTGTGGCAAATGGACATGAAGAATGCATTTTTGCATGGGGAGCTGGATCGGGAGATCTACATGGACCAGCCAACTAGCTTTCAAAATCAAGATTACCCTGAGTATGTGTGTAAGCTATGGAAGACACTTTATGGATTAAAGAAAGCACTGAGGGTCTGGTATGGTAAGATTGTTGAATTTCTTACTCATAGTGGATATTTGGTGACTAGTGTACATGCTAGCTTGTTCGTCAAAGCTAAAGAAGAGAAAATAGATATTGTACTAGTATATGTGGATGATTTAATCATCACAGGAGATTATGAAAAAGAAATTTTTCGAACTATGGAAAACTTGTCAGTTCATTTCCAAATGAAACAACTTGGACAGCTCAAGCATTTTCTTGGCATAGAGGTCAGTTACTCTCAAGAAGGAATATTTCTCCATCAGCAAAAATATTCCAGAGAGTTTCTAAAGAAGTTCAAAATGCTTAAGTGTAAGCCAATCTTGACGCCAATAGAGCCAAATGCCAAAATATGTGCTCCTGAAGGGAATGATTTAGAAGATGCTACAATGTACTGACAGTTGGTAGGAAGTCTTATTTACTTAACTTTAACAATATCAAATATCTCTTTTGCAGTTGGTATAATGAGTCGATACATGCAACAGCGAAAGAAACCTTACTTGGAAGCAGTTCGCCGAATTCTGAGATATGTGAAAAATACGCTAGGCTATGATATTATGTACAAAAGAGGTGAAGATTGTAAACTAATTGGTTATTGTGATGTTGACTATGCAGGTGACCATGATACTCGACGCTCAACTACCGGGTATGTTTTCATGCTTGGTTCAGGAGAAATTTCTTAGTGTAGCAAAAGACAACCAACAGTGTCTTTGTTAACCACTGAAGCGGAGTACCGAGCAGCAGCGATGGCAGCTCAAGAAAGCAGTTGGCTTATGCAACTATTAAAGGACTTGCATCAACAAGTGTTGTATTCAATTCCTTTGTACTGAGATAATCAGTTAACAATCTGCTTGGCTGAAAATCCAGTGTTTCACGCAAGGACTAAGCATATGGTGATACATTATCATTTTATCAGGGAAAAAGTCTTGCAAGGAGAGATTGCTTTGGAGCATACTAAAACAGAACATCAAATTGCAGACCTGTTCACAAAAGGTCTAAATGTCAACAAGTTGGAAAGTTTTTGCCAGCAGTTAAGCATGGTTAATACAGGGAGCTGATGTCGAGAAGGGGTGTCAAAGTTGTACAACATCAGCTTTGTTTAAATTTGACCAAGTCTGCAGTAAGCTATCATTTAGCTTTAGTTGTTAGGCTGTTATTTTAAGTACGTTAGTTTTTTCCTGATATTTAGAGTTGCAAATAGTTGGTCCTAAAGTTTAAGAGAGTTTGGTTAGCGCTTTGTTAGTGGTTTAGTAGGATTACGAGTCCATGTAATTTGCAATATTTCTTTAAAGGGTCATCAATAGGGAATAAAATAGTTGTTCAGTTTTCTCTGCAGAATGTATCTTTCTCTTACGGCTCTTCTTTATTGAACGCATTCCTTCTTTAAAGTTGTTCAATTATATTCAAGTGGGTTCTAGTTACATAATCTAAAATATTAATAATACTTATTTTTTTATTCTCATAATATCCCCAAAAAGTTATTTTTGAGGTAGTATTTTTTTCTAAAATAAATGAAAAATGTGTATATATATATATATATAATATAAGAGAGGATCCCTTGTTTTGATCGTCCTCACATCTGCAGCACACCATGGACATTGCTACACGTGCAGGTGTGTGCAACTATTGCCTTTTCCTTCCCCACATTATTTTGCTTTAAACCATTTCAATATGTGCTTTTATAATTGATTTAGATTGCAACTTTTTAAGGAATTTTTGGTCCCTTTTAATGTTAGTTTTCTTACTTATACATATTGATAAATTTTGGTAGTCCTTACAAGGCTATTTTAGTAATTTTAATTAATTTATTAATTCACTAAACTTATGGCATGTACTTGATAAAGATAAAACTACTTTATTTCTTTGTTTGCCAAATGAGACTTTATATGTGGTGTTATATAATATGAGAAATCATTATTGAGTTTTTTCTTGAATTTTTAATTGTTTAACTATTTTTATTTAAAAATAAAAATAGGGAGGAAATTACAAAGTAGAGAATCAAACCTTCACTTATAAGGTGAGAGTTCAAGCTGACTATCAACTGAATTATTTAGATTTATCTTTTATTTAACTAATCGATAAATCTTTTAACCAACTATATAAGACTATATTTATTTCTGATGAACTGAGTATGATTCTCAATATTTCCTAATTACTTTTTACAAATTGAATAGAAATTTTTTATGGACAAATGAAATTATCAATAAAATATTTTAAATATTTAAAGTTAAAATTATTGATAAATTTAAAAATGAAGGTAGTAGTATCAATTAAGATCAAACTATTTTTAAAATATCTTTTTTGATTAATTGGGAATTACTATTCTTAGGCATACACTAAATATAAAAAGCTAATAGATTCTCAAAGTTCATTTTGATGAACTTAATTTTTTTCGTTTAATTTAAAGTAAAACTTAGTTTAAATTATCATATTAACCAACTTAAATTCTTGTCACGTGAAATTATGAATAAAACTAAGACTTAATAAATATCTGAAGAAATATATTTTCTACTTTTAGCTATAGAATGTATGTTCATAATTTCATAAAAGTATCAATGTTTTTCAATTTATGATCTGTGCGAGTTGTAATTATTTTACATATTTAATTATATTATTATATAAAATATTAAATTATTTGAATTTGGGTCCGGGCTTAGCACGGGCCTTATAAAACTAGTATATATATATATTAAGAGAGGGCACTGAATTCTCAGTTCTTAGGACGCAGACTTATAGACTTATATGCACGAACAGCGTGAAGATCTCTCAGACTACTATGGTGATTTTTAGCGCGAGGATAGTAAGTTGTTACCTTCCCTCTGATGTGAAGAACAAAAGCCTTGAAGCCAATTATGAATTGGGAAGGAGGCCAAAAAAAACCATTGGCTCAAACGACCACATTAGCTGTTGATAATCATGAAAGTAGACAGGTTAGATCAACAAATAAATCAGTACTACAAGTATGATCCAGTGACACGATATATTTTTTTCGTGCTACTTATAGAAAAGTCAAAAAATGTAGACTGACTAGACCATGATGGGCGAGGGTATTGAAAGTCTATAACGAAAGTAAGTATATCCATCAGAGCTTCCTTTGACAGTCCTGTCCGTATATCCATCAGAGCTTCCTTTGACAGTCCTGTCCAAGTCGTTGCTCAAGAAGGTGAATATAGGCTGCAATTGTAAGTGCTGCTCAACAAATGAGGAAGACTGACTGGCGGATGCTTTTCCATCTCTTTCGACCATCATGTTCATATAACAATCAATAGATCTTCTACCTTCGATACTCTAAACTTAATAAACAGCGGAAAATCACATTTCAGTAATAAATTATATTAAGTAAACTGCCCTACTACATCAATTTATACGCAATTTTCCACACGTTTTCACACTTATAAGTCAACAAAAAGGCCCTAAATGCACGAAAAAAAATAAATCAACTAGAGCTTGTAGTAGAACATACAATGCAGAAGATTCAGTTTGAGCAAAACTTCAACTGATTACACATTGAAACACCTGAAAATTCACATTCTCAAACTGAAAATTTGTAAAATTCTTCACAAAAAAAGAAATCCAAATTAACATGAAAATGAAATCAAATGAAGACTTGCCGGTTTGACAAATCCAATTGTCAAAACTAGTTGAAACCTAACAGTATAGAGAGAGGAGCTTGTCAAATCCGTCACCGAAGAAGAAATCAAAACGCGAAAACTAAATCAGATGAAGATTTCTTATAATACAGATTAACATTCTTTTTTTGTTGTTTAACTATGAAATTTTGCTTGTCGCTAATTCATCTTTTTCTAGTAGTAAAAAATGTCTACTCCTAATTAAGCTCTTCTTCAGGTCAGGGTCCAGGCCTAACATTCCTCAACAAACTTTGTTGGATTTTTATATTTAAAAAGAACGTCCATTGTATCTGATATTTTCAGTTATTCTGGTCTAATTAGAGATATACGCATCAGACCAAAATCAAGCATTGGATTTTAAAAAACTGTTAACCAGTCCTTTTTAAGATGAATTATTTTTGAAGAATAAAACAATACTGTTTATCATTTAGATAAAATAGAAGTCTAAATTTAATTCATCTTAGATTTTTGAAAATCGGAATAAAACATTGAATTTGGAAAGATGAAATACTCTTTAAAGACTTATTCCAGGAAATAATCAAATCACAAAACCCCAACTAGGAAGACTGGACCGAAATAAGTCATTTTTTGAATCAATTCACCAAAGTAATTTGTTTTTTGAAAATTTTACAAAACTAGTATAAACGTTGTTCCCAATAACGCTTTATGTTTTAAAAAGGTTAACGGCTCAAACGGAATTGGCGTTAGACGTTAGAATATAAAACGTTACTCACAGTAACGTTTTGACATAAAACGTTACTATCGGTAACGTTTTAGACATAAGACGTTACCGCCAGTAACATTTCTCTGTAGCTCTGCCACCCAAGAATCTCTGTACAAATCTGACATTAAATACGTTATCACCAATAACGTTTTAGCTGTAAAACGTTACTCCGAATAACGATTCTATCAAATCAACCCAGCAACTTTTTTGACCGAAATTTTGCCTTGAAATCGTAATCACTAGTCACATTTTTAGTTAAAAACGGTACTGTGAGTAACGTTTCTAGCGAATCAAATCACAGACCTGCAAAGTTTTAGGACAACAGATTATAAAAGTGACGGTATGTATAGAATGTTCAAACACATTTTACAATTCTAACCAAAGCTTTTGCTTATGTGCTTTATTCTAGAAACGACATTTACAAAGTTTTAATAGGTATGGCTAGCCAATATTTTGTAATGCATTAAAATTATTTTGATGTTTTAATAATTATAATACATATCTTATTTTTGTGTATAGCAGAAAAATGGCTAATTTTGAAGAAAATGTGATGGTTGTTTTGTATTGGGGTGGTGAAATAATTTCTGAAATGAGCAGATTTAGATATAGCGAAGGTGCTAGAATGATTGTTAGCATGTCTATTTCAACTAGCTACGTTGAACTAGTTGCAATGTTGCATGAAAAAATGAGGACAAACAGTGAAAATATTCAAATGGATATTTCTGGAAAATATCCATGCTCATTTCAAGGTAACATTACAAGGTTTATTGAATTTAAAATAGAGAATGACCAGTCTTTGCTACAATTTCTTGTCATTCCTCAAAAATTTTCGAATAAAATTGATATAAATCTTTTGGAGATGTATGTAAAGACTAGACCAACAAATCATGATAATCTATTTCAAATGAATGGTCAGCATGGTTATCATATGAATTTATTAGCTCAAAATTATGGATTTGCCATGCTCAGTCATCCTCATTTTGCATATACTGCAACCCCTAGTATCCATCAATCACTTGATGCAAGCCCTAACGAACATGAGTATCAATCATATGATGAATGATTAAGTAGTCAAGGACACATTGAAAGTGGCCACAGACAATATGAGATCAGGTGGGTGATCTTTACTTTTTTTTGAAACTATAAGAAATCTTATGCATCACTAATTCATTATTATTTTTTTCGCAGAGAAGATGAGGATAACTTTGATTTGTGTAATGATGCACATGCTCAAATTTGTGATGAAAGTTCGGAGGAAGATGAACCTTCAGAAGATGATGGAGAAAGTGAAACCTTAGAAAGTGAATCTGATGAAGATACCAATGATAGTGAAGATTTACCTCAAAATGATATTGGTGTAAATCTTCATAATCAATTTGGTCAAAGTGTGTCTGAAATGCAAAATCATGATATACCCTACTTTACAACATTAGAGAATGAAGAAGATATTTTTATCTCTACTCGTGAATCTGAGATGAATTGTTGTTCTGTTTGGTCTGACGATGGCAAAAAAGATTTAAAAAAAGGAATGTGTTTTAGCAGTAAAGATAGATTGAAACGGGCTGTGACAATTTGGAGTTTACGCAAAAATAAAGAATTCATAGTTGTAACATCAAGCAAAAAACTATGGATTGTCAGATGCAGGTTTCACGAATCATTAGGTTGTTGATGGTTTCTTCGAGGCCGAAAGGTTGGAGGTAGCCTTTGGAAGATAGGAAAGTATTTTGATAATCATAGATGTGAGACTGAAGGTCTTACTACAGGTCACGCTAACCTAGATACCAATTTAATTACATCTTTGTTTCTAAATCAAATACGTAAAAATCCCAAATTGTTGGTAGTAGATGTCATTTCTAAGGTTCATGAGATATTTGGTCATCAAGTAACATATAGGAAAGCGTGGCTTGGACGTCAACGAGCATTTAAATTGGTGTATGGTGATTTTCAGAAATCATTTAGTGAGCTTCCTAAGTTTTTTGCAGCTTTTCAACACTTTAACCATGGAACAATTGTAGAATGGAAACACGAAGAGTCAATGAGTTCGTTAGAGGTAAAAACGTTTAAATTTGTATTTTGGGCTTTCAAGCCATGCATTGATGGATTCCAAACTTGTCGTACAGTTATTTCAGTAGATGGAACCCATTTTTATGGTAAATATGAGATAAAATTATTAATTGTTATTGGAATTGATGGAAATGATAACATTCTTCCTCTAGCATTTGCTATTGTTGACAGGGAATCGAAAGAGGCATGGAAATGGTTTTTTAGAAAACTAAGCGCACATGTAATAAAGAATAGAGAAGATGTATGTATTATCTCTGATAGGGCAAAAGGAATCTTAGCTAGTTTATCGGAGTTGTGGCAATTTCAGGAGCCTCGGACCTTTCATTGATTTTGTGTAAGACATCTTAAGAGTAACTTTCAATCTTATTTTCCAAACAGGAATCTCAGTGATCTGATGTGGAATGTTGCATCGGCTCATCAAGTAAGGAAGTTCGAAGCTTTGATGTGGGAAATTAGGGAAGAAAATGAAGAAGCATATGAATATCTCATGCAATTTCCATTGGACAAATGGACGATTAGCCATGATGATGGAAAAAGATGGGGAGTGTTGACAACAAATCTTTCAGAATCTTTCAACGGTCTTCTAAAGAAATCTCGAGGATTGCCTGTCACTGCCATGGTGAGACTTTCATTGGAGCAAAAAGTTGAACAGTATACCCGTAGATCTCAAACAGCGCACCAACTTGTAGAGCAAAAGGAATTATGGACAAGCAGGTTCAAAGTAAAGTGGGAGAAGAACTACGAAAGTTCAAAAAGACACTTTGTTTTTTATTGGAATATATCCACTGGGATATATGAGGTTAGATGTATTCAAGTTGATGGTACTGGTGGTAATCCTCATCGTGTTTCACTAAATGATAAAAAATGTGATTGTGGAAAATGGGCTAATTTACACTTTTCGTGTTCACATGTCATGAAGGTTACTGAAAGAATGGGAGGGCTAGCTAGAAATTTTGTTAGCGAGCATTTCACAACAGAGAATTATGTTGCTACATACTCTGGTTCATTTTCACCGGTTGGGCACGAGGCATATTATCACGCCCCAAAATCTCATCGGGCCGGACTGGCACCCGAAGCCGAGAAGGCCCGGGAGAACCCGTTCAAATACCTGTACTTTCACTTACATGTCACCAAAAATTTGGACAGCACTTCGTTGCATATAGAAGGGTCTAATTACCTGTATCAGCACAACACGCACAAATATATATATATGTAATACTTGGCCATCGGGGCCACCACATATACAAATATAACATCACTATATAAACTTCCATGACTTTACCTTTCCTTATGTCTACAAGCTTCTAGGATATACATGACATAACTAGGGTCGGGATAACCCTCCCGCCCACACATGACTCCTGTACAATAACAAAACATAAGCAACCGACTCGGAAAACTCCGAAGCAAACTGGAGCTCACCAACAATAGCTGTATGACCTGGCTCCTATCTATGTTGTGTATGAGCTGAAGCACCTGTGCCTGCAGCATGAAATGCAGGTCCCCCGTGAGGGACGTCAGTACGAAATATGTACTGAGTATGTAAAGCTGTAAATAATCATATGTGATATGGGGGATCAAGAAAATCAGATACAAGTGAATAAATCATAATAGAAGTGAACCACACTTCATAAACACTTTTAGGATCATGTACATTATCATTAATCTGAATTGGGTTCTTGAATTCAAACACATTTGTGGAACGGTATACATTCATTCATTTCATTCTTTACAATTATCATTCGCCATTACCTCCTCCTCCCGAACCTCCAACCACCTAACAATAATCAATATTGTACCGTACTGTGACCATTAGGCTGCCCCCAGTACATATCAACTGTAATCATATCAAGTATCGGGATCGGCCCATGCTAGGCTTAAGCCCCTGGGCTACCACCCACACGTATATCAAGTAACACACATAAGAGATCTTTCCAATAACTTAGTTCAAAAGCTTTTGAGATTATTACATTAGTGTTCACGCCAATATAGTACCTTTGGAACAATGATACATCAATAGGAACCAAGTAATAGACCTTCTATACAATAACGATGTAATAAAGACTCATTGGTACATCAACAATGTGTTTCAGAATCATCAATATCACAACAATGAAATAGGAGCCTTTTGGTATATCAATGAAACATTTTGACACTTTATAGAATGGAAACAACTTCGTTGGTAACGTAGAACAATACATGTTTTTTGGACAACCTCGGAATCTTACTTGATGGAACATTGGTGTTTTCATGCCAAAGAACATCGTTAGAGTATGCTTTACATACCTCATTGTAGATTCGGATACCAATTCAACACAACTTCCCGCCTTTACAAATCACTTATCTACAATGAAATGTTTGGCATCTAGTATTAGCAACCCAACACCACAATTCTCTTCCATAATTCCATACAACCAATATTTGCAAAGCATTCCAAAAACCAACTTGAACAGTAGGTTTATGTGTATATATATATATATAATCATCATTTCAATACCACATCATCACACCAAATCCCTTCACAATTCAACATAATCCAACCATGTACAAGAATAATCCAACATCATTTCCAATCATCTTTCAACAACAATCAAATAACATACTTCTTATGCTCACACGCATATATATACATATCCATATAAATAACACCAACATAATTTACATCCTTACCATAAAATGGCCCTTTTGATTTCGAAGTCCTGTTGGCACAAATAAGGGGTGCTTCTCGAAGCCCTCGAGACGGTGAACACAACTACGGAATCAATTTGGATTTTCTACGGTTGAATCACAAGATAATTGAGTTGAAATTAGGCTAGGATTTCTTATTCTTCAATAATTTGGATGATAAATGATGGATATGAGGCTAAGTATATGTATATAATGACCAATTTTCGTCCATGAGGTGATGGAAAATGACCATATTGCCCTTAAAATTTAAGTAAATCCGAATCTGTCCATGGTGGACTGTTTTGATAGGCTAAAGTAAATCGACCATAACTCTTTTCTCCGATAATGGATTTGGGTGAAACCAATTGCATTAGAAATAAGACTCTCAGGTCTTCTCATCTATATATAGCATCTCACACAGTTCATTTTGTACAAGGAGTTATGATCGTTTAAAGTCGACCCAAAAATCTGTTTGGCTGCAGTACTTTTGTGTGCAGAAAATTTCTGCACATTTACTGTTCATTGCGTCCACCGTTTTCAAGTTTCAAACATGCTCGCTTATATCCGATACTCATCTGTTTTCAGAAATCTTTATATCGTTGGAAAGCTAACTCGATAAACTTCGCATAGAAACTTCGACGAGAAAATTCCGATATAAATAAAGTCGATTCCTATACACATATAATCAAACTATACCCTTGAAACCATCTCAAAATAATCAATACTCATACTTAAACTCATATATACCTAACTTATGATCAATACATATACTCCAACACATATAACCATGGCTAATTAACGTAATTAAGTACGGGGTGTTACACATATTGGCCATCTCCAAGTTTTATAATGAGAAGTAATGAATTCTATCGTCGTCCTAATCGACAAAGGACAACTAGAGTACCTAATGAGATGGATCATGGTCCTGCAGTATATGGGCGAGCTTCCGGGTTGTGTAGACAGACTGGACATGATAGGCGCCGATGTCCAACTCGTAATCAAACTTAAGAGGGTACTCTTAAAATTTCTAACCGTTTTAAGTCTAATGAATTCTGTTTTGTGGATTATTTCTAAGTCTAATAATTGTTTCATGAATTAACTGAGTGTAACTATAACACCCCGTATTCAAGTACGTGTATTGGCATATTCAAGTACGTGTATTGGTCCTATTTATATGGAATTAATTTTTTTTATTTTATTTATACTGGAATTTACCCGTCGATGGTTCCATGCGAAGGTTATTGAATAAGCTTTCCAATGATAGAAAGATTTCCAAAAATGGATAGGTTTCGGATATAATCGAGCACGTTCGAAACTATAAAATGGTGGCCGGGATATTTGGAGACTTTTTTGATAGGCTAAAGTAGATCGAGTATAATGTTTTACTCCAATATCCAAATTGAATGAAACCAATTTCATTAGAAAGAGGACTCTCAGATCTTTCCGTTTATATATAGTAGCTCACCCAGATCATTATGTACAAGGAGTTATGATCATTTGAAGTTGACTCAAAAATTTGCTTTTCATAGGCTGAACTAGATTGACCATAACTTTTTGCTCCGATGGACAAATTGGATGAAACTAAGTTCATTGGAAAGAGGACTCACAGAGATTTCCATTGATATATAGTAGATCACCCAGATCATTATGTACAAGGAGTTATGATCGTTTAAAGTTGGAGCAAAAAAACGCCTGGCCTCAGTACTTTTTCCTGCACGTTTTACTGTGACCGCTCGATCGGAATGGTCGTAGTTTGATCGGAATAGTCGTAACTCATCGCTCGAGTGTCCGTTTTGGGTGATCCACATATAGTTGGAAAGCTTATTCGATGATCTACGAAATGGTGGGTCGAAATCCAAGAAATGACACAGAAAAATTATAAATCATTCTCGAAGATTTACGCACAAAATTTCAACAAAAAACTTTTCTGGGGTATTACATTGAGTAGAAATCTTGTACCAACATTCCATGGGCTAATCTTCATAGAAGCTGGATTTCAATTAACACCATATCAATTTTAAATTCAAAAAAGGAAACTATTTTTTTTTTTAAAAGAGAGCAAATTGTAATGAAGTTTATGTTTCTATAATTATTACTAGTAATAAAAAGAACATGAAAGCTAGTTGATCCAGGATAACAAGGCAAAGGAGCTTAATTAATGCTTTTGATCTCCTTGACAGCCACACAACTCATTGGATGTTAATGCTAAGCAATTGTATATATACAATGAGGTCATACTCATCCTATCACACAGTTCCCATGTTAATAAATCGAACTTAATATGCATACAATAATTCTTTTGTGGCTACAGCTTAGCATAAGTCTTGAGTCATAACTCAAGTCTCAAATGTTTATGATGCTGCTTCTCAGCGTTAATAAGATGTACAACATTCCAAAAACTTTCAACTCGAAAAACATACAACTAGTAGTAGGAATTGTAGTATCAAATACATCATAACAGTTAATCCACACCGTTCCAGCTCTCAGTCCTCGAGTCAAGCCAACGCCTTCAATAATGTAGCAGCATTGAAACAATGGGTTGAATCATCTACGAAGAACGTCTCCTGCAGACTGTCCTAAACTGAAATGCAGAGAAACATAATTCGGTTATATCACCTTATGAACGACTAACGAGTTAATATAACTTTACCAATATTTTTTACTCAAAAAGTTGTTCTACCTTCCAACAATCAGCAAAACAGACACTTTTAGCACAACCCCACAAAGCCAAAAGTTCAATAAGAGTACACCATTGGCTAAAAATGAATAAAAATCAAATCTTTCTATGAAAATGAGAAATATAAGACTTCAACTGTAAATCAGCAAGAATCAGCAAACATATATAATAAAGATGTTCCTAGTAAGCAATTTTTAGCACCTATTGCAACCAGCCACAAATATATGGCACTATGGCAGATTCTCAGAGACAACAAGAGAAGCGAAACAGCGTCACAGGAAGAAAGAATTAAGCATATTCCTGCACACATTCACCCGCAAATGTCTGCTGCTAGTTTTTTACTTAAAACAAGATACTAACAGGAAAAAAAAAAGGAAAGAGTCAGATGCAATGACAGTTCAAAGATAATCTAAACCTTAAAAAGGACAATGAAAAGTGAACTAACAACTCGCATACACCACAGCTCTAGATTAGTTTATGCAGCTAAACCAAATCGCGTACACCACCAAAGAATAGAAACCAAAAACCTTAAAAAGGACAACAAATGTTATAAAAAAAGATACTAACAACTTTCCAACAACTAAGCACAATGAAAAGTAAACTTAAAACAAGAAAGCAAAATAACTTATAGAGAGAATAGGTATTCATGTATTACCAAGTTATGACTAGACCACGTTCAAGGGAATGGAAGAAGGAAGAGTCCAACATAACTCCATTACTCTTTGCCTTTTTTTGTTTTGCCTTTTTTTGTTTTGTTTTTTTTCGGTTTGGCTTTTCTCTTTTCGGCGTGCTGGTAAGCATAGTGACTCCCTGTCAAGCAAAGGTCGATTTTCAACTGTTCAACTAAAAAAGTGCAGTTAAGTTGAAAAAAAAATGACATAATCACGAAAAAATACCAGTCCCACAAAGCTTAGCAATAATTGTACGCTTCTCTTTCTTTGATAGTTCATCATGCTGAATAGTCGTATCACAACCTTTACTTTTATCCTCCGGATCATTACCGTTCACTTCATTGTTGGGATCATCCAACTCATTATCTTCCATATCAGTGTTCAAGTTCTCCAAATTATTAGTGGCATCGGGGATATCAATAGATATTGGCATAGGCGATGAGGTGAAGTTTGGGGCATTCTCAAAATGTTGAGGCTGATAACTACCAAATATATTATCAAGTGATGAAAGACTTGGATACCTTGATATTTGTGGAGTCTGTGGAGTCATGTATGGCACAATCTCTGTATGTTGATATATCATACCTGATGCCTGAGTGAATTTCTGAGTACAACCCATTGAAGTGGAACCAAAATCATGATTAGTTGTTGCTTGATCATCTTCTGAACTTATTTGTGCATTTTGCGTTGCTTCATCCATTTCATTCATTTCAACAGGCACTTGGTCTCTCGCAATAGCACGTTCTCTTCTTCCAACAACACCGCCTTTTCCTCGCCTACGAATAGGGGGACGTAACTGATTAGGTTGCACCTCCTCTCTTCTATAATCGGCTGATACATGAATCCTATCGTCCTCGTGGACATATCTCAAACAATCAGAACTTTGATCCCGCACCATCTTTCTAAACATGTATAAGTCCTCATACGATGGCGTATCTCCAAGTGATTTAGCTTTATCAACCATCGAATGAATATGACGCGCCTGTGAATTAAAGTAAAAATAATTTAACTGTATAAGCATTAAAAAGATTCAAGAAAAGCTAAGTTCCTACTTTGGAGGTTCTGATTATTATTAACATATATTAGATAAAGAAAAATCAGACAAGCAAAGTTCTACTTACCATTGTTTCATATGCAGTTGAATTAGGCACATAACCTTGTTGGCATTGAGGACGGGGATTAGGATTACCAATGAGAAGACGAGTAATACGTCTGAACCAAATAAGGTAGGGGTCGTCATACCGAAGTGGCCCATGATTGACTGGTGCATTACAGATATATTGTTCTCGCTCGTTCCAAAAAGGTAACCATTGTGCGTGTTCTAACTCCCAGTTTGTATTTGGCTTTCCCCGACGATCATGACGAAAGTAGGTAGAATCAAATAGAAATGGAGTTGGAATCACCTGTTGCAATCCAAATTGCCTCATTACTCTATCAGGCAAGTGAACCTCTACCACATCCCAACAGAAGATTGGAACTCTAACACGCCACATGTCTCATCCAGCGCGACAATAGTCAGGAAGACTCTAAATTAAATCATCAGTATATGGTTCCCAGATAAACTACATGAAAAAGGAAAAAGCAAATGAGTCTATATTTACAATTAATGTAAAATCAAAGATAAAAAATTATACACAATCTACCTGATCTTCTGTCATAGAGTCAAGTGCATCCCTATAAACTTTCAGCACATGCTTAGTAGTGTTAGTCCAACTAAAGTGTGCAAACCATCTAGTAGAATGTGGACCCCTATGCAAATCAGTAGGAAAAATATCTCCTGTACCTCTTTTTCCTACTATCTGTGGCCTAAGGACAGTGATCTTCTCCCATGCCCAAACCTGATACATACATATATATATATATATATATATATATATATATATATATATATATATATATATATATATAAACTAAAAGAAATATCAATAAATAATTTATGCAATTATTAGAATTATTAGATATACCTGAAGTAGTGGTAGAAATCCGGCTATCTCATTTTGGATACTCTATGAGGCTTTACAAAGAAAACGATATAAGTACGCTAAAGTTGCACTACCCCAACTATAAGACCCAATTGCATTGACGTCCTCGAGCATAGGCAGGTACATAAGCTTCAAATAAGAACCAGATGTATCTGCCATCATCGTACCCGCAATCATCCAGAACATGTAACACCTAGCCTTCTGATTGACTATTTCTTGAGTTGCCATGTCTGACAATTGTGGCTCACTTAGCATGTGCGCTTTAAGCGCAGAGACCTTGAGGAAACTACTGCTAAAGTCCCGGAGAGATGGAACAAAACCTATAATCTTTGACAAATGTTTTGCCAATCACCAATAGTTCTCGTCGTCTCAATACCAAGTACCGGAGCACCATTCACGGGTAATCCATACAACACCTTGATATCTTGCAAGGTGATAGTTGCTTCACCTGTTCTAAAGTGGAAAGTATGTGTTTCAGGACGCCAACGCTCAACTAATGAAGTGATCAAACTACGATCGATAGCAGGCCTATTACATCTATAAACACCATACAATCCAGCTAATTTAATCATTTCTAAAACTCGTGGATGGATAGGATATTTTTCTACGAGCTTCCAAAAACTTCCATCACTCTTTCTCTTATTAAGAATCATATCAGCACTTCCATTCCATATATCCCGTGACCTATGAGTAAGTTGTTGAGTTAATACAGACGGTTCAAGTGGCCCAGGATCCAGCTTGTATGAACTACTACCAGCCATATAAAAGTACATATACATAAGTGAATATGTTCATTATAATGAACATATTAATCAGCCATAAAAAGGAAAAAAATGTTCTCTTAAGTATGAGCAAAGTCTACAAATATCCTTTCTCCTTTAAAAAATATCCCAAAATTGAAAAGAATTTAAATCCATTTGTTCCGAAATCATAATTTATAGCATAGTTGAGTAAAATTTGAGAAATACAAAAGCATTAAATAGAGAGTCAAGTTGAGTCTAGAAAAATAGAGAATAGATTCGTACCAAAAACACCCTTTCTATGACGTTGAGCCTACGCTTCCGCAATCCGAAACACTGTTGAACCAACAATTACTTAGATGATGGAGTAGCTAGAGGCATCGAAAGAGACCAGATGGAGTAGCTAGAGGCGTCGAAAGACACACAACAAATTTTTCTTCTTCTTCGAATTAGGGCAGTGGCAAAGAGACGAGAGAATTAGGGCAATGGTTGCCCCTAAAATAATTAGGCGTTTGATTTTTATTTGGTTGGAAAACGTTACTCATAGTAACGAATTACTTATAACACGTTATTATAAGTAACGTTTTATGGTCCGTTAAAAGTCAAACACCGTCAGTTTTTACTCTTGCATTTTTTAATAAAATAATAAAGTAATACGTTACTGAGAAGTACGTTTATACTAGTTTTGTAAAATTTTGAAAAAATATATTATTTTGATGAATTGGTTCAAAAAATGGCTTATTTTGGTCAAAAATTCCCCAACTAGATACTATCACTTAAATTCCAGGATATTCTATAGGTAAAGCCGTTTGTGCTACATTCGTAAGTCTTTCATTTATTGCGTTTGTTTGTCGGGGTAGACACAATAGCTACATGGACCCCTTCCTTTCAATTGTTGCCAGCACTTTCGCGGCCCAAGCCAAAAAAAGTTATTATGAAGGGCTTGATTTTACCTTAGTGTTGGTAGTTAATGTTACATTGGGCACAGTAACCTAGTATTCTAATTGGAAATGCGGTAACATGAAATTGTTTTTAAACATTTTATTCGTTTTTTTTTTTTTTTTGAAGAAAAACATTTTATTAATCTCCAAACTCCTTCCAAGTACAAGCCAAACCCCTACAGCTATGCAAAGCTACTCCGACTTACTATCTAAGAAAACAGTAAAACTATTCGAGTATGCTTTATATCCGGCCTCGCTATTGTATGATGTATACTGTGTATGTATATATCCCTCCTGTATGTGCAGTCTTGTTTGATCAGGGAGCTGCCAACACTATCTCTCTGCATCCTCACCCCTTTATGTTCCTAACCGCCCTCCTCCAAATGCCCTCCAGTATCCCCCTATAAGGGTAGGGGGATAAAGCAACAAGATCCCTGTGTCGTGCATCCTTTCTCAACCATGTTTGCCCAACTTGCAAACATTACTGAGAAAATACGCACACTCAAAAAATAGGTGTAGCAGATTCCTCATATGCACCACATAGCAGCCACGTATCATTTTGGCTAGCTAATAACCATTTTGGCTATCCTTTGTGGGCAGTCTCTTGAGCAGCGCTAGCCCGCATATAAAGTTGTGCTTACCCTAACCCTGTTGGGTCATGGGCTTTTGTCCCTTCCTATGTGGATAAAATGAAGTCCAATTTGGACCAACCCACTTTTGCTCATAGGCACATTACTATGGGACTTATATATTGATCTTTTTTAGGTCTTATTCACCATCACAAAAGTTTTGGCTATCCTTTGTGGGCAGTCTCTTGAGCAGCGCTAGCCAGCATATAAAGTTGTGCTTACCCTAACTCTGTTTGGTCATAGGCCTTTGTCCCTTCCTATGTGGATAAAATGAAGCCCAATTGGACCAATCCACTTTTGTTCATAGGCCCATTACTATGGGGCATGTATATTGATCTTTTTTAGGTCTTATTTACCATCACAAAAGAGAGTTTTCAGCAGCCAAAGAGAGCAAAACAAAACTGATTTTCGCACCTAAATTTCAGCCACAGCTGTCAACTTCAAATTGCGATTCCCGCTTCGTTTCTTATCCGATTGAGCTGATTTTTGGACTGCTTGTTCCTCTCATCTAAATCCTTGATTAGGAAATGACGGAGCTTGATTTGGTGGCCTGTAGCACATGTTCTTCATTCCCGAACAGTAGCTGCGTTTTTTGTGTTTTCACTCCTTTATTTCTCTAATGTTTGATGTTGTGGATTATGTATTGTTTCTTGTTGTTTGACACTTGTTTGGTGGCCATTTTGGAGGACAATATTGGAACTCTTTGGTGATTATAGCGGAGGTTTTGGTTTTACTCTTCACACTGAAGGATTTTCCACGTAAATCTTGTGTCTCGTGTGATTGTCTTTATTCTTGTCTTGTTTCATTTGGTTGAGTTATTTGTTGTATATTACTCTATTTTGCTTGGGTTTATTTGTCTCATCTTGGTTCAAGTTGAAAGGGAAAGTTTAATCTTGGGTATTTTCCGCTGCTACCCTGTCGGGCTTTTGCTCTTTGATTGTGTGCCCGTCTTTCCTAACAAACACCACACCCAGTCATAATTCCTAACAAACACCACACCCAGTCATACTTTATTTTCCCCTCTTCTCCACTTGTACCAAGTTATTGTTTCTGAATGCATGATATTGTATTATTGTCAAATGCTACATTGAAGAAATTAAAGATTGGTTGAACAATCTGGATTCAATATCAATCACTGCTTCAGAGAGGCCGGCCAACCGGCATGCTGACAAATTAGCAAACTTCAGCCACAGCATTGATGAAATCCAAACCGTCAACTCTTTTGCTTATCTGCCAAGAAACATCTGAGGGCTGATTGATATGGAAACTTGAGCACGAAGCCGAGTATGTTAGGGATCATTGTATTCGATTAAACTGATAAAAAAGTGTGATGTTTTTTGAACAAATTCCTGGGGAGTTATACCTAATCTTCATGTCTAATGTAGCATAGTAATTAAGAAGTTTTAATTGCTCTTACCTGTTGTATATATTGCTGCTAAATGAATAACTATGTCCTCTTAGCTCCTGCAATCGCACTTCTTATATTGCTTTTACTCCATTTTAACTGTTCCATCATGATTCACTATTCATTTTCTTTGATGTCACTTGAGTTTTGTTCCATTCCACAGGGTTAGTATCTCCATGCACAATAAATAAAAATGAACAAAAAATGTTACTCCATTAGATTAGACCTGAAACTAACTGTCATGATACATTCTTAGTTTATTTATATGGTTAACAAGATGTTATATCAATTATTTAATATGCATCAATGCATATCAGTGGCAGTAAAAGTCTGCCGGAATGAAGGATAAGGGGGAGGGGAAATACTAGTACTCGTAGTAGTTCTATTACATTAACGATACATTCTTATTTGCAAAAGGATACATTCACTAGAAACCGATAAACCTAGAACACCAGAAGAAAGATGACAGAAGAGTACAGGATAATATAAGAACTTTAAAAAGTTGATGCTGGCTAAGGTTGATAAGGAGAGGCGATCAAGTAAAGGTCACTCTTTCTGCCGGCAGCTATTCCAACTGATTCAGTCAAGTCCAAGTCTCTTGGCTCTATCCCAGTAGGGAGTTTCCAATCGAAGTGATAAAGCAATTGAGCTAGAGGCAAATAAACATTAGCTAAACCAAATGATATTCCGGGACAAATCCTCCTCCCACTGCCGAAGGGAAGATATTCAAAATTATTACCAAGAAAGTCCACAGAGCACTGCTCAAATCTCTCTGGAATAAAGCTTTCTGCGTCGTCCCAATATTTAGGATCTCTTCCCAATGCCCAAACATTGACCATGACTTTGGTCTTCACGGGAATAGTATAGCCATTTATGCATGTCTCTTCCCTACATTCTCTTGGGACCAAAAGTGGAACTGGTGGGTGAAGCCGCAAAGCTTCTTTAATAACTAACTTTAAGTATTTCAGCTCCTCCACATCATTTGTATCGACCGTTACTTTGTCTCTAAAGGCGTCTCGCACTTCTGCTTGAGCTTTGGTGAATGTTCTTGGATTTTTCAACATTTCAACCATAGCCCATACAATTGTTGCTGATGAAGTTTCTGTTCCGGCTGTAAACATGTCCTGCAATTTATGAGCCAATTTATTAAATTAAACAGTCACACATGCTATTTCCATTGCATAAGCTGACATTGTACATGCTCTTTCCTCATCTAATAACTTTTTTGACAAACTGATTTTTACACCAGACTTTTGAGATAATATCGTATATGGTCACTGATCAACTAATGATAGCTCTCATAGAAAGTCACTCAAATTTGTTTTATAATCCAAATGTACGTCACTCAAGTACTATTGATATTTCAATTGAGACGTTACCTAACCAATTCAAATGATTATTTATAGGAATCAATAGTTGAGTAACTTTTGTGTTATAAAACAAAGTTGAGTGACTTTCTATAAGAACTATCCATAGTTGAATGATCATCGAAGATATTATCTCCATACATTACACATCAAAAGATTAGCATTTCATATCAGAAATTCTAAGTAATTACTACTACATCTGTAGTTATGGAAGTATTCTATGGTTAAATACTCAAGAACAAGCATAGTATTCAATACTTACAATAATAACAGCTTTGATATTGTCGTTGGTGATGGAAAATTGAAGAGATTCATCCTTCTTAAGTCTTAGTAGGACGTCAATTAGGTCTTCACCTCCTAATGCATTATCACTCTTGTTAGTTGAAAGATTCTTCTTGTGCTCATTGATGACATCCTCAACAATTGAATCTAACTTACGGTGGGAATCTAGAAGTTTTTGCTTTGCTCCACTGAGAGAATGAAGAAACTTGTATGAAGGGAAGATGTCAGCCACATCAGAGCCTCCTGCTAAGCTTAGCACTTCACTAATTTGTTTAAAAAATATGTCTTGCTCCTTTAGTACTTGCCCAAATGCGGATCTGCATGTCATGGAGCTTGTGAACCTAATAATTCTTTCTGTAAAATTAACTAGATCACCAAGTGATGAAGACGATTGGATAGAGTCAATGAGACGAACAACTTCATCATGCCTAATCGAGCTAAATGATCTGACATTCTTTGCACTCAATACTTCCATGATACAAATTTTACGCATTTGTCTCCAGTATTCACCTGTATGGTAAAAATTATCAGATGTCAACCTAACAAAACAAATATTGAATGACGATAAATATGACAACGAAGTTGAAATACATCAAAAGAGACATAACAATGTAATATGGTTAATTTGGTCAATTAATAACCGAGAAATTCAAATTTACGTCTCTTCCTAAACAAGACCCCTTCAAGGATTATATTATGAATACCATAAATTCAGAAGGAAGGATCCTCATTTATTAGGAAGGTATATATAATTTTATTTTTCTTTTGGCAAAGTAAAATCAATGATGGAAATGTACTTTAGTCCTTCAAGAAAAAGTAAAATCCAAATATAGCAAAAAGATATTAGTGAAAACGTTTAACGCTCACCATAGGGGCTAAAGGCGATGTCCTTCCTATCATAACAGATAATGTCAAATGCCAAGAGTCTAGGCCTAGATGCGAAAGCGAGGTCATGGGTTTTCAGTACTTGTTTAGCCATCTCAGAAGAAGTAACAACAACAACAGAAACTTCACCAAGCTGTAGGTGCATGAGCGGTCCATATTTTTTGGATAAATCTCTAAGGACACGGTGTGGAACTCCACCAGCCATGTGATGCATGCTTCCTATAAAAGGAAGTTTCCATGGACCTGGAGGCAATTTTTTGGTTTGGCTATTTGAGTTCTTCCATTTCCTTACCAAAAAGAGGAAAGATAGAAAAAGAAAGATGGAAGCCAAGCTGAAGAATTGCATTTTGGGAGAGTTAGTAATGTGTTTTGTGATTCTTAAAAGCTCTGTATTTATAGTGGTGAGAGACACACAACCAATTTTTTCATCTTTTTAATGTAAATATAATATTAAAATAATTTTAAAACTTCTTGGTTTGATTATACACACTTGCCTCGGCTAAACTTTTTGGTTTGAATATGCACACTTGCCCCGGCTATAAAATGTTTAATTACCTCTACATACATACATGCATATATATATACATACATGCATATATATATATATATATATATATATATATATATATAAATATATATGCACATGCACACACCATTAAGAGATTATACACCTTATATGCATTAGCTTTCCAACCTTTTCAGCTACCAAATGGGACTTTTTGTTCGACTATGTGCCATCCACATCATTAAAGTATTTTATGGAAATCGAAGCCCGTGACTAGCTACTTCTTGTGTGTGCATCTCCAAGCTCATAACGGTAAGCACATCGAGCAACACAACCATTACTCCGCCAAATGTTCACATACTCATTCGGCAGAACTTGACTTTGATATCAGTTGTTGGACTCAACAATCCAAAGATAATCTCACATGGTGTGATATTGTCTGTCTTGGGCCAAGAACGCATGTATTTTTCTAAAAGGTCCCACACTATTAAGAAATGTTACACCTTATATAAAGCTTTCCAATCATTTCAGCTATAACGTGAGACTTTTTGTTGGCACGCACACACTATTGAGAATGCTGAGTGATATAGTTTTCCAACATGTGGAATTTGTTTACACAAAAAACTGGGAATTTTCAAGTGGGAAATGGGAATTAGAGTAATGTTCAATTGAGGCAACTGGGAAAATAACTAAAAGAAGGAAGCTTAATCTGTCTGTTATTTGAGAATTTTCAAAGTTATTTGTTGAAAAATCAACTGCACTCTTAAAATGTACTTAATCCATTCCAATCACATATAAATTTAAACGATTGCCTATTTTTTATTTTTTGTTATTCATTAATTTTAACTTTTCACTTGACATATTTAATTAAGACTAGTTTAGTTGCACGTGCCTCGCACGTGTAACTTTTGATTATTTAAAATTAGATGATTGTGTCTTATATATTGTGAAGATTTTTTAATAAAGAGAAAAAAGTTGAGTTCACTTCTTATAGATTTTATTGTAAGCACACATATATATTTTACGACCAAAAATTTCAAATAGTTAATATACAATACCTTTTTTTCTTGTTGCTTGAGGCTAAGAGAGAGGCATCGATTTGAACCATATTTATAGTATGATTATTTTTTTCTATATTTAAAATCTTTTCTTATTTTTAAAGTTAAATCTTTAGAAAATCTTGAATTTCTTACTAAAATTTTTTAAAATTTTGGTACTTCTTATATTTTTTTATTCTAACTATTCATATTTATTTATAGATTTTTTAAACCGTCTTAAAATCAACTTTAGTTGATTTAGAATTATTAAATTAATGAAAAGGATATTAATTTTTATTACTTTTGATGATTTCTAATAAGGAAAGATTTACTATATGTATGTTGAACACATTTCTTTCTAATAAGTAAAATTACTTTCAAATAATACAAATAATATTAAAATAGTGTGAATTACATTAGAACTGAAGGAAAAGTTGCTAGTCGAAGACTTAAAATGGTAAATATTGGGGAACAGTAATAATAACAGTTAATAATATTGAATATTAAATAAATATTATTAAGATATTATTTTAAGTGATATATTAATTATACTTGAGTCGTGCTAGACATTGTCCTAAGAAACTATTTCAGCAGTATGAAATGTTTCCCCAGGATTAAACAAACACTTCCCTAATTAATTAGAAGATACAGGAATCAACAAAATTATTAGTATAAATACCAGCAAGTTAAACTATAATAACTAAATTATTAAGCAGGATTATAAGAGAGAAACTAAACAGGAAATTTAGAATGTTTTTTTTTTAAAGGTTAAAGATTGCAGTAAGGATTGAGGGACTATTTATAGGTAAGATTTAACTTCTCAAGTATACCTCTTGATGGCTTCCAAAGTAAGTCTTCTCAAGTATATCTTTTAATGGCTTCTAGAGTAAGCCTTCTCAAATATATCTCTTGATGGCTTCTAGAGTAAGCCTTCTCAAGTTCATCTCTTGATAGCTTCTAAAATACATTTAAATACATGACTTTTTCAATACACTTTAAATATAAATTATTTTGAAATAACTAAATTTCCTACAATCCCCACATTATTTCAAAATAATTTATAGAAAAAGAATTTTAACCTGTTGGATTTACATGGACAAAATACAGTAGGTTTGGTGTCTTTTGGACTATGAACCAAACTTAGACCAATAAAATTTAACTTACAGAGTTATCGGAGAAATATAATATTTTTAAGAACCGAATAATTCTTGTTGTAAGCCAGAGATTTTATCAATCACATTTTGATCGTAATTTTATTGTTCAACGCAATTTTGCGACAATAGGTCATGCACGTGTCTGGTATTCATGAGAGTTCAAGAAACTAAGGTCAAAAGTCTCATAGGAACGACCTCATTCCACTTCTCATATAGGTGAATTCATCAAGTATACACTACTTTAAATACACCATCCGTAAGGACTATGAATTCATTAAGAGTTAATAACTCATCCCTCGATTTTAATAGCAGTTCAAGCACTCTCAATAAGTGCGCAGAGTCTATATCGACTTGCTATTACCCATATGAATCTACTTCATGGGATCTCCAATCACATAGATTGGGTTACTATCTCTATTGACAATCATATTGGCCTTAACCCCATCTTTTTTTATGTTTGAAGAATTAATTTTCTTCCCACAGTTTTAGTCAGTGAATTGGTCGAATTCAACTTTAACTTCACCTAATCAATGGAAATTATTCCATCTCTCAGCTGCTGCTTAACAACATCATGCCTCAATTTCATATGTCTACTATTATAACTGTAAGATTTATTCTTCGCAATAGCAATTGCGTCTTAACAATCACAGTGTATATATATAGGAGGCATCAGATCTTCCTTTTTAAAAGGGATATTAGACAATAGATCATCCTTTTTCAAAGGGCTATAAGGCAACAGACCATCCTTTTTGAAAGGAATATTTGCTAAGAAATTTCTTAGCAATTCAACCTCAGTACCAACTAACTCCAGAACCACAAACTCTGATTCCATAGTTGATCTAGCAATGATCGTCTGCTTAGATGATCTCCATGATACTGCATCACCACCAAAGGTGAATACATAACCACTAGTGGATTTTGTCTCATCTGGATCAGAGATCCAATTTGCATCACAATACCCTTCTAAAATTGAAGAAAATCCACTATACGATATACCGTAATTCACGGTTCCTCTCAAATATTTCATCAGTCGCATTAATGCAAACCAATGCTCATTATTAGGATTATGAGTATATCTACTCAGTCTACACACGACATAGGCTATATCAGTCCTAGTAAAATTCATTAAATGCATCAGACTCCCAATGATCTGTTCATACTTAGACTGAGCAACCGAATCACCATTATTCTTTTTTAATTTAGAATTAGTGTCATAAGGAGTGGCTACAAAAGTTACCTCCCAACATTCAAATTTTTTAAGAAGTCTTTCAACATAATATTCTTGTTACAAAATTATACCATTTTCACTTCTAAAAACTTTAATTCTCAATATCATATTCACTTCACCCGGATCTTCATATTAAAGTTAGTAGACAAAAATAATTTGGTACGTTCCACAATATTTAAATACGTACCAAATATAAGCTGTCATCAACATATAAATAAATTATCACATAATCATTGTCTACCACTTTTGTATAAACACATTTATCTACCTCAACAGAAGAAAAATCGTCTTTTATTAAGACTTGATCAAATTTCTCATGCCACTGTTTAGGAGCTTGTTTAAGACCATAAGAGATTTAATTAATTTACAAACTTTATTTTCTTGTCCAGAAATTACATATCCTTCAGGTTGAACCATATAAATTTCTTCTTCTAAATCGCTATTTAAGAAAGTTGTTTTTACATCCATTTGATGGATAAAGAGCTTGTGAATTGATGTTAAAGCAATTAATATTCGAATAGAAGGAATTCTTGTTACTGGTGCAAATGTATCCAAATAATCAATATTTTGCTTTTGAAAAAATTCTTTAACTACTAACCGAGCTTTATATTTATCTATAGATCCATTTGCATTAAGTTTCTTTTTGAAAATCTATTTATAATCAATTGATTTTGCACCAGGAGGTAAATCAGTTAAAACCCATATATTATTTTTCATGATTGAATCAAGTTCAATTTATATTGCTTCTTTCCAAAATTTAGCATCAGATGAAGATACAGTTTCAAAATAATTTGATGGTTCATTATCAACAAGAAAAGTTTGAAAATCATTTTCATAAGAGAAATATTCTTTTCTAGGTCTTTTACTCCTTCTCAGTTCTTCAATATTAGAGGTCGATTCATTTTCTATTTCAACAAGTGCATAAGAGATTTTATCACATAGTGAAAAAATATGTTCAAAGAATTCAACATTTTTTGTTTCAATTATAGTATTAATATAAAGTACATCACTTTTCAAGACAAGAAATCTGTATGCAGCACTATGTTCAGCATATCCAATAAGCATGCAATCAACAGTTTTAAAATCTATTTTTCTCTTTTTAGGTTCAGGAAGAAGAACTTTAGAAAGGTAACACCACACTTTTAAATATTTTAAATTAGGTTTATAACCTTTCCACAATTCATAAGGAGTTTTTCCAGTTCTTTTATAAGGAATTCTATTTTGTAAATGACATGCAGATAAAATAGCTTCACCTCACAAATTATCAGGTGCATTAGAGCTAATTAATATAGAATTCATCATTTCTTTCAGTGTCATATTTTTTTCTTTAGTTACACCATTAGACTCAGGAGAATAAGGCGGAGTTACTTTATGAATAATACCTTTTTTTTCACAAAAAACATTTAAAGATACATATTCTCCACCTCTATCAGATCTAATTCTCTTATTTTTTTACTAAGTTGATTTTCAACTTCAGATTTATAAGACACAAAAGCATCAAATGCGTCATCTTTATTTCTAAGCAAATACAATTTAGTAAATCTAGAGAAATCATCAATAAAGGTCACATAATATCTTTTACCACATCTAGTCATAGTTTATTTTAAATCACCCAAATCAGTGTGAATCAAAGACAACAATTCAGTTTCTCTATTAACTGAAAACATGACTTTTTTGCAATTTTAGCTTCAGTACATATTTCACATTTATCGAAATTACTTGAGTCTAAACCAGATATTAAACCAAGTGATTGCATAATCTTTATATATTTAATATTAACATGTCCTAATCTAGCATGCCATAAAGAAATAGACTCAATCATATAAGCAAAAGCTGATGCGTTATCATTGATAATATTAAGTACATAAAGTTCATGGTTATAATAGCTTTTTCCCACAAAGACATTACTTTTTATCAAAATAATCTTATTAGATTCAACAGACACTTTCATTCCAGCTTTATCCAGTAAGGCCACAGAAATCAGGTTTGCTCGCATTATAGGAACATGTAGCACATCCATGAGGGCTAAAGTTTTTCCCAACGTGAGTTTTAGGAGCACTTTACTCTTGCCCAAGATTTTAGCAGTTTTTGAGTCTCCAAGGTAGACTACTTCACTGTTATCTCCTATTGATGTATAGGAGACAAATGTTTCTCGATTTGCACAAATGTGTCGAGTAGCCCCAGAGTCTACCGCCCATTCTTTTATATGTGCCACCATATTTACTTCAGAAATAATAGTTGCAATTATTTCATCTCCTTTAGCTAAATTAGCTTTGGGAGGATTTCTCATTTCTTTGTTATTTCTCATTCTGTGCCTACATTGAGCGGCATAATGACCTGATTTTCCATAAGTAAAACAAGTGTCTTTTCTTTTCTTAAAATTGGGATTATTAGTTTTGTAACCTTGAGACTTATTACCATACCTTCTATTATTGTTGTGTTAACCTTGTACTAAATTTGCGTTGAGCCAGCCTGCTTAGCTTTGAATGACTCCTTTCTGTTGGTATCTTCAATTAGAATATGAGTTATTATTTTCTCAATAGTAAAATTTGCCTGCTTATGTTTCAAGTTATTTTTATAATCATTCCATGATTCGGGCAATTTTTCAATCAATACCCCAGCAATAAATTTTTCTGGTAAAGAGATGTCCTCGGCCTTCAAATCTTCTAACAATTTTTTATATTCGTTTATTTAAATTTTCATTTCTTTCACATCACTCATTTGTCAATTGTAAAATTTTTCAACCACAAACTTCTGTTTGATTGCATTTTCAATCGTGAATTTCTTAATTAAAGCTTTCGAGATGACTTTTGCTTCTTTGCAACTGCAATACACAAACAATTCATTAGAAATTATTTGTAAAATAGTATGGTGTCATGCCTTATTAGCGTATTGCCCAAAAAATTTTCATTAACGTCTGCACCAGGTTGTGTTTGTGCCAAAGCATATACAACACCATGAACATCAAGTAGTGGAAAAAATTCGTTCTTGCCACCTTTTAAAGTTTTCATTAGCGAATATTTCAATATTTGAAACATCAGGAAACGATTTTGTATATGGTAGAACAACCGAAACAGGAGCATTAGGAGTTGCTTCGGTAGAAGAAGTACCAAGAGTAGAATTATTTGTCATAATTTCTTAGATTGTTGGGGAACAGTAATAATAACAGTTAATAATACTGAATATCAAATAAATATTACTAAGATATTATTTTAAGTGATATATTAATTATACTTGAATCGTTCTAGGCACTGTCCTAAGAAACTATTTCAGCAGTGTGAAATATTTCCCCAAGATTAAACAAGCACTTCCCTAATTAATTAGAGGATACAGGAATCAACAAAATTATTAGTACAAATACCAACAAGTTAAACTATAATAACTAAATTACTAAGCAGGATTATAAGAGAGAAACTAAAGAGGAAATTTAGAATGTTTTTTTTTTTAAGTTAAAGATTGCAGTAAGGATTGACAGACTATTTATAGATAAGATTTAGCTTCTCAAGTACGCCTTTTGATGGCTTCCAAAGTAAATCTTCTCAAGTATATCTTTTAATAGCTTCTAAAGTAAGTCTTCTCAAGTATATCTCTTGATAACTTCTAGAGTAAGCCTTCTCACGTTTATCTCTTGATAGCTTCTAAAATATATTTAAAGACATGGTTTTTTCAATACACTTCAAATATAAATCATTTTAAAATAACTAAATAATTTCCTACAGTAAATTCATTCTCATTATTTTGTTAACAATGCTCCTATTTTATAATATATAGTTAAGAGAATCAAACTACTACAACTCTAACAATAGAATCAGTCCTAATAATTTAAAGAGTGAAGCATCAATATACTTTGAGAAAATTCTCTTCAGCTATTGTTCCTTCTAGTATTTTATTTTATTTAATTGGTCAAGTCCATTTTTTAACTACACCGTGTACCAATCCTAAATTCTAATGATTTTAAGTATAGGAGGTAACAATGTTAATGTTCTATTCAATCTAGGTCCCAATGAAAGGTTGCAAGTTGCAACTTTTTACACATGATTAAATCTAATTTCATATAAAATTATTTAAAGTCCGATCAAACATACATCTACCATTTGTATTAAGTAGAATAAATAATAAATAATAACCTATCACAACAATACACAATTAAACCCTAACTTTTACACAAAAATTTCTCAAAGTCCGACCAAACATTCATTTACCACTTGTATTAAGTAGAAAAAACAACAAATAGTAATAGAACAAAAACTAAAAAGAATAATATGATATTAGAGAATAACACTATCAAATCTAACCTTGACATAAAAAGTTTCTAAGAAACTACCGGAAAACAATATGACATTTGAGATATTATAATAATATGATTTAATCTAATCATTACATAAAAAATTTCTGAAAGTCCAACCGAACACCCATCTATAATATAGACTTAAAACTGAAAAAATTGTTATAAGCTGCAACTTCAAAACTCATAAAAAATAATGATAAAAATATATCGCCATCAAAATTCCTAAATTCAACAAAAATATTGCAAAACCTCATCATGACAATTAAATTGGAATTTAGTTACGAATTACATCATATTGCATTTTTACAGAAGATTAAGGAAGACATAAAAAAATACCAAATTCCATACAAACTTTAGGAAAAAAGAGAGCAAAAAATTTCAGAGAGAAAATTATCCTTAAAAGGCTAATGATCGTTGGTCCAATTTCTAGAGGTCACCCCCTCTATCAGATAGAGAAAAAATCAAATCATAAATAATTGCATGTAAGAGGAGTATTAATACAGATCAATATAGATACTAATTTGAAGAAACACATATGCATATGTGGACAAATATATCAACATGCATATAATTTTTTTACAAAAAAGTGACCAAAAGTAAATTACCTCTGAAATGATCGGTTGTATGTGCATGCTGTTCAAGCATGAGTACAATAGAAGTCTTTATATAGATAATTATTTTTTATATATATATTTTAGGATTCTTAATTTTTTTTCATATATTTTAGGACTATTAATTTCTTTCCAAATATTTATTATATTATGTTTCTTCCTATATATAGAAGTCCTTAATTTAATAAAGTAATAATTAAAGAAAAAAATAGTAAAAGATGATTTTTAACTATATCACAATTTCTAAAATTTAGAGTTTAGAAATTAATTAAAATTCTACCATATTATTTATACTAACCCGAATTGGTTCGTTGAAGTGGGTTATGTGCAAGTTTTCAGGTATTTTAATTTTTTTAATAATTTGCCTTTACTATTTTTTTCTCAAATAAAACTAATAGATAAAGACTAATATATATTTAATATTTTATCCTCTAAAACTTTCAAAAATCTCAGGTATCTTTTATATGGAATTTTTCAATGTATCTATTAATAGATTAAAACTAATAAATATGTTATGATATCTATCAATTATAGTGAATGTCTATCAAGGTCTGTTAAGATCTATTTGATGTCTATCGGAATTTGATGTATTTGTCTGTTAGTGTAAATCTAGGGGCAAATTCCCCCTAGAAATAGAAGGGCTTCCTTCATTGTAAATCATCCCTCAAGAGAAGAAATAAGAATCACTATTTCTATTCTCTCTACTCTTTCTTCTTGTTCTTTATTGTTTTATAACACATTATCAGCACGAGACTCTACCGTCTCGAATTTGAAGGCTAAGGCTAAGGTATTATTATTTTTCTTCCTTTTTGTTATGGCTAACAATCTTACGAAGTGTGAGTTCGTTGCCCTTCAAAGTTCGGGTAGGAACTATATTTCATGGGTGTTGGATGCTGAAATATACCTAGATGCTATAGGTCTTAGAGACGCCATAAAGAATGAAAATACAGCATCTAGTCAAAATCGTGCTAAGGCTATGATTTTCTTACGTCATCATCTTAATGAAGTTCTGAAAATTGAGTACCTTACTACTAAGTATCCACTCGTATTGTGGAATAGCCTAAAAGAAAGGTTTGCCCACTTAAAGATGGTCATCCTCCCGAAAGCACGATATGAGTGGATGCATCTAAGATTTCAAGACTACAAGTCTGTTCATGAATACAATTCTGTCATGTTTAGAATTTCTTCTCAATTGAAACTATGTGGAGAGACGGTCAATGATGACGATATGATGGAAAAGACATTCTCCACTTTTCATGCTTCGAATATACTATTACAGCAGCAATATCGAGAAAAAGGTTTCAAGAAGTATACTGAACTGAGTTCTCATCTTCTCTTGGCTGAATAAAATAATAATTTATTGATAAAAAATCACGAAAACCGACCAACTGGATCTACACCATTCCCTGAGGTGAATGATGTTCACGCTCACCATGCTAGGCGTGGAAAAGATCGCGGCCCTAATCGTGGACGTGGTCGTGGTTGTGATGACCAAGAAAGAAACCCTGTTCTGGATGTTAATCATTCATCTAACAAAAAGAAAAAAGATGAGAAGCGTGAAACAATTACTAGTTTCCGATGTGGTGGAAAAGGACACTATTCACATGGCTGTCGTGCTCTCAAGCACTTGGTGGACCTTTATAAAGCATCATTAAAGAAGAAAGAGAGAAATCCCGAGGCTAACTTTCTCTCTGAAAATAATGTTGACATCACATGCTTGGTAGCAGACTTTTACGAGCACCCTGAAGAAAATATTGATCACTTGATTGGTGATGGTTCCGTAAACATGGAAGAATGAATGCTTTTAATTTTTTTTTTATTGTTGATAAGAGTTAGAGAATAAAAAACATGTAAAAGTAGTTGTTTGCATGAGTATTGGTTTTTAATTCGTATTGATTAGTTCAATTATATTATTGTAATTTATTATTGAAGTGAATGGAATTTTAATTTCGTCGTTATTAAATAAATGAAAAAAAAGGAAAAAGACGACGATGATACGTGCAACTTGCACGAACTTCTGTTGATTTCATTATTGCATATTAATATTTTGCATGTTAATATTTTTAGTTTTGCATCTTAATATTAATATTAGTTTTGCATGTTAATATTTTTAATAAAATATTCACATATAGTCATTACTTATCCATATGTGTTCAGAAAATATAATATAATAATATTATATTTGTATATTAACATACTGGACAAAATATAATATAACAATATTATATTATTATTATATGTATTGCATGATACTGTTCCGTACTATTAATTATAAATAATATATTAAGTATTAGATTCCTTATCAAATATTATATTGTTTCAATAGTTTTTGGACATGTTTTTTTTAATTGCTTAGTAATGTCGGATTAACAATTTCTTATAGTATAAGCTTTCACTTTGTACAAAAATTTAATATATATCTTATTTGGTGTATGTCATTTTATTTGAAGATATGGATAATTTTTAAAGTAAGCTGTCAAATTGTGAAGATATATGTTTGATTGATTCTGGCACTACACATACGATATTCAAAGACGAAAAATATTTCTCTCATCTAAACATGGGCAAGATTAATGTCACTACAATTTCTGGTAGTGCTAATTTGATTGAAGGCTTCGAAAAAGTCATTATAATCTTGCCCAAGGGAACTAAACTCATCATAAATAATGTCATGTTTTCTCCTAAGTCTCGGAGAAACTTGATGAGTTTTAAAGATATCCGTGAAAATGGTTATCATATCAAGACAATTGATGAGATAAATCTTGAATATCTTGGTATCACCAAGAATTTCTCTGAGCAGACATGTGTTATTGAAAAGTTCCCTACTTTATCTTCTGACCTGTATTGGATAAAGATTTGTGTAATTGAGGCACATTCTATAGTAAATCAGAAGTTTACTGATTCCAATACTTTTGTACTTTGGCATGATCATCTGGGACATCCAGGATCAATAATGATGAGATAAATCATAGAAAATCCAAATGGGCATCCATTAAAGAACTTGAAGGTTCTTTCGAATGGTGAATTTTCATGCAATGCTTGTTATCAAGGCAAGCTAATTGTGAGGCCATCGCCAACAAAAGTTGGGATTAAGTCCCCCGCATTCTTGGAACACATACATGGGGATATTTTTGGACCTATTCACCCACCTAGTGGGTCATTTAGATACTATATGGTCTTAATAGATGCTTCATCTAGATGGTCTCATGTGTGCCTATTGTCATCTCGCAACTTGGCATTTGCAAAATTATTGGCACAAATAATACGATTACGGGAACAATTTCTTGATAATCAAATTAAGTCTATTCGCCTTGATAATGCTGTAGAATTTTCATCCCAAGCATTTAATGACTATTTCTTATCGATTGGGATAAGAGTGGAACATCATATACCCATGTTCACACTTAAAATGACCTTGTTGAGTCATTAATTAAACGTCTGCAGTTGATAGCAAGACCATTGCTTATGAAAATTAAGTTGCCCACTTCTGTTTGGGGTCATGCAATTTTGCATGCTGCAACACTTGTTCGTCTTAGACCGAAAAATTATCATAAATTTTCTCTGTTGCAATTGGTTTTGGGTCAACAGCCTAATATATCTCATTTGAGAATTTTTGGGTGCGGTGTATATGTGCCTATAGCACCACCAAACCACACCAAGATGGGCCCCCAACGAAGGTTAGGAATTTATGTTAGGTTTGAATCACCGTCCATTATTCGTTAGCTTGAACCATTAACGAGAGATATGTTCACTGCTCGATTTGCAGATTGTCGGTTTGATGAGATAGTTTTCCCAAAATTAAGGAGAGAAGATAGTGACATCAAAAGAGAAATTTTGTCGAAAAATCCATCACTATCTCATCTTGATCCACATGCTTCTATTTGTGAGCAAGAAGTACAAAAGATTATTCATCTGCAGAAAATTGTAAATCAAATGCCTGATGCATTTACTGATTTTAAAAGGATCACCAAATCACATATTCCTACAGAGAATGTCCCAATTTGAATTGATGTCTCTAAAAGACCATCCACTAGTGTCATAGCTAATGAATCTAAAGCACGCTTGGAGAATGGTAGACCATTAGGTTCTAAGGATCGAAATTCTAGAAAAAAAAATGGTCATGATGACACTACCAAAGATCCTCATATGGAAGCTAGAGATTTGAGCAATGTTGATATTCCTGAAGGAATCAATGAGCCTGAGACTCAAGAAAATGAGGAACTATCCATAAATTCAAGTGATGTTGAAACTAATTTGAATCGATCTGAAATAGTAGTGGGTCATGTCTTTGCATACAATGTTACAACGAAAATCATGCAAGATAGCGAGGACCTTGAACCTCGATCTGTCATAGAATGTCGACAAAGAAATGATAGGCTAAAATGGCAAGAAGCAATTCAATCTGAATTGAATTCACTTGCCAAACGCGAAGTTTTTGGACCTATAACTCAAACACCTAATGGTGTTAAGCCTGTTGGCTATAAATGGGTCTTTGTACGAAAAAAATGAGAGAAATAAAATACAAAGGTATAAGGCACGCCTTGTTGCACAAGATTTTTCACAATGGTCTGATGTCGATTATGATGAGACATATTCACCAGTTATGGAAGCAATAACATTGCGTTATCTTATTAGTTTCACTGTCCATGAGTGACTTGAAATGCATTTGATGGGTGTGGTAACAGCCTATCTATATGGATCACTTGATAATGAGATATACATGAAAATTCCCGAAGGATTTAAAATGCCAAAAATATATAGTTCAAAGCCTCGGGAAATGTATTCTATTATATTGCAAAGATCATTGTATGGTTTGAAGCAATCTGGACGCATGTGGTATAACCATCTTAGTGAATATTTATCTAAAGAAGGTTATACGAATGATGAAATTTTCCCATGTTTTTTCATAAAGAAAACAACGTTGGAGTTTGTTATACTTGTTGTCTATATCGACGACATAAACCTTATTGGAATGCCAATAGAGCTTCAAAAGGCAATTGATTACCTAAAGAAAGAATTTGACATAAAAGATCTCGAAAAGACAAAGTTATACCTTGGTTTGCAAAATGAGCATTTGACAAACGGTATCTTTGTCCATCAATTTGCCTACACAGAAAAGGTGTTGAAACGATTCTATATGGATGGAACACATCCATTAAGTACTCTGATGGTTGTTCGATCACTTGATGTGAATAAGGATCCATTCCGACCTCAAGAAAAGAATGACGAACTCCTTGGTCCAGAAATATCATATCTTAGTGCAATTGGTGCACTAATGTATCTTGCAAATACTACAAGGCCTGATATTGCCTTTTCAGTAAATTTGCTAGCAAGCCATAGTTCTGCTCCTACTAGGAGACATTGGAATGGGATCAAACACATATTACGGTATCTAAAGGGGACTACCGATATGGGCTTATTTTATTCTAAAGATTGCAGCTCCGATCTTGTTGGTTATGCCAATGTTGGGTACTTATCTGACCCGCATAAATCTCGGTCTCAAATAGGCTATGTATTCATATGTGGAGGTACTATCATATCTTGGAGATCAACAAAGCAGTCTATTGTAGCCACTTCATCGAATCACGCTGCGATTATAGCTATTCATGAAGCAAGCCGAGAGTATGTGTGGTTAAGGTCCATATTACATCTCATTCGAGAAAAATGTGGCTTGAAATGTGACAAAGTACCCACGATTTTATATGAAGATAATGCAGCATGCATAGCACAGCTTAAAGGAGAATTCATAAAAGGAGATAGAACTCATCCCTTGAAGGATGTTGGACTGACCTTGCTGAGATATTGAGAAAGTTGAGGCGATGCACAAGGCACCTAGGTAAAAAATCGTGACTGATTATCTGAGATCTGAAACTGAAGCGTGATGCACGAATGCATAGACATACTAACTTATCTGATTAACTGAGTAATTGGTAACCGAATATTGGGTATGTAAGCCTGAATTGTACTTAATCTGAGTAGCTGGGCTGAGTCTATAAAGTATTATGCATTTGAGAAGGGACTATCTGAGTAAAATAAGGTAACTGATCATGGATTTCATAAAAGCTATATTGTTTGAAAATGCAGGACCAAGCGTATTACATGATTTGGAAACATTCCAGAGACTGAGGTATTGGAATACCTATAACTGAGTAGATGATAACTGTATGCTATGGTCAAGAAAGTCTAAGACTAAACTGAATTTCTGAGCTGAATACAGATCTGAAGCTGACACTATAACTTAAGACTGTTACTGGGATCCATACTGGAACTAAATGTTGGGTCCCGATAACTGAATACTAAAACTGAGGTTTTGACTGATACTGAAGTGCTTAATTCTGAGACTGAGCACTAATTACTGAGTGTTGATTACTGAAACTGTAACTGAGATGGCAACTGAGTTATGATAGTCGCATAATGAAGGCTGACATACGTCAAGGATCTAAATATACATTCACACTCTGAATTTTTTTTTTCCAATTTCTAAGTACTACCTCTTGCTAGCCATTTCCTTGCATACTAACAGGATATTCAAGCCTATCTCATACACGCAATAATCTTCTCTTAACATAAAAGATTAACTCTCTCCCATCTAAGCAATTTCTCAACACTACACTATTCTCATAAAGAGAGCTCATGAAGGGTTAAATCAGGAGAACCTGAAACATGAATGGATACTGACTGAACTTGACATATGACTGACACCTGAGGAATAGAATATCAACAACATGTATTTACGAAAAGGGTCTGAACTGAGTATACTAGGGAGCATGATACGTGTACATGAGTCATGAGCTGCATGACCTGAGTCTGGAATTTCTGAGTTCATGGAACATGATTTGTAACACTGAGTGATCTAGAACTGAACTTCCTATACTGGGAACTGAAAGCACACACAATTCTATGGAATACGTGTGAACATAAGCTATATCTATGGAATCTGAGACATGAAGCATGCATAGGCACTATGTTGACTGAAGTACA
Organism: Capsicum pubescens; assembly: GCA_030864215.1. Lineage (NCBI taxonomy): Eukaryota > Viridiplantae > Streptophyta > Magnoliopsida > Solanales > Solanaceae > Capsicum > Capsicum pubescens. The sequence goes on from CM061549.1 coordinate 281,178,480, forward strand.
AAGCTTTACGCTAAGATAAGGATGGGTCGGGAATCGCCTTCCCTAACTGCTTTTCTGTGCATACTGGCACTACTACTGGAATCTGAGAGCCTAACTTGGGTACTTGATCTACTCCCCCTTGGCTTTAAGCCATCATCATAAGTCTGTGAACACTAAACTAATCTCTGAACTGCACAGAAATCACCATCACATACTTACACCCTGATCAATACATGCTCGCCTTACTAAACACATCATCTGCCTATGTTTCCTCACATACTACTAATATCATATTCACACCTTCATGCCTAATTTCAAGTCAATAAACTTAAATTTCTCACTCCCATTGTTCAAGCCTACTAATTTATTCTGGCATAACTATCCCCATGAATACATAATTTATTCAATCTGGATATCGTATCCCAACTTGTCTACTGCTAAACTCTTGGGTTCATACTTCTAACTTTGGGTCACATGCTATCATAGAATTTTGAGAAGGGATCTGATGGCATATCTAAATATGGGTTCGAGAACGAGTTCTCATGCTCATGAATGAGATCCGTACAACTTTGGAACATAACTTAACTGATGGGATACTATCTGAGAAAGCCCGATCTTTAGGACTTGAGCTTCACTGTTTCTGTTACCTTGAAAGTAAGGTGGAATTAACATGAGTGAAGCATGATGAGAATCTACATGAGTTTCTTAGAGAACCCTACTATAGCACGATCTGAGACATGAAAGAAGGGAAACTGTTACTAAAATATCTCATAGCCTCCTGCACATAAGTGTAGGGCACAATACATGCATGTACAAGACTCTACTAGATGCGTCTTTCAGACTTCCTAGGACTCTAATGAACCTTAGGCTCTGATACCAAGTTTGTAACACCCCAATTTTCTGAACCGAAATGCTACACGGTGCTCATGACTCCGAAGGATCACAAGCTAACCCATGACTGATATCTATATCTGTACACTGCATAATATAACATGAAAATACGGAAACATGTACTGAATGGCCTTAAGGTTCAGTACATCTAATAAGAAAAATGTCTGAAAATGGTATAACAATACCAAAATAAATCTGAAATAACTGTCTGACATGCTATAGTCTAGAAAGCCTCTAAACTCTCTGAATAAGGAGTTGATGGAATATGTCTCCAACTAACTCCGTCTAGCAAAACTGAACTGAAATAATAAATGAAATAAAATAATATCGTCCTCGAATAGATGAGGACTCACTGCAACTCTGTGATTGGAATTCTACTGCTGATCTGGAACACGTGCCTCCGAACCTATGGTGTAACATAAGAGAATGCACCATAGAGCAAATGCGTCAGTACGTCTAAATGTACTGAGTATACGAGTGAGGTAGGCTAAATGCAAAGGGTTGTATGCATGAACAATGCTGACTAATTTGAACGTGAGAATACATACATGCATAAGCAACTATAATTGAACTCGTGGAGATACTGACTACTGAGTATGGATATTGACAACATGAGTGTACTGATACTGAGATACTGAATAGATAAATGACTATTTCTGACATTTCAAATTATGAATAACTTCTCTGGTTGACTGTGTCTAACAGTCCTAAAACTGAGTGTTGATAGCATGAGTGACTATATCTGATAGCCCTAATACTGATTATTGATAACATGAGTAACTGTATCAGACAGTCCTGAATCTGATGGAACTATTTGAGTCCCGTACTGCATCTGAGTTGACTGTATCTGACAGTCCTGGTATACTGAAATCTGAAGAACTATCTGAGTCCATTTACTGAAACTGAGACTGAGACTGAAACTGTGGGAGGTAGTTGTTCAACCGACGTACCCTATATATGCCATTATGGCTAAGCTGGGGTCCAATCTCTTCCCTGACTGTAAGGGTGTCAATACCGCGCTACTAGTAAGGACAACGTGTGAGCAACCCTCGTATAACAGGTAACTCTAGTGAGAATAGTGGAAACCCTCATATAACAGGTTAAGCCACCTCATCTACCCTCATATAATAGGCTGTGATATCTCAACCTATGTTGGCTACATAGTTCTGGAACGCAAGGATGACTGCTAAGAATCATACCCTTATATAACAGGTGAGTTCCCATCCTTAGGTTCACTCAGTGCTAACTCCTACTCCCATCTGAAGAGACTGAACATGATTTAATTGACTGGGTTGATTGACTAAACTGAACTGATTTATATAACTGAACTAATTGACTGAATTGATTAAGTGAACTGATGTTAGTGGGATTGTTTAGCGAAGCTAAACTAAGTTTACTGGATTTCGATGACTGACGGAGTACTACTGATATCTGGTAGCTAACCGAGTTCATGAGATTACTGATCTTACTGAGTACTGAGTTTGTGAGATTTCTAAGAGTACTGAATTACGGAGATTTCTGAAGTTTCCGATATCACTGAGTACTGAGATTAATTGAGTTTAACTGAGATTGACTGAGTTACAGAACTTTCCTGAGTCACATGACTGATTGAATTCTTTGGAACATGGCTTGACTAAGAGTATCGTGAATACATGACATGGCTCTAGGCACACAACTATATTTTTTGGGTACAAGTACCCCCAGGACTCGATGAAAGGAAACTAACAAACATGAATTTCTTGAATGCATGACCAACATCAACAATCCATAATATCATAACTTAGGGAATTTCATGAAGTACATAGTATCATACATCTTTTACATAAGTAGGATCTTGGCAAGTAAGTATGGCATAATCTCATAAGACTAGTTCATGAACAATCCAACAATATTTACAAGACACAACATCAACATGAAAGTCATTGGAACATAGGGGCATATCATGAATCCTTCACTTAGTCACAATTAAGCTATATTGCATGATTTCTAGTTCCTTAGGTATTTTATCAAACACCTTGCATGCACTCTTTAAGGCATAGGTATATTCATAAGTTTCACCATATTAAACCACTCAAATTCATGAGTTCCAACTAACATGATCATAATCTCCATGAAAATACATCAAAATACTACTTTACAACATAAATAACAACCCCCAACATGTATAAAAGTATATCACCATGAAACAATCATAGTTTGGTATTTAAAGATTGATTCTTGAACTCCACGGATGAAAGGGATCCGTGGATGAACACTACGCATACCTTAGTGATTGAATCTTGAAAGAGATCTAATGTTTCTAAAGGTTCTTGAAGAAATCCTTAGGCTTGCTCTTGAGGAGATGATCTTGAGAGGAAACCTTAATCTTGTGGTTGAGAGTGTATGAGAGAGCTTTTTGAGATGTTTAACTAAAGAGAATGGAAGATAATATGTTTCTTGAGGGTTATAAGTCGTGGGAAGTGAAGAAAAAAGACCAAAATACCCTTACTAAAATGTCCCTCAATTGCTGGGAAAAATAGCTGACGACATTCGTGACATGCCGTTATACTGGTGATAGGTCGTCACGAATTGTCGTTACAAAAAGGTGAAATCTTAGTTTTCTGGTTAAGGTTGACGACATTGGTGATAGGCCGTCACGGGCGTGATGGCTTGTCACAAAATGTCATCACTGGGGGTAAAAATCTGCCCAGGGCTGACGACATTGGTGATAGGCCGTCACGGGCGTGACGGCTTGTCACAAAATGTCGTCACTGGGCTTTCCATCCTGACATGCCGGAGTTAAATGCGCATAAATCCTTGCTTCGATATCGGATTTAGGCGAAATTGGTATAGTTGGAAAGATAATTCAAAGAGATTTCATTTTATATATACTAAGCCACCCAGTTCATCATATACAATGAGTTATGGTCGATTGAAATTGACCCAATTTTTTACGCTCACTAAAACTTGAACGATAGGAAAGCTTTCAACTTGTACTTGAGTTAGGGGACCTCTATGATCTAAATTCATGCTCAAATAGATTTCCACACTACATAATTGATTAACACACTAAATTTACATAGGATTCGAGGATTTTAAAACGTCTACGCATAGGAATGACGGATTTTCATTCTAGTCCAAAATGTGGGGTATTACATAATAAAAAATGTAGAGTGAGAGAATTTAAAGCTAAATGTGAACAAAATGGACTTAGACCGACATTTATGCCTGAAGAATGTGATACTGGATGGAATGCTACTTATAATTATTTAAAAACTTGTCTTACTTATAAAGTTTCTATTACAATGACCTTTAATCAATATTATGGTTCATTTCCTGAGTGTATGCTACATGATTCTGATTGGGTTGCAATTGTTGATCTTGTTAAATTTTTGGAAAAATTTAATATAGCTACGGTTGAATTTTCTGGTGCTTATTATCCTACTGTTTGTAATATTTTAGCTTATTTAGCCAAAATTTCTTGTTTGCTTAAAGAATATAAGAATAGAAAAGGTTATAAAGTTACAAAGAAGCTATTACTGTTATGATTGCTAAATTTAAAAATATTTTTATCCGTTTCTCCTAATTTACTTGATTGGTGCTATAACAAATTCATGTATGAAATATAATACTATGTCCGAATTTAGTTGTATTATTTATAATGCTTTAGAGATAAAGCCTGAAGAAGAACCTTCTTTGTTTACGGCTATGAGTGATGCGAACAGTTTACATGGAAGCATTATATAACCATTATGTCTATTTACTTGATGTAACCGTACCGGCAAATATCACTCCAACTGTCGCTCCTAGTGCTCCCGAGGAGCCATCATCTTCTAAAAGGAATACACATAGTAGTTATCCTGATTACTTTTTTGATTTAAATGTTTGGAACAGGGTGCAGCCTTCAACACATAGAACACATTCTCGAAAAGAGCTTAAGTATTATCTTCGACAGCCGATAGAGGATCGTAAAGCAAGGATCAACGCGCTGGATTGGTGGAAGAATAATGAAAGAGAATACCATGTTCTTTCAAGATTAGCTAGGGATATATTGAATGTTCCAATGTCAACCGCTGTATCGGAGAGCACTTTTAGTTAGAGACGACAACAGCTTGAAGACAAGCGACACTCATTGGGAAGAAATGCTATGAATGTTCTAGTTTACCTTAGAGATTGGATTAGAGCGGAACGAAGAAATTAAGGAATGGAGGTGGAGCCAACAGATGAACAGAATCTTGAAGAAATTATGACTTCAAGGGAGAACTCAGCACAATTAAGTCCAATGCATGGTTTTGCCCCCATTGATTTTGATTTTCTATGGCAGTTCCCATTAATATTAACATGCATGAGTTGAAAAAAATAATGCAAAATTTGTAGATTTCTCAATCATGTAACTTATAAGTTTTGGGTCATTTTATAATCAATAAAATACAACATTCATTCACTCCTTACTTATTTATTTTTTTCATATAATGTCTAGTTTGAAATAAATACTTTTAATATATTACTATCAAGTAATAAAAATAACAAACATATATATACATATAATGAAAAAATAAAAGTAATGTTAGCAAATATTAATTAGACAACTAGTATTGACATATAAAAATACTATAAGTTTATCTTTTAAGTGTATATATTTTCTATAGACTAAAGTAGTATATATGAACATATACATGTGTATATGTTTTCTTAAATAGTATATATATAATGTATATATGTTGTATGTATATTATTTCAAGTAGTATATATATTATATTATACGTATATATGTGTATATATTTTCTATAGACTAAAGTAGTATATATGAACATATACATGTGTATATGTTTTCTAAAGAAGTATATATATAATGCATATATGTTGTATGTATATTGTTTCAAGTAGTATATATATTATATTGTAGGTATATATGTGTATATATTTTCTATAGACTAAAGTAGTATATATTTAATGTATATATGTGTATATGTTTTCTAAAGAAGTATATATATAATGCATATATGTTGTATGTATATTGTTTCAAGTAGTATATATATTATATTGTAGGTATATATGTGTATATATTTTCTATAGACTAAAGTAGTATATATTTAATGTATATATGTGTATATGTTTTATAAAGTAGTATATATATAACGTATATATGTTGTATGTATATTGTTTCAAGTAGTATATATATTATATTGTACGTATATATGCATATATATTTTCTATAGACTAAAGTAGTATATATTTAATGTATACATGTGTATATGTTTTTTAAAGTAGTATATATATAACGTATATATGTTGTATGTATATTGTTTCAAGAAGTATTTTAAGTAGTATATATATTATATTGTACGTATACATGAGTATATATTTTCTATAGACTAAAGTAGTATATATTTAATGTATACATGTGTATATGTTTTTTAAAGTACTATATATATAACGTATATATGTTGTATGTATATTGTTTCAAGAAGTATTTTAAGTAGTATATATATTATATTGTACGTATATATGTGTATATATTTTCTATAGACTAAAGTAGTATGTATTTAATGTATACATGTGTATATATTTCTTAAAGTAGTATCTATATAATGTATATATATTGTATGTATATTGTTTCAAGAAGTATTTTAAGTAGTATGTATATTATATTGTACGTATACATGTGTATATATTTTCTATAGACTAAAGTAGTATATATTTAATGTATACATATGTATATGTTTTCTAAAGTAGTATATATAAATGTATATATGTTGTATGTATATTGTTTCAAGAAGTATTTTAAGTAGTATATATATTATATTGTACGTATATATGTGTATATATTTTCTATAAACTAGAGTAGTATATATTTAATGAATACATGTTTATATGTTTTCTAAAGTAGTATATATATAATGTATATATGTTATATGTATCTTCTTTAAAGTAGTTTGGTAAGGAGTATATAACCTATATTGCATGTATATATCTGTATATATTTTCTATATAGAGTATAGACTAAACTCTAAAGTAGTATATATTTATTTTATTGTATACATGTATATATGTTTTCTAAAGTAGTATAATATGTAATGTATATATGTTTACGCTTATTGTTTAACGTACTTAAAATGTATAGAGATGTGTATATATAGTATATATCGAAAAAAGCATGTAAATTCAAATTTTTTCTTTTTTTACATTATGATCGGTTTGGACCGGTCGAAACCGGTTCTAGGCTAAGTGGGTCGGTCACGGGTTGATTGGGCAGTTTTATTATTGGGCATGGACAAGCCGTCCCATTAAGACCTGGGCCCAAATTAGCCCACGGACCGGTAATAATTACTAGGCCAGGGTCGGTTTGAACCGGACAGGCCCGATTGACAGGTTTAACTAAAGGGACAATTAATTTCGAAAAAAACAAAATGAAAAAAATGTGGTGAGGTCGGCGACTTGAAAGCCGCGTATGTCAGAGCGACTTATAAGTCGCGTACAGCACAGCGACTTGTAAGTCGCTTAAGGGACAGCGCCTTGTAAATCGCAGGTGCAGCATCGACTTGTAAGTCGCACATTGTCAGGCGGATTGCATGATAACCCCCTACCCCACACTTGCATGGTAAACCCAGGGCCCCACATGTGAGTAACAAATGGTTACATGCGCCTATATATGTATTCAAAGTGTATAAAAGGTTTCATTCAACACCAATATATATTCACAATTTACTATTTCATTTAAGTATATACTATATACTTATTCAAATTACAACTTTTTCTTAGTAAAAATGAATCAAGATACAGTAAGAGTAAATTTTTATTGGGGTGGTAAAGTTTTACATGAAGCTGGTTCTGTAATATATAATCGGCTCCCTGTAGTTGCGCAAATATTTCCATTATCTCTTAAATATGAGCGGTTACAATACTTACTAAGAAACAAAATGGGTATAAGTGTTGGGTACGATGTAGTTTTGATGATTGAAAAACTGAAAAAGTGATATGAAACATGTCAGTCAAACTGGTTCACAGACACACTGTCTCATGTAGATGAAACTTGTAGCAAAATCATCGATGATTAAAGAAAAACGTGCAAAATCAAGAAAGGACCAAATGGGTGGTTAATTCAGATAAAATCAAGGAAATAAACATGTGCTGATTTAAAGAGTTGGAGTTTGACTACAACACTAAGGAGACAAGAGTTGGGATTGAAGAAGGAGTCTCACTTGAAGTAGAACTCTATGCAATGAGAGTTCTGTTTAAAGGGGGAGTTTGAAATAAGGAATGACTCTTCGAAGAGCTGTGATTAAATAAAAGATGTATCATTCAGAGTAACTTGCGCACTTACAGAGATAGAAAATGCTAAACACGATTAAATTAAGAAAGTTCATAATTAAGAGAATTCTGACTGAAGATTCAAGTGTTGCCAGTACAAAGGAACAAATTGACGAACCTGTTTCACAGGATTAAGCTTTACAGTTCATAAGTCTGTTTAAATGTATTGTTCTTATTGAGTTGTAATTTACTTTGCTAGATTGATTGTTTAGGAACAATACTGAGCTGAGTTAACTTCAAGTTTGGGATAACTCGAAGTGGGTTCAATAGTCAAGGGTGATTGTTGAATTTTAGGAATTAGAGTGTATAATTCGTAGTTATTGAGGTATAGGAATTAGAATTTATAATTCCTAGTTGTTGATTATAAGAGTTTTGTAATCAGTCGTTGTTGAGGCTCAGAGTTATTTAGTGAAGTTGGGGTTAAATTCTATAGAGGTACAAGTCGTGATTTTTTACACCTCTTGAGCCGGGTGTTTTCCACGTATACATCACTGCGCAATTTACTTACTATTTTATCTAGATAGGAACACGTTATTTAACCTGTTCCATTAATAGGCAACTGTTAGGATAAAGTAAGTAATCAGTAAGGCACGTACTCTAACAAGTGGTATCAGAGTAAGGTTGTCTTAAAAAGGGTTAACACCTAAGGCAAAGATCAATATGATGAATTTCGCACCACCTACTGGTCACAGTGAAGGTCAATCCACTACTAGATTTCCACTCTTTGATGGTTCTCACTTTATTTGGTGGAAAGCTAGGATGGAAACGTTTCTTCAAAGTGTAGATTATGAATTATGAGACAGAATTATTGATGGACCAACAATTCTCATGAATTTAGTGGATGGAGAACAAATGAAAAAGGTAAGGAGTAAATTCACCCCAGAAGATCTTGTTGCACTAAAAAAGAATGCAAAAGCCAAAAATATTCTTGTTTGTGGTCTTGGTCAAGCCGAGTACCATAGAGTGTCTAATTTCAACACTACTGAACATATCTGGGATGTATTGGTGAATGCACATGAAGGCACTAGCCAAGTGAGAAAATTCAAAATTGCATTACTTTTCACTGAATGTGTGAGGGTTTCAAAATGGAAAAAATGAGTCACAACAGGAAATGATAACTTGGTTAACTTTGTTGGTAAATGAGTTATCATCTCTAGAAAAGGTTTTATCTACTAAGGAACAGGTAGAGAAGGTCTTGAGATTCCTACCATAATCTAAGTGGGATGTCAAAGTTACAGCCATAAGAGAATCTAAGGATCTCACTAGAATTTCCCTTGATGAGTTAGTTAGAAATTTGAAGACCTATAAGATAAATATAGAAGATCTAAATAGGGCATCTGAAAATGATAAATCAGATGATGAAGAAGAAGCTGAAACTGCTCTCATGGCCATTGGATATTCATACATGGAAGAAGATGATGGAACCTCTGAGGTAAGTATTCATGAACTCAAAGAGAAGATGCATTTACTCTCTAAAAAGAAACTTGGTTCCTTAATGAGTGCTCTAATTGTGATTTCCAAGAATTAACTTCTGATAGGGATGAGTTATTCAAAAATCTTGAAAGTCTCAAGTTTGATCTTATTGATCTAAAAACTTGTAAGAATACTGTTGAAAAGGAAAATTTCACTCTTAAGGAACGGGTTGGTCAACTTGATTCTTCAAATCTGATTCTAAAATCTAAAATCTTAAAACTGATTCTTTTTTTAAAAGGGAAAAAGGTCAAAAGTGATGAACAAGAAAATATTGACCTAGAATTCACCAAGTCCAAACAAGAATGTAATGATGAAAAGGAAAAGGTGAACAAATTAATCCAAGAAGTCTCTAAACTAAAATTTGATCTTGAAAAGGCAAAAATATGGATAAATTCCTCAAGAATTGTTCATCAAATCAGTGAAAAAACTCACAGTGAAAGGGCTGGATTGGGTTTTTTCAAGAGCTCTAATATTACTAAGGATTTATGTTATATATGTGGTAATCATGGACACCCAACTACTGAATGTCCAGTTGCTGCTAAAAGCAGATATAGGAGCACTAATTTGGTAAAGAAATCTGACTTCTTGGTAGTACAGACAAATAGAATAAAAAGGAAAACTAGTCAAAGAAACAGGTCACACCACCTATTGCCTCGATAGGCTAGGAGAAATTTGATTCACTCTTTTACTCATAAGAAAGGACCCAAGCTTGTCTGGGTTCCTAAAGTTAACCCCTAATTTGTTTTTCAGGTGAGAGTGAAAGGAGGCAAGCAAAATTAGTACATGGATAGAGATTGCTCATGGCATAAGACTGGAAGGAAATAAAGTTCCTTTCACTCACCACATTTAAAGGTGGAATGAATCTTTTAGAGATGGTAAAAAGAGTACCATTACTAGAGTTGAAAAGATTGGGAGAACTAAAACAAAAGCCTTTTTAAAGATGGTCAAATTTGGAGTGCTCGTGTAAAAGGGAAGCAAGGGAGATCCTCTTTAAAAAAAAAGGAATGACAGTGAAACTGATGAGCATGCACAGAAACAGTTGTACCACCTGGTCTAACTGTTGTACAGACTGAGGGCATATTGGCAGGGGAACAACAAATCAAGAAATTAATGCATCATTAACACTAATAAAAGTTGTTGATAATTCTGTTGGTAGTTCATAAGAATTGGAGTTGTCAAAAGAATCTTGAGATATCTCATGGGAATCAATGGCTTGAGACTATGGTATTCAAAGGAAAATAATTTCACTCTTGAGGGCTATAAAATGTTAACTATGTGGGTTACTTAATTGACTGGAGAAGCACCAAAGGCACCAAGTAGAGAGCATTTTGAAAGAAATAGGTTAGACTCGGGGTTGATTAAAATTGCATGAACTCCCTTCAATGATTGACTAGAATAACCATTTTTCTTCTTAATCTTATTAGCTAAAATATTATTCGATTCAGTCTTGTACATTTAGTTGTGTATCCCAATTTCAGATTTTTTACTCTTCTAACCTAATTTTGTATTAGATTGTGCTGAAAAATAGGTACAAACAAGCAATTATGACCACAAAGTTCTTCTTATCAAGTATGTTCTACACTGACATAAGTATAGGCTATCTAAGTTGAAACAGTTGAGCACACATATTCAATTCCTCACACTTCATCCTCTCCTTGTCCTATAAAGCTAACAAATTAGTTGACCAAACTTTCTTTGATTTTATCCAAATGGTTGTGCACAAATGTGTTTAATCCTACACCATAGATATTTTCTTCTCTCTCAACCAAAATATCAGTTTTTGTACCATAGATTTGCCAAGCTTGATCATCAATCACATGCAAAATATGTTTCTGAAGGATAAAAAAAAAGATATACTTTCCCTTTTGGGTTCTAATTGGCTCAGATTTTTTAGGACTTCTCAGTCCTAGTTCAGATTTGACTTTTCTAAGGAGGGTTCGAAGGAGGGCTAACATTCATTTTCTTTTAAAAAGAAAATACTTTAGCTGAGAAAAGTTCTGAACGAGAAGCTACACAGGACATTTAAGAAGTGGAATAAGAGGTCCTTCAGGACTAGGATCATGACTTTGATGCTTGACCTTGATTGAGAGAGTGCTGAAAATATTTTAGTTATTCGTCAATTGACACAGTTGATATCACCTGTTCCACCTTCCTCATTTTCTCCCCACTCTTCATATCCTTAGTTATGTCCTACTCTTATACCGTGTTTCTTTTTATTAATGCTTAACTATTGTGCTTTGTTAAGTACTGACTTAGGTTTAATGTGGAACATGCTCTGACAGTTTAATGGAATGGTTATCTTTGCTGAATTGACTCATGTTCTTGCTCTCTTTAATACATTACTATGTTGGCTAAAGTCTTTGTCTGATTGGTTTGGTGATAGCCACAGTGGACATGAATAGCATAACTAATAACTTTGGCTAGTATGTTAATGCATTGAAATGGTTTTCCGATGATGCAAAAAGGGGGAAGATAAGAGGGTGGCAATGGTTATAACCCATTGAATAACCTGTTTCATTCTAGTGTATTATACTTTAGTACATACAGGTGAAGATGTTTGAATGCACATTCAAAGACAAGAGGTTTGTCATCATAAAAAAAGTGGAATTTGTTGGGTACGATGTAGTTTTGATGATAGAAAAACTGAAAAAGTGATATGAAACATGTCAGTCAAACTGGTTCACAGACACACTGTCTCATGTAGATGAAACTTGTAGCAAAATCATCGATGATTAAAGAAAAACGTGCAAAATCAAGAAAGGACCAAATGGGTGGTTAATTCAGATAAAATCAAGTAAATAAACATGTGCTGATTTAAAGAGTTGGAGTTTGACTACAACACTAAGGAGACAAGAGTTGGGATTGAAGAAGGAGTCTCACTTGAAGTAGAACTCTATGCAATGAGAGTTCTGATTAAAGGGGGAGTTTGAAATAAAGAATGACTCAATGGAGAGTTGTGCTTAAATAAAAGATGTATCATTCAGAGTAACTGGTGCACTTACAGAGAGAGAAAAGGCTAAACACGATCAAATTAAGAAAGTTCATAATTGAGAGAATTCTGACTGAAGATTCAAGTGTTGCCAGTACAAAGGAATAAATTGACGAACCTGTTTCACAGGATTAAGCTTTACAGTTCATGAGTCAGTTTAAATTTATTGTTCTTATTGAGTTGCAATATATTACTTTCCTAGATTGATTGTTTAGGAACAATACTGAGCTGAGTTAACTTCAAGTTTAGGATAAATCGAAGTGGGTTCAACAGTCAAGGGTGATTGTTGAGTTTTAGGAATTAGAGTTTATAATTCGTAGTTATTGAGGTATAGGAATTAGAGTTTATAATTCCTAGTTGTTGGTTACAAGAGTTTTGTAATCCGTGGTTGTTGAGGCTCAGAGTTATTTAGTGAAGTTGGGGTTAAATCCTGTAAAGGTACAAGTCGTGGTTTTTTACACCTTTTGAGCCGGGTGTTTTCCACGTAAACATCACTGTGCAATTTACTTACTTTTTTAGCTAGATAGAAACACGTTAGCTAACCTGCTCCATTAATAGGCAACTATTAGGCTAAAGTAAGTAATCAGTAAGGCACGTACTCTAACAATAAGTGATCCAGAAGATGTAGTGGTTATCACTGGACGATATCTAACGTCTTTTACTGCAAATGGAGTTATAACGTACGATGAGACTTGTATTTTGGAATGATGATTCTTTATCTATATTTCTCCGTAATGTTAAAATTTTTGGTAGTCGCATTAACTTAACAAATCTTGACATATACGCGTCAATTGAATGTTGTCCTATCGTTCAAAAATCCATCGACAACGAATTTTATCTTTGTGATATGAAGAACCAACATTCAAATTCGATAAATATGAAGTATCACAAAGATCAAATTTCGAATACAAGTCTCACTGTACGTTATAACTCCATTTTCAGTAAAAGACGTTGGATATCGTCCAGTGATAACCAGTACATCTTCTGAATCACTTATACTCATTTTGTTTCTTAGTAAGCGTTGCAACCGCTCATATTTAAGAGATAATAGAAATATTTGCACAACTTCAGAGAGTCGACTATATATTACAAAATCAGTTTCATATAAAACTTTACCACACCAATATAAATTTAGTTAAACTGTATCTTGATTCATTTTTAATACAAAAAAGTTGTAAGCTGAATAAGTATGTACTTAAATGAAATTGTAAATTGTGAATATACATTAGGGTTGAATGAAACATTTTCTACACTTTGAATTTTTCTGCACTTTGAATATATATATAGGTGCATGCAACCATTTGTTACTCAAATGTGGGGCCCAGGGTTTACCATGCAAGTGTGGGGCAGGGGTTATCATGCAAGTCGCCTATCAGTGTGCGACTTACAAGTCGTTGCTGCAGCTGAGATTTACAAGGCGTTGTCCCGTAAGTGACTTACAAGTTGTTGTACCGTACACGACTTGTAAGTCGCTCTGACACACACGATTTTCAAGTCGTTAACTCCATCACGTTTTGTTCGTTTTGATTTTTTCGGAAATCAATTTTCCCCTTTAGTATTTTTTATTATAAAAGTGCCCTTTTGGCTCCGAATTCCACAATTTTGTTTGTCTTTTAAAAATCATTCAACTTGCTTCAGTTTTCCCGGACTCTCCTCTTGTTTGTGTTTTGTAATTAGATGAATGGACAATAACCAAAAAAATTATTATGTGTCTCACACAACTAACATTAATTGTGTGAGTTTTTTTCCCTCACTCGACTGACGTTAATTATGCGAGACTTTTTTTAACTGGCAATTTAGTGAACTGAATTCTAACACACAAACTTTGAGTTCGCTAAATTGTAAGACAAAGAGAAACCTAACCTAACCAGTGGCAATTTTTTAAGGCATCAGATAATTTTTTTCTATAATAACGGGGTCATTTCTTTAAAAGAAAAAGAACTAGCGATGAACAATGTTTTGTAGCTTTAAAAAAATGACCACCTCTATGGTGGGGGTCAGGCAGACCCTACAAGTTCATATCTTAAGCAAAAGTTTTACAAGAGGAGAAGTACGGTCCTTTCCTCTATGTGTCATAATGAAGATGAAAATCTCATCCTTGTACAAAAATTGCCCTATGCTTAGGTTACAGATGATACTCCTATTTATAATAAGATAGTCATAATAAACATTTTGAGCAGCTAGTTCCCAAAGGGTAACAACACACACATATATATAGAGTAGGCTCCAAAAGATCATTTCAAGAAATAATTGAAGTGCCCTTTTCTATCTTTGATTCTGATATTAGGGAAGTCATCTTCATCATTCTTCAATTTAGCTATAATATGTCGTGGTAAAAAAAGGCTTTCGTGAAGAAAGCTTCATGTTCTCCTTCGTTCCATTGTTGGCGTAGCACATCAGCTATACTTTTTGCTTCTCTAAACCAGTGATTAATCTGGAAATTGACATATTTCATGATCTTTGTTATTTGCTTAACAGTGTCAAGCATTTGCCACATTATAATATTCTTATCCTTTATCATATCAATCATAATCACAAAATCAGCCTCCATGATGACATTTTGTAAATGATTAGTACCACACCATTGAAGACCTTTAAGGATACCCAATCGTTTAGTCCTTACTACAATCACCAAAGTAGGACTTGAATGCCATATTGATATTACTGTGATGCTTCCTGAGTAAGATGGATAATATTGTTGTAGCTAAACAACAAAAATCTCATACTAATTTCATTGAGTGGTGGATTATAAGAAAATACATTCAATTAGCTTTGTGAGTTTTTTAGCGATGAATTACCTAAGAGTTGCCGACAAATTTCATAGCTAACTTCACATTTTCTTGTAATGTATATAAACCCAAAATTTATATTTAAAAAAAAACATAAAAGGCATACTTCCTCCATCCCAATTTAATTATGTGACACAGATAATTCCTTTTTTTTTAATTATAAAGCCACTCGGACAAGTATGCCAAAACAACTCTTTTTCCAAACTATTTTGACAAATACCCAAAAGTTTTAAAACATTGGTCAAATACCCACATAATTTCACCTCACAACCAACTCTTCCAACTTAACAATTTCAGCCCCAACTTTTATAATAATTCACTTTAACCCAATACTTCCAACTTAACAAATTCATCCACAAGTTTCTAATAATACACCTCAACCCACTCCATCATCCACCATTAAATATACAAAAATAACTAGGTTTTCCAAAAATATAAAAAAAATCCAAAAGCTAAAAATAGAAAGTGGTTATTTTCCCTCCAAAAAGCTCTGATTCCGGCGTTTTTTTCGTCGATCAGTTGCAAATCAGTCCACAAACATCATAAGTTTGTCCATTGCATCCATTGTTACCCCCATTTGTTTCCTATCTTCTTAAACAGACTTTCCACTATTGTTAAAAAGTTTTAAATCAATCACATTACTCAAAACCACTTTAGAAAGTGCATTACAGCATCTAAGACGACTCCAAGTTGATTTCTCTATTCCATAAACCCAACAATCATTGATTAGAAGCAATATTTGCAATTTAAAGTTTTTGTACGGATATCTGCGCAGCCATCGACCCGTCATCGTCAGTCATAGACCGTGCATACAGCCCGACATAGATCTCAAGCATAATCTACCGTCGATCAAATCTTAATTCTACGATGTCTATTGCCAAATTTATTCTGGTTTCTGGTGATTTCATGGAAAAATGGGTGGAGACTCCCAAATTTTAGAAATGGAGATCATTTACCAAGGTGACAATTCCCATTTTTGTTCGCCATAATAGTTCGTACGATGAATTCGCTGCAAGCGTAATGCAAAGCGGGAACCTAGATTGCGCACCGAGCGATGTGGTTATTAGTTATCTAATGCATTCGAGGGAAAAGGTGAATCCTACGATCATAAATAGCGATGTACGTGTGCTGACGTACATAATGGATGCTGATGTAGATGGCTTTAGGCCTATTTTGAGGATAAATGTGGTTGAGAGGTCCTTTAAAGGACCACTGAACTCATCAGTACCCCCACCGCGGCGCCCGGCATTCGACGACGATTTGAATGATTACGAGAATGGTGGCGATGATTCAATTAATATGAAAAATGATTCTATGCATATGGAAGACTTTTCATCGGACTCGTAAGATGATGAAGAAGATTGTGGAACGGCATCACAACCAGGACACTCCTTCTCTGACGGAACCAATTTATGTTGTGGTCAAACATTCGCTGATAAGAAAGAGCTAAAAATGCTACTAGACGCAGCAGCGGCGAGGCAGTCTTTTAATTATTATATGGACAAGAGCTGCACAAAATTAATTAAGGAGAAATGCTTATCTAATGGTTGTGGCTGGTTTTTGCGGGCAAAAAAGTACGAAACCTCGGATAGATTTTGCATATACAAGTACATCAGGTTGCACACGTGCGGTGTTGAACACACCACCCGCAAGCATAAGAAAGTCTCATCCGAATTGATTGCTTCAGTATGCGTAAATCACTTTCGGGATGGTAAGGGTCTAAGCATAAGAGAAATTCAAAGGATTGTGTTTAAGGAGTTGCGTTGCAACACAAGCTATTGGATGTGTTGGAAAGGAAGTGTAATTGCGAAGAACATCATTCACGGGACACTGAAGCACGGATATGCTTGCTTGTCGGCTTTTTTACCACTGGTGGAGTTATTGAATCTCGGGTCTTTTTACTCTATCATGATAAACCGGATGAATGGATCGTTCGTTTACTACTTCTTAGCATTCGGAGTTTGCATACGGGGATATGTCCACATGAGAAAGGTAATTGTCGTCGATGGCACAAATTTGTATGGCAAGTACGGGGGCATTCTGTTGAGTGTCGTTGCACAGGACATTGAAAATCATATCTTTTCGATTGCCTTTTGTGTGGTCGATAAAGAGAACGATGTTTTTTGGACCTTCTTCTTCCAGAAGCTGAAGTCTATCGTAGAAGATGAACCAAATCTATGTGTCATCTCCGACAGGCACATTAGCATCACCAATGCCTTCTCCCGTGTATACAGTCGTGCACATCACGGACTTTGCATGAGGCACCTCGCTGAAAATCTTCGCGTAAATCAACATTGCGGAGAACATCTTTATCTATTCTACGCCGCGGCAAAGGCTTATTTCTTTGATGAGTTTAGCAAGAATTTTCAGGAATTGAAGAGTAATTTCCCCGAGGCAGCACATGTCCTTGAAAATGTGCTTGGTTTTGAAAAATGGAGTAGAGCACACTTTCCGGGAAATAGGTACGACGTGATGACCACAAACATCGCCGAGTCACTCAACTCAATTTTTATGGATGAACGGGAGTACCCCGTGTCGTACATATTCAATTCAATTGCTAGAAAATTTGGTGAAAAGTTTAGGGAGCGGTATGCCTTTGTCGATGGTAAAGAGAACATATTTGTGCCTTATGCGGAAAGGATCCTAAGGGATAATAAGAGCGTGAGCGATTCCTTGTATGTGAGTAATCCAAACAGGGTTCTCGACCAGTACATGGTATTCAGCAACGGCATTACTGCCAAGGTCAATCTCTTGGAGAGGAGTTGTTCTTGTCGGAAATTTAACTTGGTGAAAATATCTTGCGAACATGCGATGGTAGCTTTGCGAGCAAAGTATGAAGATGGCGAAGGTTATGGTAACTCCATCTACAACTACTCTTCGCCAATTTATAAAGCTAAAAGCTACCTCCTCGCACACTCGGAAGCAATTAACGTTGTCCCTCCAGAGGCCGAATGGACTATACCACAGGAATTGCTAGACACTAAAATTTCTCCACCCCCCTACGATCCCAAACTTGAAAGGAAAAAATTCAAACGCACTAAGGGCGTCGGTGAAACACTCAAGTCCAAAAGGAGGAAAAGGTGTTCAATATGCAAGAAATTCGGGCACAAAAGAACTACGTGTAGAATGGCCATCAAATCATAGATAGGCTTTTTTTTTAGCTTCTGTTGTAAATCTACTGTTTTGGTTGCTAAATGTGAATTTATGTAGATTTTAACCTTCAGTTGTAATCGACTTAAATCGTTGTCTACGATAGACTACGTAAAGTCTATGGTTTATATTTCACAAGGTCTATAAGATATTATGTATTAGTTATATTATTGCTCATGTAACATGCTATCTTGTTTATTTTCCCGCATTATCTTTCCAATCAATGCAATGAATAATTATTTCCCTTTTTTCCCGTTCCCATTTAATTAAAAGCTGCACAAAACGTCTGTTCACGAGAAAAACTTCTGGTATACGCAAACTAAGAGTTTTCTCTTCTCAAACATGTTGACTGACCATTGGGTGGACACATGAAAGGACACTATCTATAGGTCTATAAGTACAGGGCTTTTTTTCTACGTAACCCTTCACTTGTCCCTAAACCCAATCAGAAAGCCTCTTTTTCTTCTTCTTCTTCTTCTTCACTCAAAACTAAAATCATGCCTGGTCGTAGAATTACCCTTCTCCCAATCAGATGAGTCCCCCCTCATACCTATGATTTGTTGCTTCTTCAAAATAACTTTGACCGTCTGTTCCATGGCCTGGGAGAAGATCGACAGTACTTGTAGCGTAAGCTCCGGCGAATTGCTTGTTTCTTTCGAGCAATTCTGGAGCGTCTTGGAATGGACGGCAACGACTACATCACCCCCCCCTCCACCATCCCCATAATTTAGTTTAATTTGTTATTTTAGTTTATGAATTTAATTATTATTTTTTTGTTCATTGCTGAAGAAGCTTTCTTATAGGATCTTGTTAGAAGAAAGCTTCTTCTATTTTGCCCTTTTTGCTGTTAATTTTATAATGTAATGCAATGAACAATTTTAATATAACTATGTTTTAGTTTCTTTGAACATTACTTTTACCTTCTTTGTTGTGATTCCTGGTTTTTTTATGTGGCGGTTACTCTTCTTTACAGACAAAAACTCAAATCAAATATGTATGTCTTTTCAATTTACAGTACTGTAGCTTGACTAATTTCCTGAAGAGTAAAAAAGTAATATATAGTCTATCATCGATTGTATACACAGTATTCCCTCGACTTTACATATTCGTCGATCGTAGAGTATATGAATCGATGGGTCATCGGTTAAATTAAAACAAATAATAACAAATTATTAAAAAATAATTTAATTAAAAAAGATTTAAACAGATTATGACTTGTTTTGTGGCTGGTGGAAGTAAATAATTAAATTAAAAATGATTTAAATAGATAATCACACGTTTTAGGACATATGGAAGAAAATAATTAAATTAAAAATAAATTTAAATAGATAATAACTTGTTTTGGGGCTGGTGAAAGAGATTAATTAAATATGATATGATTTAAATGGATAATCACATGTTTTGGGGCTGGTGAAAGAAAATAATTTAATAAAAAAAAATTAAAATAGATAATCTTGAAGTGGTGGTGACACTTAATAGACCTTCGTAGATCATGACCTATGTCAGCCATCGATTAGACTGGTCTACCGTAGACTTGCACCTCTAAAAGTGCATCGAATGATATCATGCTTATGCGTAGACCACGGTGATCTATGTACACTGTTATAGACCATCACTTGGATGTAGTTAAAAAATGAATAAATAAATTATAAATAAATGTGGTGTGGATTTCTACACATGTGAAGGAGTGTAAACAAGTCACATAATCATATTGGAGCTTAAATAAATTAAGGGGGTTGAATTAAGGAGTGTGTGGATGGGTAGTGATTGAATGTTCAATATGCTAAGAGTAATGTTTTCAAAGCACAAGTATGTATTGAGGATGATGAATGTTCTACCACTATAAATTCCAAACACTCTTTTGATTTAGGGGTGGTGATGGAAGGAGTATGTGGAATGTGTAGTCATCAAATACAATACACATCCTCAAAACATATTTGTGCTTTGACAAACATTACTCTTACGATATTGAACATTCAACCACTACCCATCCACAGACTCCTTAATTCAACCCTCCCCCCCTCCCTAATTTATTTAAGCTCTAATATGATTATGTGACTTTTTTACACTCCTTCACATGTGTAGAAATCCACACCACATTTATTTATAATTAATTTATTCATATTTTAACTACATCCAAGTAATGGTCTACAGCAGTGTACATCGATCACCGTGGTCTACGCATAAGCATGATATCATTCGATGCACTTCTAAAGGTGTAAGTCTACGATAGACCAGTCTAATCGATGGCTAACATAGGTCATGATTTACGAAGGTCTATTAAGTGTCACCACCACGCCACGATTATCTATTTAAATCTTTTTTTATTAAATTATTTTATTCCATCTGTAGACACGTGATTTTTTATCCTCCCTCAATTTTAAATATTTATATTTAATCATATATTATTTTGATTATTATTTTTATTTTTTATAAATTTTTAATTAATAATTAAATAAAGTTAACTTTGAGATATTTTATTTTATTTTTATTTTTATCCTAATTTTATAATAATACAAAAAATCCAAAATATATATATATTATTTATTTTAAATCTTAATAAATAAATTAGTAATTTTAATACTATTTTATTATATTTATTTTGACTATTTATAAAATTTTATTTTATTTTAATATAAAAATTAATTAATTAATATTATTTTTATTTTATTTATTTATTTATTTTGATTTTGGTATAATTATTATCTTCTCTTTAAAAAATAAAAATATAATAAAAATAAATAAATAATATATTTTAAATTTTAAATTCCCCTCTTATCTAACCATTAGTTATTTCCACCCAAAAGGTAACTACTCCCCCCAAATCTCTGTACTTAAAGATCCTCCAGAGAAAACTATGTACAGACATTCACCAACACACTTTATCAGAAAAAGATTGAGAGAATAAAAATACAGAGAGAAAACACATAGTAAAGAAAAAAAAAACTCTGAAGAAGAAAACAAAAGGGAGAAAAGAAGGAAGTAAAAGTTCAAACTTCGTTCGAAATTTTCGGTGACGAATCTCATTGTTCAGTTTAAATTATTCAGGTTCTTGTTTAACTTTGTATTTTATTTTGTAAGTTTTACTATAAATTGAATCAAAATATAATTTTTTTAGTGATTTGATGAATTGTTATTATGTGAATCTATTTGTCATTTTGTATTATATATTAAATTACTGAATATATTTGTACATAAAAAATCTTTATATTCACATGAATTCGTATGCATACTTTTATCTAGCATTAAAAATATAACATTGCACACACCCACATTATTCATATATGTAGACATCATTGTTCATGTATTATCACATAAAAATTAGTAAAAAATAGACTAGAATTGGATAGAAAAATCAGAGAGAATAGAACGTTGTTTAGACTTAATTTTTCAAATTTATCATCTTCTCCGATGATTAAACAGTCAGAAACTTGATCATCGTCGGAAACCACTCCTTTTCCGGCGCTTATCCGCCAACTCCCCCTCATGCGCGCCGTCCAGATCTGCCACCACCATTATTCCTCCATTTCCATCGCCAGCGACGCCATTAATGGCGAAGCCATGGTCTGCGAAATGAAGCCGACTATCGGCACTTCCCTTCCCCACGTCACTGTCTCCCTTCCCTTTTTCCTTCTTCGCCGTAAATGGTGAACTAACAGCCAGCAACCGGAGACGCCATTAACAATGAAATTATCGCCGGATTAATCATCGAAAAAATGCATGTATATATTTGATTCGGATACAAATTCCTTGAAAACGAGTCAGATCTCAAAAAGTTTAATTTGTTTCAGAAGTCAAAACTCATTCTCATAATTTTACTATTTTTTAGTGCTAGTTGTCAATCTTATCTGGTATAATTTGATATATTGGTTATAGAAAACAAACAAAAGTATTCATTTATTGAATTATTTTCTTTAGTTTATAAAAGCAAATATAAAAGAATTCCTTATACCTTTTATTAGATGTCATTGATTAACGTGGGCCCTAAATGATATTTACGAATCATAGATTATATAGTAGCACCGTATGTTCACATTCAATTATTGTAAGAGATGTAACTTTTAAAAATATAAGTTTTTATCACTTTTATCATCCAAAGTAAAAATGTTAACTTACTTTAAATTTCAGTTATTCAAGATTACAATTTTTATTTTTTGTATCACAAACAAATAAATTTTTCATGCTAGCTAACCTTCTCCTTTGAATTTTGATTTATTAAATATATGATTTATTTAATATGTGATTTGTATTAATTTTATTTTCATTGTATTTTTATTGTTATTTCATTGTCATTAATAAAACTTAATATTTACTTGTTAAAACAATTAATCGTATTAAGTGAATCTTGCTCAAGTTTTATTGTTGAGGTTAAATAACACTTCGAATAGGCAATCTTTTAAATGTTAAGCAAACATAAGTTTAAATATTCGTCTCAATTAAGAATGAAGCATATGCATCTTTCTGGGACATTTTAAAATTCAAGGATGCAACAATGCACCTCGACAAATATTTTTCTAAAATTAACTTTCATACGATTTATTTAATATAAGATAATAGACAAGTTCTCATTATGATAAAAATGAGCGAATTTAGGCCTTAACACAATTTATCAAAATAATTTTAGTTAAGTATAAGTCAATAAAAGCGACCGTGCTAGAACCACGGGACTCGAGGGGTGCCTAACACCTTCCCCTCGGTCAACAGAATTCCTTACCCAGTCTTCTATTTTCGCAGACTATAATATAGAGTCATTTTCTTTTGATTAGGGATTCAATAAGGTGACTTGGAACACCATAACTTAATTCCAAGTGGTGACTCTGAAAATGATAAAAATTAATCCCTATTCAATACCGTCACTTTAATTGGAAAAAACCTTTGACCTCGACTCTCGAGCGGAAAAGGGGTGTGACATCTCTGGCGACTCCGCTGGGGAATTATAAGAGAGCTTTTTATATTGACTTATACTTGCTTTAATTATTGTTGATATTGTGTTTGTTGACTTATGTGCTACTTGTTGCTCATTTACTGCTTTGATATTATTTGAACTGTATTATATATTTTCTTCTCTCGTGTACCCCTTATGAGTCTCTGAAATAGGATAGAGGAAATGCAGCACATGCATCCCACCTTCTTTTTGAGATAGCCTGAGTGTCAAGGCACCTGGTGAAGGATTATAGTCACATATGTTAGGCGGGGTTCGGATCGGCAATGAAGGCTGTGTTGCCCTACTACCGACCAAGTTGTCCTTCCCCGGCTTTAGTGTCCGCTCGGGTAAGCCATTCTAGATACCTACCCCTATTAGGTTTAAACTTAGAAGAACTGGAAACTCAGAATCTGGTTATCTCTATTAGGTGCCGCTTTATTTGCATCCTATGCATTTGACTTAGCGGGACTCGGCACAGGGCCCGGGTCTGTCTAGGACAGGTAACCAACTTTATAAAGACCAACATGCGCATCCTACGTTCTCTTTGACATTTGTTTGGAAGACTATTTGTGTGTTGACCGGCTTTTAGGCAACATTAAAATGCACGAGATTAAATTATCGTCACAGTTAGTGAATCATTTTGAAAGAAAAATTTTATTTTTTAAAAGAGAAAAAATTTTAGTAACATAGTTTTATGGTTTTCATGAACTACGAGGGTCTGATTCTCACTTTTTGTGAGATACGTAAGAAGTCCTACCCAGGATACGACCATTTATTTGAAAAATAATAATAATATATTTATTCACAGATTTATCGAAGGATATTTTTAGAAAAATAATAAAAATAATAAGAAGAAGAAAAATGATTATTTTCATGAATATTATTATCTTTATTTTACTTTTCATTTTTATTTTTGAAATTAATTTTAACATAAAAATTATAATAGCCTGAACCTTTAGGGGTCGTGAGCTGAATTTTTGTAAAATAATAAAATATATAAAAATATATTCTAACAGTCGTGAACCTTTAGGGGTCGTGAGACTAAAATTTTATACAACTTCATACATAAAACAATCTTTCTTCTTTTCTTTATTTCTAAATACTTTTATTTTATCTTTGTTCTTTTAAATGTACTTAGGGAGTATTTTCTTCAAACATATAGGTAAAATTGTCTAGAAGTCTGTTATTGCAAAGTTTTTGAGAGAGTCAATTTAAATAAGTGTTTTTCTTAAAAATATTATCAGTATTGTTTCTCTCGCTTTGATTTTTGATAAAATTGTTCTTTACATCTAAGTCTCAATTTAAGAGTCGCACTAGTTCTCACAAGTCAAGTTAAAAAATTCTTTTCAAAATTAATGAATTAAGTTCAGCCTAAATCTAGACATTTATTAATTTCATGTCCTTATCAATAGGTATAAAATGTCTCCCCCTGTTCGTGGAAAGCGTCCAAAGAGAAAGAGAGATGGGAGTGTACCGCTTCAGGTTATGGATTGTACCCCTTTGCAGCTTTGGTTGTTGTGGAACGAAATGGATACATTCGATTATAACGAGATACATAAGTATTTGGGTTTTTTGATGAGTATTATGACAATAAAGCCTAATAGGGAGATGATTGATGTGTTACTAACCTTCTGGGACCCAAAGAACAATGTGTTTCATTTTTCAGATTTTGAGTTGACTCCTACTGTAGAGGAGATAGCGGCCGATGTTGGATATGGGGATATGCATCGGAAGAAACTTATAGCCCCGAGACTCATTTCAATAAACAAATTCTGCAAACTCACGAACATAAGGAACTCAAAAGAAGAATCGATGAAAAAAGGTTGGGTTTCCTTGCAGTTTTTGTACGATAGATACGGAAGGCAAGAGGGGTTCAAAAAGTACGGTAAGCATCTCTGTAATAAGGGGAATTTTGAGGCTTAGAAGGTTCACAGACGATTTGCATTCATGGTAGCCTTTCTAGGCACTATAGTTTTTCCGAGGAGAGAGGAAAAAATTAACATTCATTTAGCAGGAGTGGTAAAGATACTGATTAAGAAAGATTACACTATGGTGCCAATGATCCTGGCAGATATCTACCGTGCTTTGACTGTTTGCCAGAAAGGAAAGAGTTTTTTCGAGGGATGTAATATCTTGTTACAGATGTTGATTGTGGAGCATCTCTACCGACGTCCTACAATTGCAAGATTTAATCCGGAAAGATTCAATCGCATCAAAGATTATGAAGAGAGGTTAGAGAAATATAAATGCCCAGAAGGAGTTAGAGATTGGGATAAGTTTTTTCGTTCTCTGATAGCAGATAATATCACTTGGAATTTCCCTTGGTTCCCTTGGAGGCAAGTCATACACAGTTCTGTCATTCG
Source organism: Capsicum pubescens (assembly GCA_030864215.1). Classification (NCBI taxonomy): domain Eukaryota; kingdom Viridiplantae; phylum Streptophyta; class Magnoliopsida; order Solanales; family Solanaceae; genus Capsicum; species Capsicum pubescens. Next base: position 281,204,328 of record CM061549.1, read on the forward strand.
GTCGTTCTTATTATTAATGGGTGTTAGGGGTGTTCAATCGTATGTTCCATTGAGAGTTTTACGTCAGCTTGGAAGACGTCAAATAATTCCCATTACGGAAAATACGACCGAGTTTGTATTTGAGGTCAAACCAGAGATCCCACTTCCGGAGGAATTGGCCCAGCAGATTTAGGAGGGTTTCCGTATCATGGGGATTGAAATGATGGTCATAGAGCGTGAGAGAGTATAAGTGTACCCAGATTACTGTGAATGGTTTGAAGAACAGTCGAGTCCGCCAGTCAAACCAGAAAGATCAGTTAGGGGACCTATAGATTAGGAAGTTGCAAACAGGATAGGGATTGAGAGAGCTATGCGAGAACATCATGAGGCCAACCAAGCTTTGAGAGCAGAATTAGAGTATGCCAGAGCAAAAATAGATGAAAAACAAAGGGAATTTGCTGAAGAGAAAGCTAAATCAGCAGATATGGAGGTTGAACTTCGGGGACAAATCAAACTGGCTACCACTAGGGGTTCACACGTTGCAGAACTTGCCGCATCTCACCGACAGCAACTGCAAGAAGTTGAAAAGAATATACAGGAAGAATTTAATCGAGAGAGACTCAGTGGATCCGCGAAAGAGGAATATTGCGAGAACAGTTGAAGGTTGCTTCATCTCGTGAACAGCGTGCAAGAGAGATGGTTGATTTTCGAGATCGACAGGCCCATGAATGGGATCAGGCCTTCAGTTCTCTTCGAGGAAAGGTCCGTTGTGTAGTACAGGATACTTCCAGAATGGGTTTGGATTATCAGCAGTTGGATCATGAAGATTTTTTGGCACAAGTACCAGCTTTCGCACAGCATCTCACTACTTCATTGGAGGACATATACTTGAGTATTGGATAACATATTAAGCCAAAGTCTCCTTGAATGGATAGTTGTTTTCTTTGTCATAGTTTTTCATTTTCATTTTTAAAACTTTTTGTTTAGATGTTATGTCTTTTAGTTTTCAGATGTTAGTTAGTAGGTTTTATTTCAGGAGTTGGGTTAGTTATTTTGTCTTATTTATATTATAGAATGTAATGGAGTTGACTGTTTATTTCTATATATATTGCATATGTTTTACTTCACTTGCTTTATTTATTTTCTTCAATAAAAAAAAAGACAAAACAATCATTTTGTTAAATTCCTCCTGAACTACGCAAGATCTGATTCATGTCCTGGCATGATACGTAGGCAACCCTCCAAAGGGTTCGATCATAACTTTTGAAAAAAATGCCTAGAAAAGCCAGGATGAAACACAAAGCTTTCATGATAGGTTGGAAAATGCATATAGAAGCATGACATATAACGTGGCATTATAATGTGTTAAATATATAACACTCACCCGTTTGCTACTTGGTCACAGAAAGATAAAGTAATAGGTGGTTGGTTTGTTGTTTAAACTGGCATCACATCCGTATAACACAAGATACAAGGGTAAAAGAAGAATGACCCGCAGAGAAGGTATAGGGTCTGACAGTGAAGAAGAGCAGAATCAGTTGATTTCGCAGGAAGTAGCATCAATGGAAGAAATAAAGTCATTGAAACAACAGATGGCGGAGATGTACCAAGCCTGGACTTTCGACTTCAAATGATCCAAATTCTGACCCATCTCAAACTAGTGATCCATTTTACCCACCAGGATTTGGCCCATTTGCTAATATGTCTGGAGTTGCTGGTACTTCTACCATGCACCCACCAAATCCGTCTGTCGCAAATAACCCACTTTTTACTTTTGTAGCACCAGCCGCCGCGGGTACTCAACCGATAGTACCGAAGAATATGGGGAAACCAAGTCATAATATATTGTATCCTCTTGAAATGACTTTTAAATCTCAAAATCCACATTATCATGTTCATCAACGTGATACTCTTATCGTGATTGAGAAGATTTCCAAGAATGAGAAACAGGAGGAGATGGCTAGAAAAGTTAGAAGCTTGGAGCAGAGTATGAAAAATATGCAAGGATTAGGTGGACCAAAAAGTGTTTCATACAAGGATTTGTGTATGTTTCCTGATGTCCATTTGGCGATAGGATTCAAAATGCCAAAGTTTGACAAATATGAAGGGCACGGCTATCCTGTAACTCATTTGAAAAAGTTTGCAATCAATTAAGGGGAGCAGGAGGAAAAGAAGAATTATTGATGGCTTACTTTGGATAAAGCCTTACAGGGATAGCTTCTGAATCGTTCATTGGCCAAGACATTTCCCGTTGGCACGTATGGGATGACATGGCTCGAGATTTCGTTCAATAATTTCAATATAACATTGAGATAGTGCCAGATCGCACTACGCTTTCCAACATGAGAAAAAAGATGACTGAAAGTTTCCAAGAATATGCAATCAGATGGAGAGAGCAGGCTTCAAGAGTCAGACCATCGATAAAGGAATCTGAAATGATTGATATCTTTTTGCAAGCACAAGAACCTGATTATTTCCATCACTTACTTTCTACAATTGGAAGCACATTTGCCGAAGTTATTAAAGTTGGAGGAATGGTAGAGAATGGAATAAAATCAGGAAAGATCATCAGCCAGGCCGCTTTGAAAGCAACAACACAGGCAATTCAAAGTGGTGTAGGGAGTTTTGGTGGAAAGAAAAGAAAAGAGGATGTAGCAACTGTCGTGACAGGTCCATGACAAAATTAAAGAGGCGCACGTCAAACATACGCACAAAATCCATTTTATTTCATTCCATTCCCCCAATGTCCTATTTATAATGCATAACCATATGCTCGGGCTCCTTCCTACCCGCAATGGCGTGCACCAGCAATCCAAAATCATCCATAGGCCGGGCGCAAGTTCAAAGAGGCCCTCCTAGGTCTAATTTCTGGCCTAGAGCAGACTTCAAAAGGGATAACATGGTAAAAGATAATTTCACTCCTATTGGAATATCTTACACCAATTTATTTCATAGGCTGAGAAAAATAAATGTACTAAACCCAATTGAGAAAAGGATCTCGAATCCTCCTCCGAAGAACTTGAACAATTCTAGAAGATATGAATATTGTTCTGATGCCCCAGGGTACGACACAGAGAAATGTTGGTATCTGAAAAGAGTCATTCAAGAGTTGATTAATACCCAACAGATCATGGTAGAAATTCCAGACTCTCCAAGTGTCAATCAAAATCCGATGTCAGGTCATAATGAAACAAACATGCTCGAAGTGATACTCAGTGGTAAAGATGCTACAATTTTCTTTAAGCCGATCATTAAAATTAAAATTGATTCAGAAAAATCAGCAAATGTTATGGATTTGACAAAAGAAAAGCCTGCAGAAGTGGAGGTGGTGATAACAAAACCCGAATCATCGAATCTTTCCTTGGTGGTGGGGAAAGAGATTTCAAAAAATATTGGGTCAAGTCAAATAAATCCAAAACTCATTATTCCTGAAAGATCTAATAAGCCTTTTTTAATCATAAAAGGAGCTCCCATAGCTCTTATTGTTATTAAACCAGTGTCACAGCTGCCTATGGTTGATACCAAGGCAGTACCTTGGAATTATGATCGCGTTGTGGTGATACACAAGGGGAAAGAAGTGACTGAAGATGTAGATGAAGTAGGGGGATTAACTCGATCTGAAAGATTTTATGCCCCAGTAGAGTTAAGAATGAATAAACAAGGCAATGAAGAACGAATGACGGTCAAGAAGCCTGTCACTGATGAAGAAGCTGAATAATTCTTAAAGAAAATGAAATTACCAGAATATTCTGTTGTAGAACAGTTGAAGAAGACACCAGCACAGATTTCTTTGTTGTCTTTATTGATGCATTCAAAAGAACACCACAAGGATATAATGAAGATTCTTAACGAAGCATGTGTTCCCAGTAAGATTAAAGTGAATCAACTAGAAAAAGTTGTTGAAAGGATCCTTGAAGCAAATAAGATTACTTTCTCAGACGATGAATTGCCTGTGGAAGGTACTGGACATAATAAGGGTCTCTATATTACTGTGAAATATGAGCATTCCATCGTCACTCGAGTGTTAATTGATGGAGGATCGGGCGCTAACATTTTTCCTATGTCAACTTTGCAAAAGTTGAATATTAATATAGAAAGAATCCGACCTAACAATGTATGCATCAAGGGTTTTGACGGATCAAAAACCGATGCCATTGGTGAAATAGAATTCATATTGACAATCGGCCCTGTGAATTTTGCTATGGATTTCCAAGTGTTGAACATTGATGCTTCATATAATATGTTATTGGGAAGGCCAAGGATTCACAGGGCTAAAGCAGTCCCATCAACGTTGCATCAAATAGTCAAATTCGAATGTAACAGGCAAGAGATAGTCGTTTATGGTGAAGGAAACTTATCCATGTATAAAGACTACTTTGTTTCCTCCATCGAAGCAGATACTGCAAATGGAGTATTGATTCATCAAATTTCTGAAGTAGTGGTTGTTGAGCATATCCTCAAGGGAAATCTCATCGCAAGACCACAATTATCATCTGCATCTGTTATGATAGTGAATGAAATGTTGAAGCATAGTTTCAAACCAGGGAAAGGTCTAGGGATGTTTTTGCAAGGCATAGTTCATCCGGTAAACCTCTATGAAAACTTTGGTACTTTGGGTTTGGGATATGAGCCTACTGCTGAAGATATAAAGAAGGTTAAAAAGCGTAAGAAAGAGTCATGGTCACTTACCAAGCCGATACCGCCACTTCACGAGTCTTTCATCAAATTCAGTATTGTTGGATACTCCAAGTTACCTGTTGCAGAATCAATGAATGATGATGATACAGAGTTGATTGACCTTTTTTAGAATATGTTCATTGAAGATGATATGATTGAAATTGGGAAAGGTACCAGCAATGCAGATATGCATTTTGTCGATCCTGATGTCCAGCTTAACAATTGGGAGGCCACTCCTCTCCCTATTATAAAGGAGTCTTGGTAGTTTGTTTGTTTTTCTTATAGTCTTAGTAGTTTGTTTATTTTTACTCTTGTAATTTGAATCATTCTAGTATTGTAATTCAGAACTTTAAACTTGGTATTTTAGGTTAAAACTCTTTTTGTCTATGTTTTTAATAAAGCGTAGTTTCCCTTCATTTTATTTTGAGTCTGATTTTTATTTATTTATTTTCTATAATACAGTTCTTTCTATGCCGATTCTAATGATATGACATGCATGAATAATTGTTAACCGTATTTAAGAACCCAATCTAATTATGAAATAATGAATAAAGAAGTTGAATACGAAGAAGGAGAAGCATTTGAGGATATAAGCAAAGATTTCAAATAGTTTGAGAATAAGACAAATCCCAATTTGGAAGAAACTGAGGCGATCAATTAAGGAGATCATGAAAATATTAGGGAGACTAAGATAAGTGTACATGTTCAACCACAACAAAAGAAAGCTATAATTAAAGCTTTGCATGAGTATAAAGACATCTTTGCATGGTCTTATAATGATATGCCTGGTTTGAGTACTGATTTGGTAGTTCACAAGTTGCCAATTGATCCTGCTTTTCCTCCAGTTAAGCAAAATCTAAGAAAGCTCAAAACTGACATGAGTGTAAAAATCAAAGAGGAAATCACTAAACAACTTGAGGCTAAAGTCATTTGAGTGGCCCAATGTCCTACTTGGTTGGGAAATATTTTCCCTGTTTCAACTTTCAAATAAGGATGGCAAAGTTCGGATGTGTGTTGATTATCATGATCTAAATAAGGCGAGTTCGAAAGATAATTTTCCACTTCCCAATATCCATATTTTGTTGGACAATTGTGCCAAACATGATCTTGCGTCTTTTGTGGATTGTTATGTGGGGTATCACCAGATCATTTTGAATCCAGAAGATGTGGAAAAGACATCATTTATTACGCCATTGGGGACATATTGTTATCGAGTCATGACTTTTGGACTAAAGAATACTGGGGCAACCTATATGAGGGCAATGACCACAATGTTTCATGACATGATGCACAAAGAGATTGAAGTTTATGTGGACGACGTGATCATTAAGTCGAGAAAGCAAACTGATCATGTCAAAGATTTGAGAAAATTCTTTGAAAGGCTTCGGAGGTATGATCTCAAACTTAACCCAGCAAAATGTGTATTTGGAGTTCCATCAAGAAAACTCTTGGGTTTTATAGTCAGTCGACGTGGTATTTAGTTAGATCCTTCAAAAATAAAAGCTATTCAAGATCTGCCTCCACCAAAAAATAAAACAGAGGTGATGAGCTTACTTGGAATGTTGAATTATATCAGTAGATTCATTGCTCAGCTTACAACAACCTGTGAACCAATATTCAGGTTATTGAAGAAGAATGCTAAAGTTGAATGGACTGAAGAATGTCAAGAGGCATTTGATAGAATTAAGAGGTACTTGTTGAATCCGCCTATTTTGATTCCTCCAGAGCCAGGCAGACCCTTGATATTGTACATATCTGTGTTAGACAATTCTTTTGGCTGTGTATTGGGTCAACATGATGTCATGGGCAGAAAAGAACAAGCCATCTACTACCTCAGCAAAAAGTTTACCACTTATGAGGCTAAGTACACTCTTCTTGAGAAAACGTGTTGTGCCTTAACTTGGGTAGCCCAAAAGCTGAAACATTATTTTTCATCTTATACTAGATGTTGCTCACAGAGTTTGATATTATTTATGTGACACAAACTGCAATGAAAGCTCAAGACTTGGAGGATCATTTGGCTGAAAATCCTATTGATGAGGAGTATGAGCCATTGAAGACTTATTTTCCAAATGAAGAGGTATTGTATGTTGATAAAGTTATTTCTGATGATTTTCATTCAGGCTAGAAGTTGTTCTTTGATGGAGCTGCTAATGTAAAAGGAGTGGGGATAGGAGCAGTTCTTATTTCTGAATCAGGACAATATTATCATATAACAGCCCAACTTCGATTCTATTGTACCAATAATATGGCAGAATACGAAGATTGCATTCTGGGATTGAGATTAGCCATTAACATGGGGATTCAAGAACTGTTGGTATTGGGAGATTCAGATTTATTAGTCCACCAAATCCAAGGAGATTGGGATACTCGTGATTCGAAACTCCTACCATATAAAGGTTGTTTGCATGATCTTTGTCAACAATTTGTATTAGTGAAGTTCAAACACATTCCCAGAGCTCATATTGAGATTGTTGATGCTTTAGCAACCTTATCTTCGATGCTTCAACACCCCAACAAAACTTATATTGATCTTTTACATATACAGATTCATGATCAACATGCATATTACAATGTTGTTGAGGAAGAACTTGATGGAGAGTCGTGGTTCTATGATATCAAAGAATATATTCAGACTGAGAAATATCCTATACATACCGACGGTAATCAAAAGAGAACTATTAGACGTTTGTCTAGTGGATTTTTCCTAAGTGGAGTAATCTTGTATAAGAGGACTCCTGATTTGGGACTTTTGAGGTGTATAGATGCTAAAGAAGCTTTAAAAATCATGACTGAAGTACATTCTAGGATTTGTGGACCACATATGAGTGGGTATGTTTTGGCAAAGAAAATACTCCGAGCAGGCTATTATTGGCTCACCATGGAGCGAGATTCCATCATTTTCGTTTGGAAATGTCATGAATGCCAGGTACACGGAGACTTAATACATTCTTCTCCATCTGAGTTGTATACAATGACTGCTCTGTGGCCTTTTGTGGCTTGGGGAATGGACGTAATTTGACCAATTGAACTGAAGGCCTCGAATGGACATAGGTTCATCTTGGTAACCATTGATTATTTCACAAAGTGGGTGGAAGCAATAACTTTCAAGTCAGTGACCAAGAAAGCAGTGGTTGATTTTATTCACTCCAATATCATTTGTCGGTTTGGCATTCCGAAGATAATTGTCACCGATAATGCTGCAAATCTTAACAGTTATTTAATGCAAGAAGTGTGCCAACAATTTAAGATTATGCATCAAAATTCTACTCCTTATCGCCCAAAGGAAAATGGGGTTGTAGAAGCAGCCAATAAGAACTTAAAGAAAATACTTCGCAAGATGGTGCAGGGTTTCCAACAATGGCATGAAAAGTTACCTTTTTCTTTGTTGAGTTATCGTACTACGGTTCGGACTTCAATTGGTGCAACTCCTTACTTGTTAGTGTATGGAACTGAAGCAGTTATACCAGCAGAGATTGAGATTCCATCTCTTCGAGTAGTTGTGGAAGCTGAAATTGATGAAGACCAATAGGTCAAGACTCGTTTAGAGCAATTAAGCTTGATTGATGAAAAAAGATTGACATCAGTATGTCATGGACAACTATACCAGAAGAGAATGGCATGAGCATATAACAAAAAGGTGCATCACATACATTTTGAAGTTGGCCAGTTAGTACTAATACGCATCCTTCCTCATCAGATTGAAGCTAAAGGCAAATTTTCTCCTAATTGGCATGAACCATTCATGGTGAAGAAAGTGTTACCTAATGGCGCATTATATTTGACTGATGTAGAAGGCAAAATGGAGGGAATACTGGTCAATGCTGATGCAGTTAAAAGATATTATGTATGATATTCATGTATGTTATGTATGTTTTGTACTTACATTTTTAAAGATTGAAATGATGAAGGTATTTTGTTCTACTATCCGAATAATATATCAACTTTTACTTACTCCTTTGAGCTTTTATTTTTCTTTGTACTCCTCTTTTGGAATCAGATTAAAGTCAAAAAAAAAAATTGAAAAAAAGGGTTTAAAAAAAAAAAATCAATCAAAAATTCAAAATCAAGCAAAAGAATGGTGTTTCCTGAACTACATTTGACCTGATTCTTGCTATGAAAAGATATGTACGCAGCCCTACTCTGAGGTTTGGTCCAACCAAAAGAAAATTCAAGTTACCCAGAATGAAATAAAACTGGGGCAAAAGTTTATTTCCCTAAAAGAGTTGATTCTAAAAGTTGTGTATTTTACCCAATGTTGTGTAAATTTTGAGCCCCATGCCGACCTTTCTTTCTATCCCATTCCAAAAGCCAAGTTTCAGCCAAAGAAAGACCTTCAGATCAATCTTTGAGAATGTCAAGGCTAAACATGTTATAGGTGCAAGATATTTCATATTTTGAGTGTTATTTTCTAAAAATAAAAATGAGAGTCTTATTGGTGAAAACCCTTTTGGGCATCATAAGGCGACAATGAGTTGTGAGAACAATAAAAAATGAGAGAGTCTTATTGGTGAAAATCCTCACGGACACCATAAGGCGACGGTGAGATAAGAAAGAAATAAAAATGAGATCGGCTAATTGGCAAAAACCTATCGAGATGTCACTAGTCGAAGGAGGATTGTAACTTAGAGGGAGCATGTTCAACAATGGCTCAGTTTCAAACTCAATAAGTGGGAAAAATTTGACAAATGATTGGTGTGGGTAGATCTGGCTGTTTGATTCAAAATGCATGTCATAATCACCAGAATCGGTTTCCACATTTAGATAAGTTTTCTCTTTGTTTTGAGAAAGAGATGCCTATTGTCTTTTTCTTTTTGTTTTATTTTAATTTTTTATTTTTTGTGTCCTTGTCATCAAACGAAAAAATTTTGTTGTCTTTTGAGTCAAATTCACGTCAGGTCGAGTGAGAAAAGATGTCAAACTCTCTACCAACTCCTTTAAGGGTACAAAGCAAGACAAAGGGCCGATGCACAAAGACAACGTTTCAAAGTAAAAGTAAGGTACTCAAGATGATGGTGGTTTAACCATTGTAAACTCGTGAAAATCTAAGGGATGTATTGGAAGCTAAACTCAGAAGCATCATACAACAGAAACATGTTTTGAGTTGAGGATCTCAGTAGTTAGAATTCTGAGTCAGAAGTATGACAATTCAATGAATATTATCATGGATTGGAAAAGAGTTGAGCATGGCAAGTACGAGAGCAGCCACTTCAAAAGCCAAATGCCACAAACTAACCACCACATGTTTTAAAACTCACAATTTTTCTTTGTTTGAAACCGAGATGGGATATTCTTTTTTACACTAAAGTTTTCAAATAAAGGATGCAATTCCACATTTTCTGTCAACGCAAGAAGCATGGTTACAGTATCTGATGATGGATCTCGGTCATGGTAAACTTTATTCTTTGTGAGATGTATTAAGATCCGGAGACACACAAATTTTTCTAGTACAAACTGGGGCAAAATTTTATGTGTGTTGTATGGAATTTATTTTTGCTTAGGACCCTCCTGAAGAATGAGAATTTATTTTTGTACAGGACCCTCCTGAAGAATGAGAATTTACTTTTTGCTCAGGACCCTCCTGAATAATGGGATGTTATTTTTCTATTTTACCTTTTATTTTAAGTTCAGGAACATATTTGAAAATCAGAAAAAAAAAGTTCAGGAGCCCGCCTGAAGAACAGGGTGAAGAATTTGGAAGTCCAGGAGCCCGCCTGAAGAATAGGGTGAAGAAATTGAAAGTCAAGGAGCCCGCCTGAAGAATAGGGTGAAGAAGTTGCAAGTCAGGAGCCCGCCTAAAGAACAGGGTGCAGAATTTGGAAGTCCAGGAGCCCGCTTGAAGAATAGGGTGAAGAAATTGGAAGTCCAGGAGCCCACCTGAAGAACAGGGTGAAAAATTTGCAAGTCAGGAGCCCGCCTGAAGAACAGGGTGAAGAAGTTGTAAATTCAGGAGCCCGCCTGAAGGACAGGGTGAAGAATTTGGAAGTCCAGGAGCCCGCCTGAAGAACAGGGTGAAGAAGTTGCAAATCCAGGAGCCCGCCTGAAGAACAGGGTAAAGAAATTGGAAGTCTAGGAGCCCTCCTGAAGAACAGGGTGAAGAAGTAGCAAGTCCAGGAGCCCGCCTGAAGAATAGGGTGAATTTTTAAATTCAAGTCGCTAAGGCTTGAATCAAGATTCTAGAGATTGCAATTTTTTGTATTTTTCATTTTTGATCTTTATTAGTCAATTGAATGTAAAAGCAAAAGTCATCAACCGGAAACTTGACAAAATCTCACTCGACTTTAACTTTTTCTCTCACCAAATTATCTTTGAATTACTCGTGACCTGATTCCCTTATAACCCGAGATAGGTAGGATGTTCAAAAACAGGGCTCGGTCACATTCTTTCCTTTTATTTTAATTGTAAGTTTATTTTTATTCTTACCCTTCAAATATTTGGAGGGTCAAAAATCATGTCTTGTCTACTTCTTTGTATGAAAACTCTTCGAGATTTCACACAAAGAGGGGCAAAAATGTAGACACGTGATTTTTTATCCTCCCTCAATTTTAAATATTTATATTTAATCATATATTATTTTAATTATTATTTTTATTTTTTATAAATTTTTAATTATAAATAAATAATTAAATAAAGTTAACTTTGAGATATTTTATTTTATTTTTATCCTAATTTTAAAATAATAGAAAAAATCTAAAATATATATATATTTATTATTTATTTTAAATCTTAATAAATAAATTAGTAATTTTAATACTATTTTATTCTATTTATTTTGACTATTTATAAATTTTTATTGTATTTTTTAAAATATAAAAATTAATTAATTATTATTATTTTTATTTTATTTATTTATTTATTTTGATTTTGGTATAATTATTATCTTCTCTTTAAAAAGAAATATAATAAAAATAAATAAATAATATATTTTAAATTCCCCTCTTATCTAACCATTAGTTATTTCCCCCCAAAAGGTAACTACTCCCCCCAAATCTCTGTACTTAAAGTTCCTCCAGAGAAAACTACGTACAGACATTCACCAACATACTGTATCAAAAAAAGATTGAGAGAATAAAAATACAGAGAGAAAACACACAGTAAAGAAAAAAAACTCTGAAGAAGAAAACAAAAGGGAGAAAAGAAGGAAGTAAAAGTTGAAACTTCGTTCGAAATTTCCGGTGACAAATCTCATTGTTCAGTTTAAATTATTCAGGTTCTTGTTCAACTTTGTATTTTATTTTGTAAGTTTTACTATAAATTGAATCATAATATGATTTTTTTAGTGATTTGATGAATTGTTATTATGTGAATCTATTTGTCATTTTGTATTATATATTAAATTACTGAATATATTTGTACATAAAAAATCTTTATATTCACATGAATTCGTATGCATACTTTTATCTAGCATTAAAAATATAATACAGGACACACCCACATCATTCATTTATGTAGACATCATTGTTCATATATTATCTCATAAAAATCAGTAAAAAATATACTAGAATTGGATAGAAAAATCAGAGAGAATAGAACGTTGTTTAGATTTAATTCTTCAAAATTATCATCTTCTCCGATGATTAAACAGTTAGAAACTTGTTCATCGTCGGAAACCACTCCTTTTTCGGCGCTTATCCGCCAACTCCCCCTCATGCGCGCCGTCCAGATCTGCCACCACCATTATTCCTCCATTTTCGTCGCCGGCGACGCCATTAATGGCGAAGCCATGGTCTGCGAAATGAAGCCGACTATCGGCACTTCCCTTCCCCGCGTCACTGCCTCCCTTCCCTTTTTTCTTCTTCGCCGAAAACGGTGAACTAACAGCCAGCCACCGGAGACGCCATTAACAATGAAATTATCGTCGGATTAATCATCGAAAAATGCATGTATATATTTGATTCGGATACAAATTCCTTGAAAATGAGTCAGATCTCAAAAAGTTTAATTTGTTTCAGAAGTCAAAACTCATTCTCATAATTTTACTATTTTTTAGTGCTAGTTGTCAATCTTATTTGGTATAATATGATATATTGGTTATAGAAAACAAACAAAAGTATTCATTTATTGAATTATTTTCTTTAGTTTATAAAAGCAAATATAAAAGAATTCCTTAAACCTTTTATTAGATGTCATTGATTAACGTGGGCCCTAAATGATATTTACGAATCATAGATTATATAGTAGCACCGTATGTTCACATTCAATTATTGTAAGAGATGTAACTTTTAAAAATATAAGTTTTTATCACTTTTTATCATCCAAAGTAAAAATGTTAATCTTACTTCAAATTTCAGTTATTCAAGATTACAATTTTTATTTTTTGTATCACAAACAGATAAATTTTCCATGCTTGCTAATCTTCTCCTTTGAATTTTGATTTATTAAATATGTGATTTATTTAATATGTGAGTTGTATTAATTTTATTTTCATTGTATTTTTATTTTTATTTTTATTTCATTGTCATTAATAAAGCTTAATATTTACTTGTTAAAACAATTAATCATATTAAGTGAATCTTGCTCAAGTTTTATTGTTGAGGTTAAATAACACTTCGAATAGGCAATCTTTTAAATGTTAAGAAAACATAAGTTTAAATATTCGTCTCAATTAAGAATGCAGCATATGCATCTTTCTGGGACATTTTAAAATTCAAGGATGCAACAATGCACCTCGACAAATATTTTTCTAAAATTAACTTTCATACAATTTATTTAATATAAGATAATAGACAAGTTCTCATTATGATAAAAATGAGCGAATTTAGGCCTTAATACAATTTATCAAAATAATTTTAGTTAAGTATAAGTCAATAAAAGCGACCGTGCTAGAACCACGGGACTCGAGGGGTGCCTAACACCTTCCCCTCGGTCAACAGAATTCCTTACCCAGTCTTCTATTTTCGCAGACCATAATAAAGAGTCATTTTCTTTTGATTAGGGATTCAATAAGGTGACTTGGAACACCATAACTTAATTCCAAGTGGCAACTCTGAAAATGATAAAAATTAATCCCTATTCAATACCATCACTTTAATTGAAAAAATCCTTCGACCTCGACCCTCGAGCGGAAAAAGAGGTGTGACACCATCAGCCCCAAAACATGTGATTATCCATTTAAATCATATTATATTTAATTAATCTTTTCCACCAGAACCAAAACATGTTATTATCTATTTAAATTTATTTTTAATTTATTTATTCATTTTTAACTACATTCACATGATGGTCTATAGAAGTGTACATAGATCAACGTAGTCTACGCATAATAAGGATATCAATCGATGCACTACTACAGGTATAAGTCTACGGTAAATCAGGCTAATCGATGTTGGACATGGGTCATGATATACAACAGTATATTAAGTGTCACCACCAGTTCAAAAAAAAAATTACTTTTCCAACTGTAATAAATGATTACTTTTGTATGTCATCAGTGTTAACACTTCATTTTTACTTTATATATAAGGTGTTCATCCTTCATTATTTTATTTCATTCACTTTGTTTTATTTTTAAAAATTCTACAATGTCGCAAGTATTTCAAACATCCAATTCTAAAAATACTCTAATTTGTCATTGTGGGAATGCGGCTGTCTTGAGGACGTCACGCACAAATTCAAATCCTGGTCGCATATTTTATAATTGTGCAATTGCAAAGGTGACGTGTGTATTTTTAAAAAAAAAGTTCAGTAAATCGTTATGTAATTATTATTATTTTTCTAGGATAATGGCGCATGCTCATTTTTTAAATGGCTTGATGAACTATCACCTCCGACCAGTCCATCAACATTGAGTCCGGGACTCGAGACATCAAATTTTCAAGTCTTGGCAAAATTTAATCTACTACAAAGGCTCCAACAATATGAAAAAAAAAAAAAAAATCTCATGACTTGGTTCAAGAAGCCGAAGAACAATGGGATCACTTTAAAATATTGCTACATGACACCCAAATAGAGAGGGATCAAATAAAACAAAAATTGATTTTGGCCGAAGAAAGGGAGTATGTACTAAAAATAATGCTATGTGCTATAATGCTAGTATTCGTTCTTTGGAAAACTGTAACATGGATATAGTGATATTGAATAAATATTAATAGTTCTATTTTTCTATAATGTTAATACTCTTTTTGACAGAATCTTAGTCGATTAAACAACACGTCAACTTAAATTCTACCACCAGGGTAATGATAGACTATGCATACGGTATATGAAATATTAAGTATGCATTCTATGATATCAAGCATACAATGTACCAACTATGATCACACTATGCATATTCAAATTCCATGCCACAAATGAGTTTGACACAAACAGATTCACTGCAGAATCATAACAAGTTTCATAAAATAAAAGAATAATTGTCATATCCTACCACCATATCCTTCAACCTTCATATTTGAGAAATAAAAAAAAATTATCATATCATAACCACCATGATTCAACACCACATTAAACGGTTTAGGATTCAAATGTATTTTTCCCTAAGTTCCTCATCAACACAAGTGTTACTGTTGATTTCATCAACAATGTCCATGACCAAATCTTTTTGGTCAGCTTCAGCACTTTTTTTCTCAACAGTTGCAGCTGTTTCTTCATTCTCACCTTCTTCTCTTCTTTTTTTCAGCATGTGCTGTAGCTGGTGCTTCTTCAGTTTCCTTTTCTTCCACACCATTTTCTCTTTCTTAACCTGCAACATCTGTTCTTCCTCAGCTTCTTCTTTTCGTTCACCTGCTGCTTCTATCTCAACTTCTTCTTTGTCAGCTTCTTCTTCAACAGTTTTTTATTTTTTCTCGCCTTCTTGTTCATCTGCTGCCGCTTCTTCTTCTGCTTTTGCAGCTGCTACTTTTCCACCTTCTTCTTGGCTCTTATCTTCTTCATCATCCAACTTTTCTTCTTTATTTTCCTCTTCTGCCACAATAGAGGCCAACTCATCCATTTTGCTCTTTTCTTCTCCTTCTTCATTCTTCTCCGATTCATGAAGGTCCACATGCACTGTATCATCATATTACAAAGTGTTACTGATAATTAAAGTTAAAAATTCATTAACAACATCAACTATTGAATGAAGTTACCTCGCTCTTGTTGTCGCTCATCCATTTCTTTTTTCTTCATTCTTTTCTCTCTGATATAGGCAGCAATATCCAACATCGCTGCCTCGAGCACAGCAACACGCTTATGAAGATCTTCGGGGAATGAGGTTCCCGTTGCATCTTTGGAGGTGCTCGAAGAATCATCATCACCAACGCGTACTCCAATGGGGTTGTCACACCCCTTTTTCTGCTCGAAGGTCGAGTCGAAGGGTTTTTCCAATTAAAGTGACGGTTTTGAATAGAAATTATTTTATTTACAGAGTCGCCACTTGGAATTGAGTTATGGTGTTCCAAGTCACCTTTTTGAATCCCTAGTCAAAAGGAAATGACTCTTTTATTTGGTCTGCGAAAACAGAAGAACAGGTAAAGAATTCTATTGACCGAAGGGAAGGTGTTAGGCACCCTTCGAGTCCCGTGGTTCTAGCACGGTCACTTTTATTGACTTATCTCGACTTAAACTATTTTGATAAATTATGTTAAGGCCTAAAATCGCTCATTTTTATTAGATCGAAAACTTGTCTATGATCTTATATTTAAATAAATTGGTAAAAATTAATTTTAGAAAAATATTTGTTAAGGTGCATTATTGCATTCTTGAATTTTTAAATGTCTCAGAAAGATGCGTATGCCGCATTCTTAATTGAGACGAACATTTTAAATATGCCAAAAATTTGTTTAATGTTAAAACACTAATTTGTCTTTTATAAACTCATAACAATTTATCTGTTTGAAATATTATTTAACTTAAACAATAAAATCGAGAAAAATTCATTTAAAAGAAAAAACAATTTAGTAAATAATTAATAAATTTTATTACTGACAATAAATAATAATAATAAATGATAATAAAAAATTAAAAAAAAAAATACACAAATCTATTCATATTGTATTAAATATTATCTCCAAAGTTTAATCTTTTAAATTTATATTGTATATTTTGCCGGTCAATAATAGTTCGCAACGGCTGACGGGGAGGGAAAAAGGAAAAGGAGATCAGCGTCGGCGGGTTTTCGCCATTTTCCGACGAAGAGGGTCGCCGGAATAGCGACGAGACGGACTAGTTTTGGGTGGTTTTGGCGATTTCCAGCGATTTGGTTCGCTGATGGAGAGAATCAACCGATTTTGGTTGGGTTTTCGCCGGACCTGACTGGATTCCGGCAACAGATATACTAGCGGCTTCGTTGGTTTTTGAGTCGCCTGCGGAAAACAGTATTTTTGATGAGATTTTGTCGGACACTGTTCTCTCATCGTTTCTCTCTTAATCTTTCTTCTCTCTTCCCATCCTTTCACTGATTTTTATTTCTTCTTCTTTTTCAATCACAAGGATATGCGTACATACAGTGTATGTTAGTGTGTGATGTGTAGAAAATGATAGGAAATATTCTTGTTGCTGCTAAGGAATTTGTATATGAATTTTATTTATGTTAATGTGTCTGTTGTCTGTCTGTATGTTAGAATCTGTGTATTGTATGAAACAGTGTAATACATGAATATGTTATTTTCTGGGTTTAAACATATAACATTCAACAATTTAAAATACAACACATAATAACGAATAAATTTATGTAACAGATCATAGACACATACTGAATAATACATGAAAACCATCTAAACAAACTTCCTTCATACTTTGATTCACACTTTGATTCACGATAAAACTTATGAAATATGGTACAAGATGAGATAAAAACCTGTATTACAAATTGAACTAAGTATTTGTGCAAGAATGTTGTCAACGAAAAACTCAAGCAGGAACTCTGAACTTCAAATCTTTTCTTTCTTTATTTTTTCTCTCTTTTCCTGATCTTTTCTACTCACTTCTTTTTCTCCCTTTTTTTGTACTGGTTTCTCTCAGTGTTTGTGTTGTCTGATGCAGTGTGTAATACAGTGTAAAAATACGTAGTATATCTTTTTGGGGGGTGAGAGTCCTTTAAGTAGAGGGATTTTTTTTTTTTGGGGGGGGGGGGGGAGCGGGGGGGGGAGGGGGAGAATGAGGGAGTAGTTATCTATTAGGATAGGATTTTTTGAATTTTGAAAAAATATATTTTTTTTCTTTTTTTTTAATTGAAGACAATAAAATAATAAAATAACAATAACAATAAATATAATAATTAATTAATTTTATATTAATCAAAACATAATAACAATTTATAAATAGACAAAAATAAATGTAACAAAATAGTATTAAAACTACTAATTTATTTATTAAAATTTAGAATAAATAGTATATATATATATTTTGATTTTTTGTATTATTTTTAAAATTAGGATAAAAAAATAAAAATAAAAAAATCTCAAAATTAAATTTATTTAATTATGGATTTTTTTAACTAAAAATTTATTAAAATTAAAATAAAATAAGAAATTAAATAATATTATACCAAATATAAATATTTAATATCAAAAATAAATTAAAATTCGAGGAGGATCAAAAATCACGTGTTTACATTTTTGCCCCTCTTTGTGTGGAATCTCAAAGAGTTTTCATACAAAGAAGTAGACAAGATATGATTTTTGACCCTCCAATTATTTGAAAGTTAAGGATAAAAATAAAAATAAAAATAAAAGGAAAAATGTGACCGAGTCCTGGTTTTGGACCTTCTACCTATCCCGGGCTATAAGGGAATCAAGTCACGAGTAGTTCAAAGGTAACATGGTGAGAGAAAAGGTTAAAGTCGAGTGAGATTTCGTCAAGTTTTCGGTTGACGACTTCTACCTTTTACATTCAAATGACTAACAAAAAATGAAAAATTCAAATAAAAATTCTAATCTCTAGAATCTTGATTCTACTCTTCGCGACTTGATTTTGAAAATTCACCCTATTCTTCAGGCGGGCTCCTGACTTGTTATTTCTTCACCCTGTTGTTCAGGCGGGCTCCAATGCCGCTTGAATTACTAAAACAAGGAAGTACATCTCAATGCCACTTGAATTACCAAACCAAGAAAGTGCGTCTCCTTACCAAGGTCACTTGAATTACCAAAATAAGGAAGTGCATTTCCTTATCGATGCCGCTTGAATTACCCAAACAAGGAAGTGCATCTCCTTACAAATACCTCTTAAATTACCCAAAACAAGGAAATGCGTCCCCTAACAAATGTCTCTTTAATTACCCAAACAAGGAAGTGTGTCTCCTTACAAATGTTGTTTGAATTGTCCAATCAAGATAGTGCGTCTCCTTACAAATGTCGCTTGAATTAACCAAATAAGGAAGTGCATCTCCTTACCAATGCCACTTGAATTACCCAAATTAGGAAGAGTGTCTCTTTACAAATGCCGCTTGAATTACCCCAATCAGGAAGTTCGTCTCCTTACAAATGTTGCTTGAATTGTCTAAACAAAGAAGTGTGTCTCCTTACAAATGTCGCTTGAATTACCAAACAAGGAAATGCGTCTCCCCACAAATGTTGCTTGAATTACCAAACAAGGAAATGTGTCTCCTTACAAATGTTGCTTGAATTACCAAACAAGGAAGTGCGTCTCCTCACGAATGTTGCTTAAATTACCAAACAAGGAAGTGTGTATCCTTACAAATGTCTCTTGAATTACCAAACAAGGAAATGCGTCTCCCCACAAATATTGCTTGAATTACAAAACAAGAAAGTGCATCTCCTTACAAATGTTGCTTGAATTATCAAATAAGGAAGTGCGTCTCCCCACGAATGTTGCTTGAATTACCAAATAAGAAAGTGTGTCTCCTTACAAATGTTGCTAGAATTACCAAATAAGGAAGTGTGTCTCCTTACAAATGTTGCTTGAATTACCAAACAAGGAAGTGCGTTTCCCCACGAATGCCGCTTTGAGAAATTATGGCCTTTGATATTTAGGCTTTGAAATCATTGATTTGAAGGTAACATGTGTTCCTGAATAATGAACTAACTACAAGAAGCATGATCGACGTCACCGAAAACTCGAATAAAAATTTACTTCAACACTCGATTTACAACTCTTTATTTTCTCTAACTTGTTCTTCAGACGATCTCCTGGATTTCCTTTTCTGATTTTTCAAAATATGTTCCTGAACTCAAAATAAAAGGTGAAACAGAAAAATAACATCTCATTCTTCAGGAGGGTCCTGGACATAAAAAGAAATTCATTCTTCAGGAGGGTCCTGTCTCATTCTTTAGGAGGATCCTGATCATAAAAAATAAATTTTCATTCTTCAGGAGGGTCCTGTCCCATTCTTCAGGAGGATCCTGAGCAGAAAGCAAAATTCAATAAACATGAACAAAATTTTTGTCCCATTTTGTACTAGAAAATTTTGTGAGCATCATCTGATTACAGGTTTTGAAAAGTACAGAAAGAGTGTGAATCAAAGCCCTACTAAAGAAATGTGTCTCGTCAGAGTAAAACTGATGACCAAAATTAGAAAGTGTGTCTCCTAAGAGTTAAATTGAAGGACTCGACTATAAAGTGGGTCTTATAGGAGTGAATGTTCAAGTTAGGAAGTGCTTCACCTAACAAATGAAAACTAACTTATTCAGACTAGGAAGTGTGTCTCCTAGAGGTTAAATGAAATGACTCGACTAGAAAGTGCGTCTTCTAAGAGTGAAGGTTCAAGTTAGGAAGTGCGTTACCAAACACATAAAAACTGACATACCCTGACTAGGAAGTGCGTCTCCTAGGGGTTGAATGAAATGACTCCACCAGAAAGTGCGTCTTCTAGGAGTGATGGTTCAAGTTAGGAAGTGCTTCACCTAACAAATGAAACTTGAATTATCCATATTAGGAAGTGCGTCTCCTAGGGATTGAATTTTTACCATAATTTGATTATCAAACCTGTGTAGCAACATTGTTTCCTGCATCTGTGGAAATGAGGCATCGCAGCCCTTGATATTTATACTCTGAAGTTCTTGATTTGAAAGTAACATGTTTCCTGTTTCATCAAAGAAAATTTTGTGAGTTCAAAAATATGGTGGCAGGTTTATGGCTTTAGCTTTCGTGGTAATCACTCTTGCCCTCGTCATATTTAACCTTGCTTCCAACCATTAGCATCCTTCACCAACTTGATGCATCATTGACCCAAACTCATATTATCAAAAGTGACTTTGAAACAAACACAACATTTCTGCTTTGCCATGCTCCTCAAATAAACCCTTTGAACCCTGGTATTTCCATGAGTTCCCAGACTCGTCTGTTGACAAAACTTTCTGCATGCCTTATTTTGGCTCACAATCATGTCTCTTTCACGTGTTGGCATTTTATCTTGCTTTGTACAATTGAAGAAGTTGGTAGTAAATTTTGAGATCATTTCTCACTTGTTTTGAAATGGACTTGACTCAAGGACACGAGAAAAATGACAATGATAATTTATTTATTTTTGAATAACTGACTCAAGAAGAAAAAAATAGAAATAAAGAGAAGGAAGAAAAGACAATGAATGTCCCTTTTCAAAAAAAAAAATCTGAAAATAATAGTCAACTCTAATGATTATGACATAAATTTTGAATTAAACAACCTGATCTACCCATACGAATCATGACAACTCTTGTTCACTCATTGAGTTTGAAATGGAATCAATCTTGAATATGTTCCCTCTAGATCACAATCCTCCTTCGGCTAGTGGCACCTTAATGGATTTTTGCCAATGCCTATCTCATTTTCATTTCTTTCTCAACTCACTTTCGCCTTATGGTGCCCAAAAGGGTTTTCACCAATAAGACTCTCTCATTTTTACTCATTCATTTTTTCATCTTTTTTTTTTTTTTTTAAATAATGCCCAAATACAAAATATCATGTACCCATAACATGTTTAGCCTTGGCATTCTCAAAGATCGATCTGAAGGTCTTTCTTTGGTTGTAACTTGGATTTTGGAAAGAGTTAGAAAGAAAGGTCGGCATGAGGCTCAAAAATTTACATAACATTAGGTGAAACATACAACTTTTGGAAGATTTTTTTTTAAGGAAATAAACTTTGCCCTAGTTTCGTTTCATTTTGGTTAATTTGAATTTTCTTTTGGTTGGACCGAACCTCATAGTAGGGCTGCCTACATATCTTGTCACGGCAAGAATCAGGTCAAATGTAGTTCAACAATCTTGTTCTTTTGCTTTTTGCTCTTTTTTGTTTTTGAGTCGAACTTTGGCTCTCTTTTTTTTCTCTTTTTTTTTAACTTTCTCATTTCGAGGATTTTTTTTTTTGACTCTATTTCTCTTTCTTGACACTTTTCTTTTGTTATTTCTTTTTCCTTTGACTTTTTTTTTCTATACTCTATTTTGATTCAAAAAGAGGGGCACGAAAGAAAATAAAATAAAAGCTCAAAAAGGGTAACAAAGGATGACACAACATTTGGATAGCAGAATAAAATGTCTTCGTCATATCAATCCTTAAAAATACAAGTACATAACATGTAATCTGAGAGTAGAATATGAAGATCATACGTATCTTTTTCAACATTGATCGTGACTAAGCTCATGCACGTGTATCACTTCTTTTAAGCTTGTGAAATATACATGTCCACTTATATTGTACTTTTTCTCGATGGGTGACTCATGCCCTTTTGGAGCTAACTTTCTTTTACTTTCCTTATAGTGGATACTATATATCCTCCGATCGACCCCATTTAAAATTCACGAATTGAATCTTCTAATCGATGATCAAGTTATTTCCTGATTCACAAAGTGATTGCCTCAATACATTCAAGTGAGGTTGTAACTATCTCCCCAAATACCTGAACACTTTACTTATTTTCTTATATGTTTTTTTAATTTCAATTCTATCTTTTTGGTCAAATGTTTCAGGATTAGATTGGATTTATAGATCAGTCTGTGAATTCAACATGCATATCACATCACTAGAATCACCATAGAAAGAGCTCTCTAAAGAAAAGAAAGACAACAAAACAATATATAATAAAAAATAAAATAAAAATAAAAAGGACACACATTTGTTGACTAAAAGATAGAAGGATTTGAATGAAAATTATAATAAAATAAGATAAGATATATCTCAAATTCCAACCCTAAAATAATTCGGGTAGTAGAAAGAAAACAAATAAAAAAACTACCAAAAATCCTTCCTCGTGGGGAGCAGATTGGCTTCTAAATTGCCGAACTTAATATTTTAGCCATTGAATTGCACGTCGACCTTAATGGAGTCTCCACAATCATTGCAACATCATATTTTTTTGTTTTGGAACTCAATAATTTTGAATTTATCACTTCAAACTCTCTCCAAAGTAAGTCGTCAGCAGTTTTTCTTTCCCCCTACTTCTCTTAATTGATTTCAAAACCTTTTTAGATAAGTCAAAGGATCACCATAACCCTCTTACATGTCCAACTTTGGTGTTTTGGACTCTAGTGGCAAGTGAACATCATGAAACATATACAAATTCTCGTAAGAAACTCTCTTTCTCTCTCCAAGTACCTGCATGTCTCTCATATTTTGCTTCAAATTTTTCACCTTCATAGCCATTTGTTTTTATTTCTCATTTCTAACAGTCTACACCACCTCATCTCAGACCTTATACCATTTTTTGTGGGTCATCTTGCCTGTTCTTTGGACCTGGTTTTGTATGGATGAGAAGACAACTTAGCCACAAACCAACCACCTTAATACTATTTTGATTTTGGAGAAAACTAATGTGTTAGAGTTCAAATTTTTTTTTTGAGACCACCAAATACATGAAGGACTAACCATGATCGACCGTGATCGTGAGAATTGCCTAGAGCTTCTTGGCCCACGTGTCCCGAACGAACTAAATCGCCCAGTATATGTGGCACGGAGGCTACTCCACTAGACTATAGATTTTGGTATGATATATATCTAATTACATCCGGCGTATGATTCACACTGACGCGAAAGCAAAATCAACAACATCAGAAACATCAGGAAAATGCTGCCTACGTATCTCATTAAGATGAGAATCAAGTGTACGTAGTTCTTGAAAATTATGCCGTACAAAACTCAGCCTCAAGACCCCTAAATGTTCAGGGTTGTTAAGATTTATTTATATTTTTTATTTTGTAAAAACTTAACCTCATGATCCTTAAAGATTCAGGGCTATTAAGATATGTAAAAATATAAAAGTTAGACTTGAAGAGTAGGAAAACAATTATAAAAGTAATCATATTTTCAAAATATTCCCTAACAAATCTACGAATAATTTTTCAAAAGATAGGGTCGTATCCTAGGAAGGACTTCCTACGTATCTCACAAAGATGTGAGAATCAGACCATCGTAGTTCATGAAGACTGTAAAACTATGTTACTCAAATTTTTTCTTTTTTTAAAAAATATTTTTTTTTTAGAAAAAAAAAATCACTAAATGTGAGGATAATTTAATCTCTTGCATTTCAAAGTTGCCTAAAGCCGATCAACAAACAAATAGCCTTCCAAATAAATGTCAAAGAGCACGTAGGATTCACATGTTGGTCTTTATGAAGTAGGTCACCTGTCCTAGATAGACCCGACCCGTGTGCCGAGTCCCGCTAAGTCAAATGCATATGATGCAAATAAAGGGACACCTAATAGGGATAATCAAATTCTGAGTTTTCAGTTCTTCTAAGTTTAAGCCTAATAGGGATAAGTGTCTAGACTGACTCACCCGAGCAGACACTCAAGCCGGGGAGGGACAACTTGGTCGGTAACAGGGCAACACCGCCTTCGTTGCCGATCCGAACCCCGCCTAACATGTGTGACTATAATCCTTCGTCAGGTGCCTTGACACTCCGGCTATCTCAAAAAGAAAGTAGGATACATGCGCTGCATTCCTTCTATTCTATTTCAGAGACTCAGAGGGGGTGCGCAAGAGAAGACAATATATAATACAGTTCAATCAATATCAAAGCGTTAAATGTGCGACAAGTAGCACATAAGGCCAACAAACACAATATCAACAATAATTAAAGCAAGTATAAGTCAACATCAAAAAGCTCGAATTCTAGCATTTCCCCAGCAGAGTTGCCAGAGATGTCACACCCCTTTTTTTGCTCGAAGGTCGAGTCGAAGGGTTTTTCCAATTAAAGTGACGATTTTGAATAGAAATTATTTTATTTACAGAGTCGTCACTTGGAATTGAGTTATGGTGTTCCAAGTCACCTTTTTAAATCCCTAGTCAAAAGGAAATGACTCTTTTATTTGGTTTGCGAAAACAGAAGACCAGGTAAGGAATTCTATTGACCGAAGGGAAGGTGTTAGGCACCCCTCGAGTCCCGTAGTTCTAGCACGGTCGCTTTTATTGACTTATCTCGACTTAAACTATTTTGATAAATTATGTTAAGGCCTAAAATCGCTCATTTTTATTATATCGAAAACTTGTTTATTATCTTATATTTAAATAAATCGGTAAAAAATAATTTTAGAAAAATATTTGTTAAGGTGCATTATTGCATCCTTGAATTTTTAAATGTCTCAGAAAGATGTGTATGCCGCATTCTTAATTGAGAGGAACATTTTAAACATGCCAAAAATTTGTTTAATGTTAAAACACTAATTTGTCTTTTATAAACTCATAACAATTTATCTGTTTGAAATATTACTTAACTTAAACAATAAAATCGAGAAAATTTCATTTAAAAGAATAAATAATTTAATAAATAATTAAGAAATTTTATTAATGACAATAAATAATAATAATAAATGATAATAAAAAAATAAAAAAAATAAAAAAATAAAATACACAAATCTATTCATATTGTATTAAATATTATCTCCAAAGTTTAATGTTTTAAATTTATACTAACTCAAATCATATTTTTATCTGACAAATTAAACACAAAAATCCTAGTAATCTAATTTTGAATACAAATTAACGAAGAAAATAAACAATCCGAAATAAAAGATGCACAAATCTGAGGGAAATACAATTGTTTAAATTTAAATTAATAAGGATTCAAGCTAATTTTATATTTAATTAAAAGTTGGTAAGTGGCAGAAACATTGTCAGATAAAGGGATTAAAATAATTTTTTAATGAAAGCAAAACAAAAACAAATTCCTTAAAGCTATCTAAAAGTAATATTTAAATTGCCAAGTTGTATAACATTATATGAAATTAATATTATTAAGGCCACTGTAAAGGAAAAATATATGTATATATTTAAATCTCTTCAATATTTTTTAAGAACAAAAGAAACAAGTAGCGTCTTTTTCAATGGCAATGTCCGTTCACCGGTGATGGCCAAATCCGATAGGACTTGAGCCGAATTTATGCGGCTGGTGGGTATATTTTGCCGGTCAGTAATAGTTCGCAGCGGCTGACGGCGAGGGAAAAGAGAAAAGGAGGTCAGCGTCGGCGGGTTTTCGCCATTTTCCGGCGAAGAGGGTCGCTGAAATGGCGACGGGACGGATTGGTTTTGGTTGGTTTTGGCGATTTCCAGCGATTTGATTCGTTGATGGAGAGAATCGATCGATTTTGGTTGGGTTTTCGCTGGACCTGACTGGATTCCGGCAACAGATATACCAGTGGTTTCGCTGGTTTTTGAGTCGCCTGCGGAAAACAGTATTTCCGATGAGATTTCGTCGGACACTGTTCTCTCATCGTTTCTCTCTTAATCTTTCTTCTCTCTTCCCATACTTCCATTGATTTTTATTTCTTCTTCTTTTTCAATCACAAGAATATGCGTACATACAGTGTATGTTAGTGTGTGATGTGTAGAAAATGATAGGAAATATTCTTGTTGTTGCTAAGGAATTTGTATATGAATTTTATTTATGTTAATGTGTTGTATGTTAGAATCTGTGTATTGTATGAAACGGTGTAATACATGAATATGTTATTTTCTGGGTTTAAACATAAAACATTCAACAATTTAAAATACAACACATAATAACGAATAAATTTATGTAACAGATCATATACACATACTGAATAATACATGAAAACCATCTAAACAAACTTCTTTCATACTTTGATTCACACTTTGATTCATGATAAAACTTATGAAATATGGTACAAGATGAGATAAAAATATGTATTACAAATTGAACTAAGTATTTGTGCAAGAATGTTGTCACCGAAAAACTCAAGCAGAAACTCTGAACTTCAAATCTTTTCTTTCTTTATTTTTTCTCTCTTTTCCTATCTTTTCTACTAACTTCTTTTTCTCCCTTTTTTTTTTACTGGTTTCTCTAAGTTTCTGTGTTGTCTAATGCAATGTGTAATACAGTGTAAAAATACGTAGTTTTTCTTTTTTGGGGGGTGGGAGTCTTTTAAGTAGAGAGATTTGGGGGAGGGGGAGGGGAATAGGGGAGTAGTTATCTATTAGGATAGGATTTTTTGAATTTTGAAAAAATATATATATTTTTTCTTTTTTTTAATTGAAGACAATAAAATAATAATAACAATAAATATAATAATTAATTAATTTTATATTAATCAAAACATAATAACAATTTATAAATAGACAAAAATAAATATAACAAAATAGTATTAAAACTACTAATTTATTTATTAAAATTTAGAATAAATAGTATATATATATATATTGAATTTTTGTATTATTTTTAAAATTAGGATAAAAAATAAAAATAAAAAAAAATCTCAAAATTAAATTTATTTAATTGTTGATTTTTTAAACTAAATTTTTTTTAAAATTAAAATAAAATAAGAAATTAAATAATATTATATCAAATATAAATATTTAATATCAAAAATAAATTAAAATTTGAGGAGGATCAAAAATCACGCGTCTACAGGGGTTACCACCCAAATCCCCGTCATCATCACTGTCCTCATTTGAAGTAACGACAGTCACCCCTTATAACTCTTTCTTCAAGGCATCGAGGACGTTATTCTTCACCTCGTCCGTATATGGCTCAAACGTAATCATGTAATCCATTTTCGTCTCACGAATAGTAGGGATGATGTACGGACGCACGTTCTATAAAATATCAATTAACAATTACATAACATTCGATGCAACGGTAGTATTATTGCATAATAGAAAATAAGTTCATACCTCGGTAACTTTTCCTTTATACTTGAATGGGTCGTCTTCAATTATCTTGTCACTTTTTATAGTGTGTCATCTGAGTATGCGGGAAATTGGAAGGGGCTCATCCATTGATTTTCTAGCAAATTCTCCAAGATAAGGAAAGGCCTCATAGATCCAAATCTGTAAGCAGTACAACAGTGAAAAAAATAACTCAGAGTCTATGACAGAGTATAAATAAAATAAGAATCAACGATAAACTCACTAAAGGGTTTATGGTAGATACCATGAATGCCCAGGAAAATCCGAATAGAGCATAGGATGTCTTCTGCTTCTCATCAAATACCTCTTTCTGCTTCTTCAGGTCACTTTTCTTCTTTAGATAGTCCATGGTCAGTTGAAATGTCTCTTCCCCCCATGGATACTTCTCGAAGAAACTCAACGAATCGACTATTCGAATCAGTTATGTGTCGACAACCTTCGTCGAATCTTTCCCAAACAACATGGTGTGCAAGAACCAAAGTAGATAGCACTTGAACTTCTGGTCCTCGTTCAGCTTATTCCCTCTAATCAGGTGTAACAAGTTGGCCGTCGTGATGTTTTTGTTTTTCGTCACCTTAAAATAAAAATTGTCCCCCTTTGCTAACACCTTCTTCATTTTTTATTCACTGGGGTATGATGAGCAGTTCATCCCCGTGATCAAATAAAACTCTTTCAAGCCAAAACAGGCAGACTTGTTATTAACGCAGAACCACATCTCATGACGCATCTTATCGTTCCTGACGCGTCGCAACAGCAAATAATAGACCAACTGCCCATTGAACTTGAGATGTTCTGGTAGGTTTCTCAGGTGTCCAAAACAGGATCGCTAGAATCTTTTCTTCAATTCTTGATCGACAAGAACTTGCTTAAATTCTCGATAAGCAGCCATTCTTGATCTGACCAATATCTTTGTCGGGAAAGATCCGACCTCGTCAATTATCGTTCGAAGGTCATACCGTTCCACGAAAATCCACCTTGAAAGATATGGTACGGACAAGGAATCATTATCTCCGTCATCACTATTACTCCCACTTCCCTCGCTCTCTTCACTGTCACCACTGACACTCCGCTTGGCAACATCTTCACTAGAATCGACGTACTCGCTTATCTCCTTTAACTCCGAATTTGATTCGGACATCAACTCTTGAATTTTCTTTCTTTTTGAGACATTTCCAACTGCCTCAGCTCTTCTTTTTCTACTGCTACCAGCGGTACCGGTTTTGCGTTTAGGAATGATGATTTTTTTACCCATTTTCAACACAATCTACACCTGAAGAACAAATCTCTCATTTTTAGTTCATAGACC
Source organism: Capsicum pubescens (assembly GCA_030864215.1). Taxonomy (NCBI): domain Eukaryota; kingdom Viridiplantae; phylum Streptophyta; class Magnoliopsida; order Solanales; family Solanaceae; genus Capsicum; species Capsicum pubescens. Next base: position 281,233,283 of record CM061549.1, read on the forward strand.
ACAAGTCTATCAACAGAAATAACTCAATGCTTAAATGAAAACCCCCTAAAAAAGTTAACAAACACCCCACCATTAAACAGTTCACTATACAAACATATAATAACTGAACCAAAATTCAGCATGCGAAATCAAAACACAACAATTGCTAAAAATCAAACTAGTGCACCTAATCAACCTAATTAGCTATTAATATTTCAATTTTTGCTATTTCAGCAATCATGTTTTAAAAGAATTTCATGCGTCTCAAAATTGATTTCAATCTAGGGCATTCTCATTTCATAGACCACGGGTCTACGGATAGACCGCGGGTCTACGGACAGAAACAGGTCGTTGTTCAAATCAAAGTGCCAAAACAACTCTTCAAACAATAATTATCCCACCATTCAACACTTCGTTGCTAAAAAAAATACGACTAAACCAAAACACCAAATTCAAAAAAAAAAATCCTACTTCACTACGAATCGATTAGCAAAAAAATCATTTAAATGGATCTAGAAATGATCGAAACTTCATTTTAACTAACCTTGCGAAGCAACAACCACCCTTTAGCAGTTGGAGAAGAAACCGAAACGACAATGGCGTTTTTTGGGAGAAGTAGTTTCAAAAGCGGGAGTTAGGAATTGGAGAGAGAGAGAGAGGTTTTTTTTTTAATATTGGAATAAGTGGAGGATGTTAGGTGTATTATATTACATTTGTGAAGTAAAAATGATGAATTGGTCCCTTGACCCACGTGTGGGCCCCACTTTTTTCACTTTTTCCTACTTTTTACACCCTAAACCTAAAAAATAAATCAAAAAAGAAATTAAGTGGATATTTGATAAATTAATTTTAGAGGGTTCCTTCTTTGCCAATTATTCCCAAGCGACCCTCAGTGTGGGGTTTTAGGCTTGATCCCTATCTCGTTTATTAATAGCTAAAAATAAAAATTTTAGTCACTTCTAAAAAGATAATGCATTTCAATATTTAGTACAATTTGATTTTTAGATTTCCCATTTTATTCTTAAAGTTGATTTATGTCTTATAAATATATCTAACTTCTTTTAAATAAAATTTCAAAATCTTTTTTTATTCTTACACTTTATGTCCAATTAAATACCTTTACATAAATTGACATGAAAGAAATAGGTCTGAGCAGGGGCGGAGACAGCTAATAGTGAGGGGGTTCATCCGAACATCCTTCGGCGAAAAATTATACTATTTATACAAGCTTAAATTATTTTTCATGTATGTATAGAAGACGTTGAACCCCTTCGATTAATTTTTTTATTCACATTTTTTTTATTTTAAATTCTCTTAGTTAAGATGTTGGCTCCGCCACTGGGTTTGAGGAGTACATGTTATTCTATTCAATTTGGGTGGCGTGCATTTAGTTTACGTAATTAGGTTTTTGTCATGAATATTGGCTCATGCATGTGGAAAAATAGGGTATGCATGCAGTCCTGGAAGTTGACTGGGCGGTCATTTGGTATAAGAAATAAGTGATAATTAATTTCGAAATTAATTTTAGAATGATTTTATTTTATGTTTGATTGAGATAAAATGCATGGGATAATTCATTCCGCAATTAGTTATCCCAAGATTGTGATGTTAATTTTATCTCATATTAAGAGTGAAATAACTAATTCTAATACAACTAATCTCAAAATAATTAACTCCAAAATAACTTGTTTACAACAAAATAACAAAACAACAATCATAATATATTGAAACCAAAATTTGAAAGGAGTCAAAACTCAAAAGTATATCTGAAACCAACCTTACCAACCTAATTAACAATAACAAATATAAGCCCCGTAGACACCTAATATTGTCTTGAAGGCACCCACACATGCCTCCGGAGGCATGGTACTTCTTACGTCTCAAATTAGTCGATATATTTGTCTTTTGCATAAATCTTAAAGAAAATTAATAAGGGGTGCAAATTGACTAATATGACCTTATTTAATCTTGATCGATTACATGAATATTCTTCAATTAATATGGATATTTTTGAAAAAAATGATTAATTATCTCTTAATAAATTCTTAAACAGACCAACTATTTTGGAAAAAAATTCTTTTACTAGCAAATATGTCAAGTAATTGAAGATGAAGGAAGTATATACAGTAAGAGTGTCAAGTGGGACGGGACGGGCCAACCCGGAACTGGCCCGTTTAGTTTAACCGGGTTGTGGGTCGGTTTCGGTTCGGGTTGGGGTTAGGTGGGCCGGGCCGATTCCGGGTTCAACAGTAAAATTGTTGAAAACAACCCTGAACCGGCCCACTTAACCTAACCCGGTTAAACCCACCTAAACTCGGTCAAACCTGGTTAAAAACCGATCAAACCCGGTTAAAAACCGGTCAAACCTGGTTAAAAAAAAATGAAAAATCCAATATACACTATATACACTACAATTATATACACTATATACACTTCAATATACACTACAATTATACAATATATATTTTTTTAAAAATATATAAACAATTACACATATATACGTACCATTCAATATATAATTATATATGACTATACTTACTACTTTAAATAAAACATATACTACAATAGTACAATAAATATATATACACTACAATATATATATATAGTTATATATTAATTTATAAAACATATACACATTTATACGTTAAATATATACGCTTATAGAAGATATATACACATATATACGCACCATTCAATATTTATGTACTACTTGTCTACTTTAAATAAAACATATACTACAATATATATATATATATATATATATATATATATAGTTATATACTAATTCATAAAACATATACACATGTATACGTTAAATATATACTACTTTAGAAGATATATACACATATATACGCACCATTCAATATATATGTACTGCTTTAAATAAAATATATACTACAATATACATATATGTATACAACAATATGTGTATATATATATAGTTACATACTAATTTATAGAACATATACATACACATGTATACGTTAAAGATATACGTCTATAGAAGATATATACACATATATACGCACAATTCAATATTTATGTACTACTTTAAATAAAGTATATACTACAATATATATATATATATATATATATATATATATATATATACTTATATACTAATTTATAAAACATATACACTTGTATACGTTAAAGATATAAGTCTATAGAAGATATAATATATACACATATATACGCACCATTCAATATATATGTACTACTTTAAATAAAGTATATATATATATATATATATATATATATATACTATAATATATATATATATATATATATATATATATTTATACTACTATATATATATATACTACAATATATATAAATATATATATACTTACATACTAATTTATAAAACATATACACATGTATACGTTAAATATATGCGTCTATAGAAGATATGTACACACCATTCAATATATATGTACTACTTTAAAATTAAATAAACTATATACTACAATATATATGTATTAATATATATAGATAGTTATATTATACTAATTTATAAAACATATACACATGTATACGTTAAATATATACGTCTATAGAAGATATATACACACCATTCAATATATATGTACTACTTTAAATAAAATATATACTATTCTACAATATACATTTATATATACTACAATATGTATATATATATAGTTATATACTAATTTGTAAAGCATATACACTTGGATACATTAAATATATACGTTAAATATACATGTGTATAGAAGATATATACAATAATATACAAAACATATGCTACTTAATATAATAAATTAATAATACTTGATAGTTAATTAATGAATGTTGAATTTTATTGATTGCAAAATGATCCAAAATTTATAATTTACATGAATAAAAAATCTACAAATTATGCATCATTTTTTCCAACTCATCCATGTTAATATTAACGGGAACTTGCATAGGATAGTCAAAGTCAACAGAGACAAACCCATGCATTGGACTTGATTCTGCTGAGTTCTCCCGCAAAGTCATAATTTCTTCAAGTTTCTGCTCGTCCTTCGGCTCCGGTTCCATTCCTTGATTTCTTCTTTCTGCTCTAATCCAATCTCTGAGGCAAACTAGAACACTCATTGCATTGCTTTCCAATGAGTGTCGGTTGTCTCCAAGTTGTTGTCGTCCCTGACTAAAAGCGCTCTCTGATGCAACGACTGATAATGAAACGTTCAAGATATCTCTAGCTAATCTTGAAAGCACAGAATATTGTGATTCATTATTCCTCCACCAATTCAACGTGTTGATTCGTCGTCTGCGATCCTCTGGCGGTGACCGAAGATAATTTCCTCAGGCATCAATATCGGTGCAAGTCCATTTTCTTGACATTTAACTTTAAATTCTTTAATTCTCGATCTACGATTATTTTCTTGTAAAAAAACAACAGCAAGACGAATTTTTTCAATATAAATCTCAAAAAACTCAAGACCATCTTTTACAATTAAATTATATATATGACATGCACACTTAATATGAAAAAATTCAGGTAACGGCGATGATAGCTTAGATTTTAACTTCTTTATAGCAGTCTTGTTGTTAGAAGCATTATCAAAAGCAATACATAAGATTTTATTTTCGATACCATAAAATGCTGCAACTTTATGTATCGAGTCAACAATAAATTGTTCAGTATGTTTAAGATCTTCATGATATAAAAAAGCAAGAAAACGTTTTTGCATCACAAAATTACTATCCATCCAGTGACAAGTAACGGTTAAATAATCATTTTTATTTACGGCACGACCAAGATCAGAAGTTAGGGATATTTTACATTGAATATTTTTTAACAATGTTGATAAATAAAAATAATATTGTGAATGAAGTCTAAAAATATCAGACCGACAAGTACTTCTAGGAATACCATTAAACATAGGATTATAAATTGCTTAAATATAATGAATAAAAGCATCAGAAGAAGGAAAACTAAAAGGCAAACAACCTACAACTACCATTTTTGCTATTTCTTTTCGGTCCCTCAATTTATTATACTTCTTCATTATGTGCCTGGTTGTTGGGTCCATTCTAGTTTGTGTGGGCCCACCAACAGCCTCACCACCTTGTGCAATTTTTAACTCTCTTTGGTGTTCTTCAGCTAAATGTCTCATTAACATACCCGTACCCCCTTGCTTGCCTCCTCTTTTATGCTTATATATTTTTTGACAAATATTGCATTGCACCTCAATATCTGATATACATTCAAAAAATTACCATGCAACACTAGTCTGTTTACGAGCTCTTGGGGCACGGGGAGGACGGAGAGGGAGATTAACCGATTCGGTTCTAACGCTAGCATTTCCTACTTCAGGTGTCTCACCAATATTTTCATCATCTTCATCTAAATCAACCGCATCTACTTCATTTTCTTCTTCTATACCGTAATTTTTCTGAACTTCTAAATAATCCATATCGTGAGCACCTACACCTATTTCTTCCTCAAAAGGTTGACTAAGTGGTACCGGAGGCGAAGGCACACGGGTATATCTAGTACTTGAAGTACCTCTACCACTTCCGGGATAAAAAAATTTGACACTTTTACCGAGGTTTCTTAATTTATCCATAGTATAAATCAAACTAAAAAATATTCAAAATACACAAAAAGTAATAAAAATAAATATTCAACAATTAATACACTAATTAAAAATTAAAAGTAAGAGGTGGAACGACAATACCAAATTTTGAAAGTATCCGAAGGTTGCGACTTTAGAAACTTTCACTCGTACTTAGTAATCGCAAAATTAAAAAAATTAAAGTGAGCACTTTACAAATTAAATATATAGAATATTTGAGAATTGAGAAATGAGATTTGAGAGAATGAAAAATTGTGTGGAAAATGATTTGAAAGTGTAGGGTATTTATAGAAAATTTTTTGGGGTTAAAAATAATTTTAAAAAAAAAAAACTTTTTTTTTTAATATTTGGGCTCAAACTAGCCGTTATAGCCGTTGGGCCAACGGCTAGTTTGGCCCAATTTTCCAAAATCTTAAAAAGAAAAAAAAGAAATTGGGCTTATCCATCGAGGAAGTTATTCTTCACCTCGTCCGTATATGGCTCAAACGTAATCATGTAATCCATTTTCGTCTCACGAATAGTAGGGATGATGTACGGACGCACGTTCTATAAAATATCAATTAGCAATTACATAACATTCGATGCAACGGTAGTATTATTGCATAATAGAAAATAAGTTCATACCTGGGTAACTTTTCCATTATACTTGAATGGGTCGTCTTCAATTATCTTGTCACTTTTTATAGTGTGTCATCTGAGTATGCGGGAAATTGGAAGGGGCTCATCCATTGATTTTCTAGCAAATTCTCCAAGATAAGGAAAGGCCTCATAGATCCAAATCTGTAAGCAGTAAAACAGTGAAAAAAATAACTCAGAGTCTATGACAGAGTATAAATAAAATGAGAATCAACGATAAACTCACTAAAGGATTTATGGTAGATACCATGAATGCCCAAGAAAATCCGAATAGAGCATAGGATGCCTTCTGTTTCTCATCAAATACCTCTTTCTGCTTCTTCAGGTCACTTTTCTTCTTTAGATAGTCCATGGTCAGTTGAAATGTCTCTTCCCCCCATGGATACTTCTCGAAGAAACTCAACGAATCGACTATTCGAATCAGTTTTGTGTCGACAACCTTCGTCGAATCTTTCGCAAACAACATGGTGTGCAAGAACCAAAGTAGACAGCACTTGAACTTCTGGTCCTCGTTCAGCTTATTCCCTCTAATCAGGTGTAACAAGTTGGCCGTCGTGATGTTTTTGTTTTTCGTCACCTTAAAATAAAAATTGTCCCCCTTTGCTAACACCTTCTTCATTTTTTATTCACTGGGGTATGATGAGCAGTTCATCCCCGTGATCAAATAAAACTCTTTCAAGTCAAAACAGGCAGGCTTGTTATTAACGCAGAACCACATCTCATGACGCATCTTATCGTTCCTGACGCGTCGCAACAACAAATAATGGACCAACTACCCATTGAACTTGAAATGTTCTGGTAGGTTTCTCAGGTGTCCAAAACAGGATCGCTAGAATCTTTTCTTCAATTCTTGATCGACAAGAACTAGCTTAAATTCTCAATAAGCAGCCATTCTTGATCTGACCGATATCTTTGTCGGGAAAGATCCGACCTCGTCAATTATCGTTCGAAGGTCATACCGTTCCACGAAAATGCACCTTGAAAGATATGGCACGGACAAGGAATCATTATCTCCGTCATCACTATTACTCCCACTTCCCTCGCTCTCTTCACTGTCACCACTGACACTCCGTTTGGCAACATCTTCACTAGAATCGACGTACTCGCTTATCTCCTTTAACTCCGAATTTGATTCGGACATCAACTCTTGAATTTTCTTTCTTTTTGAGACGTTTCCAACTGCCTCAACTCTTCTTTTTCTACTGCTACCAGCGGTACCGGTTTTGCGTTTAGGAATGATGATTCTTTTACCCATTTTCAACACAATCTACACCTGAAGAACAAATCTCTCATTTTTAGTTCATAGACCACAAGTCTATCAACAGAAATAACTCCATGCTTAAATGAAAACCCCCTAAAAAAGTTAACAAACACCCCACCATTAAACAGTTCACTACACAAACATATAATAACTGAACCAAAATTCAGCATGCGAAATCAAAACACAACAATTGCCAAAAATCAAACTAGTGCACCTAATCAACCTAATTAGCTATTAATATTTCAATTTTTGCTATTTCAGCAATCATGTTTTAAAAGAATTTCATGCGTCTCAAAATTGATTTCAATCTAGGGCATTCTCATTTCATAGACCACGGGTCTACGGATAGACCACGGGTCTACGGATAGACCGCGGGTCTACGGACAGAAACAGGTCGTTGTTCAAATCAAAGTGCCAAAACAACTCTTCAACTAATAATTATCCCACCATTCAACACTTTGTTGCTAAAAAAAATACGACTAAACCAAAACACCAAATTCAAAAAAAAAATCCTACTTCACTACGAATCGATTAGCAAAAAAATCGTTTAAATGGATCTAGAAATGATCGAAACTTCATTTTAACTAACCTTGCGAAGCAACAACCACCCCTTAGCAGTTGGAGAAGAAACCGAAACGACAATGGCGTTTTTTGGGAGAAGTAGTTTCAAAAGCGGGAGTTAGGAATTGAAGAGAGAGAGAGAGGGTTTTTTTTTAATATTGGAATAAGTGGAGGATGTTAGGTGTATTATATTACATTTGTGAAGTAAAAATGATGAATTGGTCCCTTGACCCACGTGTGGGTCCCACTTTTTCCACTTTTTCCTACTTTTTACACCCTAAACCTAAAAAATAAATCAAAAAAGATGCATTTCAATATTTAGTACAATTTGATATTTACATTTCCCATTTTATTCTTAAAGATGATTTATGTCTTATAAATATATCTAACTTCTTTTAAATAAAATTTCAAAATCTTTTTTTATTCTTACACTTTATGTCCAATTAAATACCTTTACATAAATTGACATGAAAGAAATAGGTTTGAGCAGGGGCGGAGCCAGCTAATAGTGAGGGGGTTTATCCGAACATCCTTCGGCGAAAAATTATACTATTTATACAAGCTTAAATTATTTTTCATGTATGTATAGCAGACGTTGAACCCCTTCGATTAATTTTTTTATTCACATTTTTTTATTTTAAATTCTCTTAGTTAAGATGTTGGCTCCGCCACTGGATTTGAGGAGTACATGTTATTCTATTCAATTTGGGTGGCGTGCATTTAGTTTACGTAATTAGGTTTTTGTCATGAATATTGGTTCATGCATGTGGAAAAATAGGGTATGCATGCAGTCCTGGAAGTTGACTGGGCGGTCATTTGGTATAAGAAATAAGTGATAATTAATTTCGAAATTAATTTTAGAATGATCTTATTTTATGTTTGGTTGAGATAAAATGCATGGGATAATTCATTCCGCAATTAGTTATCCCAAGATTGTGGTGTTAATTTTATCCCATATTAAGAGTGAAATAACTAATTCTAATACAACTAATCTCAAAATAATTAACTCCAAAATAACTTGTTTACAACAAAATAACAAAACAACAATCATAATATATTGAAACCAAAATTTGAAAGGAGTCAAAACTCAAAAGTATATCTGAAACCAACCTTACCAACCTAATTAACAATAACAAATATAAGCCCCGTAGACACCTAATATTGTCTTGAAGGCACCCACACATGCCTCCGGAGGCATGGTACTTCTTACGTCTCAAATTAGTCGATATATTTGTCTTTTGCATAAATTTTAAAGAAAATTAATAAGGGGTGTAAATTGACTAATATGACCTTATTTAATCTTGATCGATTACATGAATATTCTTCAATTAATATGGATATTTTTGAAAAAAATAATTAATTATCTCTTAATAAATTCTTAAACAGACCAACTATTTTGAAAAAAATTCTTTTACTAGCAAATATGTCAAGTAATTGAAGACGAAGGAAGTATATACAGTAAGAGTGTCAAGTGGGACGGGACGGGCCAACCCGGAACTGGCCCGTTTAGTTTAACCGGGTTGTGGGTCGGTTTCGGTTCGGGTTGGGGTTAGGTGGGCCGGGCCGATTCCGGGTTCAACAGTAAAATTGTTGAAAACAACCCTGAACCGGCCCACTTAACCTAACCCGGTTAAACCCACCTAAACTCGGTCAAACCCGGTTAAAAACCGATCAAACCCGGTTAAAAACCGGTCAAACCTGGTTAAAAAAAAAATGAAAAATCCAATATACACTATATACACTACAATTATATACACTATATACACTTCAATATACACTACAATTATACAATATATATTTTTTTAAAAATATATAAACAATTACACATATATACGTACCATTCAATATATAATTATATATGACTATACGTACTACTTTAAATAAAACATATACTACAATAGTACAATAAATATATATACACTACAATATATATATATAGTTATATATTAATTTATAAAACATATACACATTTATACGTTAAATATATACGCTTATAGAAGATATATACACATATATACGCACCATTCAATATTTATGTACTACTTGTCTACTTTAAATAAAACATATACTACAATATATATATATATATATATATATATATAGTTATATACTAATTCATAAAACATATACACATGTATACGTTAAATATATACTGCTTTAGAAGATATATACACATATATACACACCATTCAATATATATGTACTGCTTTAAATAAAATATATACTACAATATACATATATGTATACAACAATATGTGTATATATATATAGTTACATACTAATTTATAGAACATATACACATGTATACGTTAAAGATATACGTCTATAGAAGATATATACACATATATACGCACAATTCAATATTTATGTACTACTTTAAATAAAGTATATACTACAATATATATATATATATATATATATATATATATATATACTTATATACTAATTTATAAAACATATACACTTGTATACGTTAAAGATATAAGTCTATAGAAGATATAATATATACACATATATACGCACCATTCAATATATATGTACTACTTTAAATAAAGTATATATATACTACAATATATATATATATACTACAATATATATATACTTACATACTAATTTATAAAACATATACACATGTATACGTTAAATATACGCGTCTATAGAAGATATGTACACACCATTCAATATATATGTACTACTTTAAAATTAAATAAACTATATACTACAATATATATGTATTACAATATATAGATAGTTATATTATACTAATTTATAAAACATATACACATGTATACGTTAAATATATACGTCTATAGAAGATATATACACACCATTCAATATATATGAACTACTTTAAATAAAATATATACTATTCTACAATATACATTTATATATACTACAATATGTATATATATATAGTTATATACTAATTTGTAAAGCATATACACTTGGATACATTAAATATATATGTTAAATATACATGTGTATAGAAGATATATACAATAATATACAAAACATATGCTACTTAATATAATAAATTAATAATACTTGATAGTTAATTAATGAATGTTGAATTTTATTGATTGCAAAATGATCCAAAATTTATAATTTACATGAATAAAAAATCTACAAACTATGCATCATTTTTTCCAACTCATCCATGTTAATATTAACGGAAACTTGCATAGGATAGTCAAAGTCAACGGGGACAAACCCATGCATTGGACTTGATTCTGCTGAGTTCTCCCGCAAAGTCATAATTTCTTCAAGTTTCTGCTCGTCCTTCGGCTCCGGTTCCATTCCTTGATTTCTTCTTTCTGCTCTAATCCAATCTCTTAGGCAAACTAGAACACTCATTGCATTGCTTTCCAATGAGTGTCGGTTGTCTCCAAGTTGCTGTCGTCCCTGACTAAAAGCGCTCTCTGATGCAACGGTTGATAATGAAACGTTCAAGATATCTCTAGCTAATCTTGAAAGCACAGAATATTGTGATTCATTATTCCTCCACCAATTCAACGTGTTGATTCGTCGTCTGCGATCCTCTGGCGGTGACCGAAGATAATACTTAAGCTCTTCCCGATAAGTTGATGTGTAAGCTCCCTCGTTAACACTGTTCCAATAGGGTAAATCATAAAAGGAATCAGGAAAATCACAATGTACCGGCCTTTTAGAAAATGATGGCACCTCGGGAGGATGAGGAGCGACAGTTGGACTGATATGTGTCGGTACAGCTAAATCAACTAAATCAGCATAGTGGTTATATAATTTATCTATGTAAGCATTCGCATCAGATATAGCCGTCCACAAATCAGGTTGTACTTGTTCAGAATCATTGTTAGTATTTATTTCTAAGTTACGATAAATAAGAGTACTAAAGTGGCACATAGTATGGTAGTTAATGCACAGATTTAGCATAGCACCAACCAAGAAAATAGGGGGAATCGGAAAAAAATATTTTTAAAAATTTCGTAAACATGGCACCAACATCTTCATAACCTTCTTTATTTTTATATTCTTTGAGCAAATCAGAAATATCGGTTATATATCCCAAAATATTACAAACAGTAGGATAATAAGTACCGAAAAATTCAACCGTAGCTACATAAAAAAAATTCAAAAACTTAACAAGATCATTAATTACAACCCAATCAGAATCAAGTAGCATGCAATCGGCAGAATCAGCAAATGAATCACAATGTTGGTTAAAAGCTAATGTAATAGGAACTCTATATTTATAACAAGTTTTTAAAAAATCATACGTAGAATTCCATCTAATATCAATTTCCTCAGGCATCAATATCAGTGCAAGTCCATTTTCTTGACATTTAACTTTAAATTCTTTAATTCTCGATCTACGGTTATTTTCTTGTAAAAAAACAACAGCAAGACGAATTTTTTCAATATAAATCTCAAAAAACTCAAGACCATCTTTTACAATTAAATTATATATATGACATGCACACTTAATATGAAAAATTTCAGGTAACGGCGATGATAGCTTAGATTTTAACTTTGTTATAGCAGTCTTGTTGTTAGAAGCATTATCAAAAGCAATACATAAGATTTTATTTTCGATACCATAAAATGTTGCAACTTTATGTATCGAATCAACAATAAATTGTTCAGTATGTTTAAGATCTTCATGATATAAAAAAGCAAGAAAACGTTTTTGCATCACAAAATTACTATCCATCCAGTGACAAGTAACGGTTAAATAATCATTTTTATTTACGGCACGACCAAGATCAAAAGTTAGGGATATTTTACATTGAATATTTTTTAACAATGTTGATAAATAAAAATAATATTGTGAATGAAGTCTAAAAATATCAGACCGACAAGTACTTCTAGGAATACCATTAAACATAGGATTATAAATTGCTTAAATATAATGAATAAAAGCATCAGAAGAAGGAAAACTAAAAGGCAAACAACCTACAGCTACCATTTTTGTTATTTCTTCCCGGTCCCTCAATTTATTATACTTCTTCATTACGTGTCCGGTTGTTGGGTCCATTCTAGTTTGTGTGGGCCCACCAACAGCCTCACCACCTTGTGCAATTTTTAACTCTCTTTGGTGTTCTTCAGCTAAATGTCTCATTAACATACCCGTACCCCCTTGCTTGCCTCCTCTTTTATGCTTATATATTTTTTGACAAATATTGCATTGCACCTCAGTATCTGATATACATTCAAAAAATTGTCATGCAACACTAGTTTGTTTACGAGCTCTTGGGGCACGGGGAGGACGGTGAGGGAGATTAACCGATTCGGATCTAACGCTAGCATTTCCTACTTCAGGTGTCTCACCAATATTTTCATCATCTTCATCTAAATCAACCGCATCTACTTCATTTTCTTCTTCTATACCGTAATTTTCTGAACTTCTAAATAATCCATATCGTGAGCACCTACACCTATTTCTTCCTCAAAAGGTTGACTAAGTGGTACCGGAGGCGAAGGCACACGGGTATATCTAGTACTTGAAGTACCTCTACCGCACTTTTTGCTACCACTACCACTTCTGGGATAAAAAAATTTGACACTTTTACCGAGGTTTCTTAATTTATCCATAGTATAAATCAAACTAAAAAATATTCAAAATACACAAAAAGTAATAAAAATAAATATTCAACAATTAATACACTAATTAAAAATTAAAAGTAAGAGGTGGAACGACAATAACAAATTTTGAAAGTATCCGAAGGTTGCGACTTTAGAAACTTTCACTCGTACTTAGTAATCGCAAAATTAAAAAAATTAAAGTGAGCACTTTAGAAATTAAATATATAGAATATTTGAGAATTGAGAATTGAGAAATGAGATTTGAGAGAATGAAAAATTGTGTGGAAAATGATTTGAAAGTGTAGGGTATTTATAAAAAAAAATTTGGGGTTAAAAAATAATTTTTTAAAAAAAAAAACTTTTTTTTTTTAATATTTGGGCTCAAACTAGCCGTTATAGCCGTTGGGCCAACGGCTAGTTTGGCCCAATTTTCCAAAATCTTAAAAAGAAAAAAAAAGAAATTGGGCTTATCCGAGTCGGGCCGAGCCGATTAACCGGCGGGCCCTAACCGAATTGGGTACTATCCGGATTAATCGGGCCCAAATCCAAAACCCAACCAGATCGAAAACCGGATCATTAAAGACCTTGGGCTTACCGGATCAGGTCAAACCGATCTGATTTTCTTTAGTGGGCCGGTTTTATGACACTTTTAATATATAGCCTCGAAAGTAACTACTATATACAGTTATAAGCAATATAAAACCACACAAGTAAACGATAATAAATGCAATGCATAGGAAATTGTAGTGTAGGCTTACACTCCGATCCAATGCATAGCCCCGAAGGCAGTCACACATAGCACCGAAGGCACCTCATATAGCCAATACTTCTACAGCCTTTTACCGGTATTGTCTAATCACTTCTCCAACTATTCTTTCGACACACCTCTATACCTTTCCTCATACTCATCATATCGAATACATATATATCCTCCTTACTTGGATGTAAGAAATTTTTATATCAACGAGTTATCTTTATTCTTTATAACAAATAACTTATTTTATTTTTAAAATTGCAAATTTCATATAATTAAAGAAGAGCTACCTATAAATATAAATTGAATAACCTGAATTTTTATATTAGTGATGTATATACAAGTTATAAACTCATTCATTTAATGGTTTTAATTAAATTTGCCTTTCTATTTCTCGGTAAGACAACAACAAAGTGACAAACTTACAAAGGCGATCCACATATGTACGGATAAAAGACATATTCGAATCGTCTCGGGGTATGTGAAATTATATTAATATTTATTTTTTAATCAGTGTTAGAAAATAATAATATTTTCTCCGTTTCAGAATAAGTGAATTGTTGGAGTATTTATTGATGTTTCAAAATAAGTGAATCATTGAATTTTTTTTTCAAATTTACCCTTATAATTTGACAATCAATTAACTTTTGAAAAGGTATTACAAGATCAACTTTTTCTTTTTTTGGGGTAAAAATGGAAAATTATGTTAAATTTATGTCTTTAATGTTTTTTCCTTAATCTTTGTGTCAAAATTCAACAATTCATTTATTATGAAATGGAGGAAGTATCTTTTTATAATTAGGAATAATTTAATTTTAAACTTCCTATTTCATTTTTAATGTGATTATTTATAATTTTGTGTCTAATCAAACACCTTCACCTAAATTAGCACAGTGGGAATAGGACTTTAGGAGTACAAGTTATACTAACTATTTTTTGGTTTCTCATTCGATATTATTACTCTCTCCATTCCATTTTATATGTCGCCATTTGACCGGGCACGGAGTTTAAGAAATAAGGGAAGACTTGGTAAAGTTTACCAAATTATCCTTTATCAAAAAATGTGTCAATATCTTTTTTTTTAATTAAGTGGGACCAATAAGGGTAAAAGGATAATTGTACCTTTAAAAAGTTATCAAATAAGGAAAGGCGACACTTATTTTGGAACGGATTAAAAAGAAAATGATGACACATAATTTGGGACGGAGGAAGTATCATTTTTGAGACTCAACTAACTATATTCGTCAAAAAATCTCAATTTAAGAAATGAAGTATTTTTTGTTGAAGACAATTTCATACTTATATTCAAACTTAAAACATCTAAACGAAAATAGAAAAGCAGTTACTCGTAAGGGCATGGTTGTGAGGTGGATCTCCCCATGTGGGAGACCTGGGATCGAATTCAATCTCTATCTGTCTCTCAGTCAAAGTTCATCGCATGGGGTTTGCCTAGTGCAGTCTACATCTCTTATATGATTTACGAGCTATTGTACAATGAGCTGGTTACTACTAACTACTCGATCACCACAGAGTGCTCTCCCGAAGAACAAAGATTATAACAAAGGTTGTGAGTTTTCCTTGAGTTCCAAATAAAATAAAATTGAAGAATAATTGCATTGCACTACGTACAACTTATGATGGTCCGTCAGGTTCAATTTGGGTGGCCTGTATTTTGTGGACCTACTTAGATTTTTGTCAAGGAAAAATTGGGATGCGTGCTGTATCCAAATTTGACTGTAGTTGGGGAGTTAATTAGGCTTCATCATCAACTTGTTCAAGTTAATTTGATATACACCAAACTAAAGCAAAAATATCCCTCTAAAGACAAAATAATTGACAAGAATTGACAAAAATTGGTAGATACAAGAGAAGAGATTAACAAAAGAACAAATGATATTAGAAAAAAAAAAAACAAGAACGTGGAACTAATTAGGTTACTTCGAGAAAGAAAAAAGAGTTGTAGCTACAAGTGATCTATGGAAATTAAAGGATAAAGAGGATAAGCACGAAGACACATTGGAGAAATCTAAGCTTCCTAAAAGAATGATACAACTTTATTTATTACTCTCTTCATTTCGATTTGTTGGCGTAGTTGTAAATTGACATAAAATATAACAAAGTAAAGAAGGTTTTGAATCGTGTAATTTTTAAATCAATGATATGTGAAACGTACAAAAAATTCTTTAATTTTTTTAATCGTAAATATATCGCGAAAAAGTTCAATTGAAAAGTTACTAAAAAAGAAAAAGAATTTTTTCTTGAGATGAACTATAAAGGAAAGTAAGATAAGCAATTTGAAAGGTACTATAAATTATAATTTTTCTTTTTCCAATTTGATTAAGAACTATATTTAAAATATTGATCAAAGATCGTACCGTTTAAATTTAAAAAAAAATTAAAAAAAATTAAAAAAAATTAAAGAAAGTATCTTTTAAGAAGTGTGTCACACTTCAAGTTTTCATTTATATAGTATATTGGATTAGAGTCTAGAGAGAATACTAAGTTTAGAAAATAGTACTACTACTTAATAAGGTAACTTGGAACTTGGAGTGAAAGATCCATAGACACTCAATTGGTCCTCTTGCTAAAAATATTTGTTTCAATTTAGTTATTTTATTTATGAAATCAAGAGAATTTTATTCTTTTTTTCAAATTGTCCCTATTATTAAATGACTAAAAAAAGTGTATATACTCACATTTATATTTTTAAAACATAATTAATAAGACTAATTTGATAAAATAAATACTTAACTAATATTTTTTTAAGGAAAATGTCAAGTCAATAAGGATAAACTGAGGAAGTATGTAAAAAATGGGAGTCCCTTCACTCCATTAGTTTTTGCTCAAATAATTATTAATGTATTTTCATGTGTGACCTATAACGTTATTATAATTTCAACAGAACTAATATAATACTATTAATATATTATATTTCATACTATTGCTATACGTCCTATCAAAATGCCTTAATATAAATGTTGTTGAATAAGTACACTCTAATTCAAGTGTGGAAAAAATTTAGCTCGTGGGGGAATCTTAGAATTTTGAGATATAGATGACGAAAAAAAGTTGATATTTTGATATGGAGTAACCTGTTTTGACATTTTTCACCCAAAAAAAAAAAGAAAAGAAGAAAAACTTATTTTAACACTTTTCTTCTTAGTAAGTCCAATTGAGGACTCAAGAATTTGTCCATCTATTCACCGTCCTTTTGTTAATGAGATATTAGAAAGGAGAAAATGAAAATATATTTCTCAACTTTGTAATTTAAAATAAATATATATATTTGTTAAAATAGTGATGTATATATACGACTGCTCCTGAAAGATAGATGAACGCATAAAACAACTATTCAACATATGCGCCAGAGCGATTAAAAGGAGAGCGTCCCTTTCACCGGGACAAACAACCCATTTATGATCAGGGTCCCCTGGCTGACATAAAGTTTCAACATAAAAAGAAATCGCCTCGTCTTTGGGAATACTTAATAACTTAAGTGGAGACAATGCATACTTCTCTTCTGAGATAAGAATGATTATATCACATACGCTTAAAGGGGGCAACGAAAATAGATCACCAAGTTTAGCATAGACATATAATATTGACCGGGCAAGTTGCTGTGCGGAGCATGAATAAGGTGGATTTTTCCGTGGGTCCTCGCCATCTGAATCAATTCAGAACGAACAGTATCTCTATCTGGCTTTGTTATTATTACAGTGTTATCTGCACCCAGCCAATAAGTAGAGATATGGAGAGAGGGGACAACTTTGTCGCGGACCTTTCTTTGCTTTCTTTTATGAACTCCACTGGTCGTCCATATATCTTCATCGTATAAATAAATAATGCAGATTTGCATTGTTTAACGAATTGGGCATATTTATCTTTTTTGTTAACAATTTTATACTTACTGAATTTTAAAAAGGAAATCTTATAATTGATTTTTTTAATTTCAAAAATATCAGGTGGCTTTAAAGATTATCTCATCCATTTCTTTTGCCTCTCTAGTCGTGGTCCTCACGATATCTTGTTTAGTCGAACAAGTGTTTTAAGTTTAAGAGCCCGTTTGGATAGGATTAAAATCTGATTAAATTAATTTTTAATTTTTTTTTTAGTTTTTTAAGGTGTTTGGTAAAATTAAAAAGTGCTTAAAAAAATTAAAAACTGATTAAAAAAATCAAAAAGTGAGAAGCTGGATACCTCAGTTTTTTGCTTTTTAAATTAAAATTCTTTTAGGTTAGACCAAAATATTTATTTTTTTATCCATTATATTTTCCTCCAATTTCAATAATATCCTAAACTTGTAGCCCTTAAATATAGAGTTTTTTTTTCTTTTTTCTTTGCCGCGTCGCTTCATCTCTTCCCTCCAATTTCCTCTTCATCTTTCTTCTTTGTTTTCATCGAATCCATCATTATATCGGAGGTTTGTTCAAAAAATTTATTTTACAATTAAAAATTATAAATAATTCACCTTATTTATGGTGTTAACAACTTTAAGGACATTTAAGTCATTTTAACAACAAAAAAATGTTTAACATCACTTGTTTACCAAACACATTAACAACACTTTTTTTCAGTTTCAGCACTTCTACCAAAACACTTATCTGCTTAATTTATAAGTATTTATTTTAAACTTTTAATCACTTAAGCTAAAAAGTTATTTTTTAATCCTATCCAAACGGGCTCTAAGCCATCAGGTGATAATAAATAAAAGAAGAATTAGATTTTTTTTCATTAGGGTCGAACTAGATCACGTCTAAAAAAATGGATGAGGTAAATTTTTACAGTCGTGTTTTAGAATATTTTTTTAAATTCAGACAATAAATATAGATCTGTTAATAAAAAGAATAAACTCTTGAATATACACAATTTATTAGATGGCGGGGATATATATATATAGATATCTATTAAAATGAACTCTTCCTTCTTGTTAATTAAGATGGCTAAGACAAGATTATGTGGTATCTTTTGAATTTCAAAATTCAAACAAGATTATCTTTGATCGTAATTTGTTTATATATCTTTTATATGTTTTGAATTGTAATTATTGTGACTTATAATACTTTATATATATATATAGTTTCTAATTGTAAAAACTTTAATTTGTTTTAAAAACCTTGAAGATTTTGTGCCAAATTTATGGTCAAACTTAAATTGCTCGACTCTCAGAAAACAAAAAAGTGTCACATAAATTGAGAGTTGAGACAGACAAAATATGTAATAAGAACATAATGTTTTAACCTGATATTTTCATTTTTTTGCTCTAATTTGAGATATACGCCTTAGAGCAAAATTAAGAGTCTTATTTAAAGAACTCTTAACTAGTCTTTTTTGCAATAAATTATTTTGAAGTACTTATGTTGAATGATTTAGGTAAATTAGAATCATGTCGTACACCCTAATTTTACCGAAAACGCATCTCTAAACGCGATACTTTTTTAAATTTTCATTGCTTTCCTAAGCTGAAGTAGTCTTTCATCACGTTACCAAAAGAAAGAAGTCATTAATCATTATCAAACTGACTTAAGCATTTATAAAGTTAATGATAATAATACAATGTTTTTGTGTCCGTTGGCGGTTATCTTACCTCCTGTTTTCTGCACTATGCTCTCAACCGGATCAATTATCACTTTACCTTGATCTATTGAATAAGTAGGTTTGTGTTCTTTTTCTTCAAGAAAGGATAACTTTAAACAACTCGGTTCCACAGAAAGTCATTGGATCGATGGAGGGTAAGAGGGACAACAAATTATACCACAAAGCCCCAACAAGGTTCCATCACTTTCACAAGTATGCTTGTAAAATGCCCTCCACTAGAAGAAATAATAGTGGGATGCTCAACATTTAGTAATTATTTCAAGTTTGTCTGTAGGGTTGCACATGAAAAGTAGGAGTAGGAAATGTTATAGTAGTAGATAAATTGTTTTGTACTTCATCTGTTAGGTCTTTCTTGTATTGCATTTATTCGTTGAGGCGGACACAACAACTACATGAATGCCGACGCATTTCCGAGCCAAACCGGTATTTTATCTTATAAAGGACAGGCTTTCCCCTTATTAGTATCTATAGTTAATGTTGCAGTTAGCACAACGACTGGGGTTGTAATTGGAGAAATATAGCACCTCTCGGCTCTCTATGAGTTATATATATGCACTGTTAGAGTAAAATTTTTACATCATCAGATTAGATTCACTTATAATAATTGATAAATTTTCATAATAAACATGACATCATAACATGAAAAATAAGAGTGTATATCTTATTAATATGTCCTTGTATAAAGTCAAGTGAGGCAACTGAGAAAAGATGGAGGCTCAGTCTTATTCTTATCTGTCCTACCTCGAGCTGAATAGTCAGGTTTATTTTCCTACAGTATTTAAAGAATATTCAAAGTTTCCTTATGGACAAAAAAATCGTACCAGTTGAAAATCAAATCACTCCACATTTTAAAAATGTGATTTATTCACATGTACTTGAATTGATCGCATATTTTTCATATTTCATTAATCATTGATTTTAACTTTTCACTCGCTGAAAAAATAGTAGTATTTTCATATGAAAAAATTAGAATGCTTCCCAATGTTTCAGTACAAATTTATTTCGGTCATACATTTTTACAGTGAGCTGTTTGGTAGGAATAAAATGGATGGGAGAATAATGTATTTACAACACGAATTTCTCATTGATTTACAACGAGAAATTAAAATTAAACCCCGGTTTCTAATACTCGATCCGTCCCAAATTACCTGTCCCAAATTAAGATGACACAACTATTAAGAAAACAATAATTGGTAGTATAATTTTATCATTTTACCCCTATTAATTGTGTCATGTTGTTAGTGTCAATATTGATGGAGTTATTATATGGCTGATACCAAAGCATTTTTTGTATGAATAATTAGGTTTATACGATTACCAAAGTCTTTGCAACATTTTTCAAGCTTTTGATAATTCAATATATGCTAGTAATAAGGAGTAATCAATTACTAAGGGTATAATGTAGAAAAAAAATTGTCTTTGTCGTAACAGCACATCCGCGACCTTGATGGTTGCTAACATTAATTATATTTAAAAAAAGAAAAAAAAATTGGTCGTGTGTCTCTCATGCACTACTATAAATACTTGTCCCTTGTCTACAATTTATCTCATCAACTTGAGAGTTTCTTTCATTTATCCTTAGAAGAAGCAAAAACACTCTTATTATTTGTTGCAACAATGGCCTCACCTATAGTTGACAATAATTTTGTGAACCATATTGAAGAAGAAGAAGAGATCATTCGCCCCGTCGCCAACTTCTCTCCAAGTCTATGGGGCGATAGTTTCCTTTCTTTCTCCATCAACAATCACGTACTGAATTAACATCCTTCACCTTTTCTTCATAGTACTTTCTTAGTTCTTTGATTTTATTAGAAAATGTACGTAGTTTGATTTCTTTTGGTTTTTGAATATATTTATAGGTTGAACAAATGTATGCTCAAGAGATTGAAGTGTTGAAGGAACAAACAAGGAGTATGTTGTTAGATACTGGAAGGAAATTGGTTGAGACATTGAATTTGATTGATGTTATTGAACGTCTTGGCATAGCCTATCACTTTGAAAAAGAAATCGATGATATCTTGGAAAAAATTTCCAATGACAATTCAAACTTTGACGACGATGACTTTAATGATTTATGCACCTGTGCTCTTCAATTTCGATTGCTTAGGCAACATGGTTACAAGATCTCTCTTAGTACGTACCTCTTGAAGTACTACAAATTCAATGTTGTTGTGATTATATTATATTACTATCCATTTGCTGGAAGGCTAATACTATTTGTGTTATTCCATGTAAACCAGAAATTTTCAGCAAATTACAAGATGAAAATGGCAAACTCAAGGAGTCTCTTGCGAGTGATGTCCTAGGATTATTGAGCTTGTATGAAGCTTCACATGTAAGGACTCATGGTGATGACATCTTAGAAGACGCACTTGCCTTCTCCACTACTCATCTTGAGTCCGCAGCTCCACATTTGAACTCTCCTCTTAAGGAGCAAGTGACGCATGCCCTTGAGCAATCTTTGCACAAGGGTATTCCTCGAGTTGAGACTCGATTCTTCATCTCATCAATCTACGAGAAGCAGGAAACAAAGAATGATGTGCTACTTCGATTTGCCAAATTGGATTTCAACTTGCTCCAGATGTTGCACAAACAAGAACTTGCTGAAGTATCAAGGTGAGGATATACCTTTTTTGAAGATAAAAGTCATTTTTTGGTTCATTTTAAGTACTATTAATTAATGTTAACTGGTTGTGTTGTAGGTGGTGGAAAGATTTGAATTTCATGGCAACACTTCCATATGCTAGAGATAGAGCAGTTGAATGCTACTTTTGGACATTAGGTGTCTATTATGAGCCTCAATATTCACAAGCTCGCATCATGCTTGCTAAGACCATAGCTATGATTTCAATTGTTGATGACACCTTTGATTCTTATGGTACAGTCAAAGAACTTGACACTTACACCAATGCCATACAAAGGTATGAACATGATAAATTCACTTATTCATGAAAAAGTTAAGACAAGCTTTTGCTCTTTATGCTCGTTTAAAATGCATAAATTTGCCTAAACTTTTGATCACCCTGCAGATGGGATATCAATGAAATTGATCGACTCCCTGATTATATGAAAATCAGTTATACAGCTCTTCTACAACTTTATGAAGATTATGAAAAGGAATTGTCTAGCAATGGAAGATCTCATGTCGTTTATCATGCAAAACAAAGAGTACGTCTGAGCGCAAATTAAACCCTAGCTATAGCTAACAACATTTCTCCTTAATCAATCTCTCACTTTGCTAACACTTGAATTCATACATATATTTGGTGTTCACAGATGAAAGAAATAGTGAGGAGTTATAATGTCGAGGCAAAATGGTTTATCAAAGGATATATGCCACTTGTTTCTGAGTATCTAAGCAATGCATTAATAACTAGCACTTATTACTTGCTTACAACAACATCATATTTGGGCATGAAGTCTTCTACAGAACAGGATTTTGAGTGGTTGTCAAAGAATCCTAAAATTCTTAAAGCTAATGCGACTATATGTCGAGTTATTGATGACATAGCCACATATGAGGTACGATTTGTACATCACAAACCATATTATTAAATGAGAATAGAAAAAACAAGGTGTTGCAACAACTATGTAAGCAATATAAAATTTAACCCTTGATCTATTTGCATTTCTAGGTCGAGAAAAGTAGGGGACAAATTGCAACAGGAATTGAGTGCTGCAGGAGAGAGTATGGTGTATCAACTGAAGAGGCAATGATTAAATTTAGTGAAATTGCTGAAGCAGCATGGAAGGATATTAATGAAGGAATGCTAAGGCCCTCTCCTGTAACTATGGAGTTTTTAACTCCTATTCTCAATCTTATTCGTCTTATTGATGTTATATATAAACACAATCAAGATGGATATACTCATCCGGAGAAAGTTTTAAAACCTCATATTGTTGCCCTTCTTGTGGACTCCATCAAAATTTGAGCTTCCAATAGTTGAGGAAGTACAAAATATGTTGTTGAATAAAGTTGCACTTCCTAACTAGGACCTCCTTAAACCCTAGTAAGAAATAATGCTACAAGCTTCTTTTGTTCTTTATGTCCGAATGTCTGGAGTTTCTACTTGGTATGGTCCATAAGTGATCACACTATTTTGTAATCATCATGTATAGGATCTATTATAATATTATGTCTTATTAACAAAAAAAAAAAAAATTAAATGAGCGTGTATTTTTACTTCCTGTACATTGTTCCTAAAATTTCTGTGTATACCAAAGTTTAAATCATATAAATAGACAGTATAAAGATTTTTTTACACCAATGCATTTTGACCTACTTATTATATAGGAAAACTTTCCATTCTTTCAAGATTATGATTACATAGAAAAGTAGGACAGTAGGTGCAGTTGCCTTTGAAGTTTGAAATAATTACTTGAAGGGTTTTTTTTATATGGTCAATCCATAGAGCTTATTTTCTTAAAAAATAAAAGGAAAAAGGCTCAAATATGCTACTGAATTATCAAAAATGGCTCATTTATGCCATCCATTAAAAGTTGGGCTCATTCATGCCATCGCCGTAACAAAACTGGCCCATCCATGCCATTACTTTTAACAGCCGGTTTTTAGAAAACAGTTTTGTCACGTGGCAGCTTATTAGAGGTCCACGTCATTTTTTTTATTTTAAAAAAAAATTATTTTTTTTTTATCCATTAAAAAGAATCCACCCAACTTTTTGATCCATTAAAAATTAGTTTGATCTATGACGATTAGGTTAATAGTAGAGTCAAAATTTTCATTAAAAGATTTTAAAATAACATAAAAATATATATGAAGAAATCAATGAACATATATATATATATATATATATATATATATATATATAAAATATACATTAATTTATTTTATACTCCCAGAAAAATATATACTCCCATGTTATCTAACTTATCAAAAATATATTGAATTTACTTTTGTTTTTATATATGTCAACTGACCTTAGACGATATTATACAAATTTCATGTCATCTTCATTTTATTCTTTCTTCTTAGATATTTTATTTCATTAAAGAGAAAAGAACAATAAAAATTTGGAATTAATCAATTCATTGAATTAAGTATATAATGAAATGATAAAGACCATACATACATAATACTTGTGAGTTGTAACTTGCATGCATGGCTTATATATTGTTTTTATTCAATTTCTAATTAGAATTGGACCACTTAAAATTAATTATATAAGGATATAAAACTATGATGTCTCACCAATTTTTATGTAACTATATCATTAAATCAAATTGTAATTTAAGAAAAACAAAATTGTAATTTAGAAAAATAGTCTACCTCCAATGATTAATGTTGATTGTCAAATAATTATCTTAATATATGATTGTGTCAAAACATTAAACGACATATTAAAAAAGATGAAAGGGAGCAGTATAATGAGTGTTTGAGAGAACAATGTCCCACGTGAAAAGTAAAAAAGAAATGAAATTATTTATAAAATGTCGGATATTTAAGGTCTCTTGAAAAAAAAATGTCAATTTGGTTCAAAGCGAATGATATCATACAATATTAAAAGTATTTTATGGTAATTAATTAGCACAATAATTGATATCAACGCTACTGTAAAGAAATTTTTGCAGGATGAGTATGAGGATGATAGAGTGACGGCATGAGACGTATTGTCTTATTGTCTTTGCTTGTCTATGGATCAATTTACTATATTTGACCACAATTTTAAGCCGCATACAACAACAAAAAAAAGTCGATGAGCTTGGTAACTATAAATACTCGGATGATATGAGGCGATACACAAATAATCTCAAAATTAACTCATTAACAGTAATTAATCAAGTAAAACTTAGTTTAAAGGGAGATGATCATATTATTGATCCGTATTGTGAACAGAGTCACACGTGAAAGTCAGAAAAGGAAAAAAAAACTATTGATATGGGACATTATACAAATAATCTCAAATTTTAAAAGCATAGATCAAACTAATTTTTAATGGATCAAAAAGTTGGGTGGATTCTTTTAATGCATCAAAAAAAAATTTTATTTTTTTTTAATTTTAAAAAAAATAAATTAAAAGTGACGTGAACCTCTAATATGCCGCCATGTGGCAAAGCTGTTTTCTAAAAATCGGCTGTTAAAAGTAATGGCATGGATGAGTCAGTTTTGTAACGGCGATGGCATTAATGAGCCCAACTTTTAACGGATCGCATAAATAAGCCATTTTTAATAGTTTAGTGACATATTTGAGCATTTTCCCAAAATAAAATAAAGTGCCTGTTATTTCTGAACTTTAATATATCTCAATATAAATTATTATTCTTCAAAGGAAACATCAGAATTTCCAATCATTCAAAGTAAGATTATTGGCTTACATGAACGTATGGGTGTCAAGTGGGCCGACCCGACCCGGCCTGACCCGGCCCGAGTAACTAAACCAGCCCGGTTTGACCCGGCTCGATAAGCCCTAGGGCTTTAGGATTCCGGGTCCCGGGTCGGTTATTTTTTAAAAATTGAACCGGCTAACCCGGCCCGGACTAAACCCGGTCCAGGCCCGCCGGTTAACCGGCCCGCCCCGGCCCGGATAATATTATTTAAAAAAAAAAAAATTGGGCCAAACTAGACGTTGGCCCAACGGCTATATAGCCGTTTTTGGGTCCAAACGGTTAGTTTGGGCCCATTTATTAAAAAAAAAAAATTAACTTTAAAAAATATTTTTTAATCCCAAAAAAAAATTCTATAAATACCCTACAACTTCAAATCATTTTTCACACAATTTTTCACTCTCTCAAATCTCAATTCTCAAATATTCAATATATTTAATTTCTTAAAGTGTTCACTTTAATTTTTTAATTTTTCGTTTACAAAGTACGAGCGAAAGTTTCTAAAGTCGCAATCTTCGGATACTTCCAAAATTTGGTATTGTCGTTCCATCTCTTACGTTTAATTTTTATTTATTGTATTAATTGTTTAATATTTAATTTTATTATATTTGTGTATTTTGAATATTTTTAGTTTAATTTAATTTATATTATGGATAAATTAAGAAACCTCGCTACTAAAGGTGTTAAAATTTTTTGTCCCGGAAGAGGTAGTGGTAGTAAAAAGCGAATTACTAGCGGTAGAGGTAGTTTAAGTAGTAGATATACTCGTGTGTCTTCGCCTCCGGTACCGCTTGGTACATATTTTAAGGAAGAAATAGGTATAGGTGCTCACGATATGGATTATGTAGAAGCTCAGAAAAATTACGGTATAGAAGAAGAAAATGAAGTAGATGCAGTTAATTTAGACGAAGATAATGAAAATATTGTTGAGACACCCGCAGTAGGAGATGCTAACGTTAGATCTGAATCGGTTAATCTCCCTCCCCGTGCTCCCAGTGCCCCAAGACCTCGTAAAAGAACTAATATTGCATGGCAATTTTTTGAACGTATATCAGATATTGAGGTGCAATGCAATATTTGTCAACAAATATATAAGCATAGAAGTGGAGGCAAGCAAGGGGGTACGGGTACGTTAATGAGACATGTAGCTGAAGATCACAAAAGAGAGTTAAATATTGCAAAAGGTAGTGGGGATGTTGGTGGGCCAACGCAAACTAGAATGGACCCAGCAACCGATTACGTAGCGAAGAAGTATAATAAATTGAGGGACCGGGAAGAAATAACTAAAATGGTAGTTGTGGGTTGTTTGCCTTTTAATTTTTCTTCTTCTGATGCTTTTATTCGTTATATACAAGCAATTTATAATCCTATGTTTAACGGTATTCCTAGAACTACTTGTCGGTTTGATATTTTTAGACTTCATTCACAATATTGTTTTTATTTATCAACATTGTTAAAAAATATTCAATGTCGATTGTCCCTAACTTCTGATCTTGGTCGTGCTGTAAATAAAAATGATTATTTAACCGTTACTTGTCATTGGATGGATAGTAATTTCGTGATGCAAAAACGTATTCTTGCTTTTTTATATGATGAAGATCGTAAACATACTGAACAATTTATTGTTGATTCTATTGTTAAAATTGCTGAATATTATGGTATCGAAAATAAAATTTTATGTATTGCTTTTGATAATGCTTCTAACAACAACACTGCCATAAAAAAATTAAAATCTAAGCTATCTCCGCCCTTGCCTGAAATTTTTCATATTAAGTGTGCATGTCATATATATAATTTAATTGTAAAAGATGGTCTGGAGTTTTTTGAGTTTTATATTGAAAAAATTCGCCTTGCTGTTGGTTTTATTCAAGGAAATAATCGTAGATCGAGAATTAGAGAATTTAAAGTTAAATGTCAAGAAAATGAACTTACACCGATTTTGATGCCTGAGGAAATTGATACTAGATGGAATTCTACGTATGAATTTTTAAAAACTTGTTATAAATATAGAATTCCTATTACACTAGCTTTTAACCAACATTGCGGTTCATTTGCTGATTCTGCTGATTGCATGCTACATAATTCTGATTGGGTTGTAATTAATGATCTTGTTAAGTTTTTAGAAAATTTTTATGTAGCTACGGTTGAATTTTTCGGTGCTTATTATCCTACTGTTTGTAATATTTTGGCATATATAGCCGATATTTCTGGTTTGCTCAAAGAATATAAAAATAAAGAAGGTTATAAAGAAGTTGTTGGCGCCATGTTTACGAAATTTAAAAAATATTTTTTCCCGATTCCCCCTATTTACTTGGTTGGTGCTATGCTAAATTCGTGCATGAAATATAATAATATGTGTCACTTTAGTACTCTTATTTATACTAACTTAGAAATAAATACTAACCATGATTCTGAAAAAGTACAACCTGATTTGTGGACGGCTACGGCTGATGCAAAGGATTACATAGAAAAATTATATAATCACTATGTTGATTTATTTGATTTAGCCGTACCTACAAATATCACTCCAACTGTCGCTCCTCATCCTCCCGAGGAGCCATCATCTTCTAAAAGGCCGGCACTCCAACTGTTTTATGATTTTAATTGTTGGAACAGTGTTGATAAGAGAACTTACACATCAACTTATCGGGAAGAGCTGAAATATTATCTCCGCATGGCACCAGAGGATCGCAGACGACGGATCAACACGTTGGATTGGTGGAGGAGTAATGAAACACAATATCCTGTGCTTTCAAGATTAGCTAGAGATATCTTGAATGTTCCAATGTCAACCGTTGCATCAGAGAGCGCCTTTAGTCAGGGACGACAGCAGCTTGGAGACAACCGACACTCATTGGGAAGCAATGCAATGAAAGTTCTAGTTTGCCTCAGAGATTGGATTAGAGCGGAAAGAAGAAACCAAGGAATGGAACCGGAGCCGAGCGACGAGCTGAAACTTGAAGAAATTATGACTTCACGGGAGAACTCAGCAGAATCAAGTCCAATGCATGATTTTGCCCCCGTTGAATTCGACTATCCTATGCAAGTTCCCATTAATATTAACATGAATGAGTTGGAAAAAATGATGCATAATTTATAGATTTTTCATTCATGTAAATTATAAATTTTGGATCATTTTGCAATCAATAAAATTCCCCAAATTCATTCACTCCTTAGTCCTTGCTTTTTATATTTTTTCATTTAACGATTTAAAATTTTAAATTGAATTTCTAGTTTTCTACTTTAAATTAAAAACTTACTTCTAATATGTTATTAATTTACTACCAAATATTATTAATTTATTATATTAAGTAGCATATGTTTTGTATAGTTGTGTATATATCTTCTATAGAAGTGTATATTTAACGTATACATGTGTATATGTTTTATAAATTAGTATATAAGTATATCTATATATATTGTAATGTATATATAATGTAGTATATTTTATAAGTAGTAGTATATATACATTGAATGGTGCGTATACACGTGTATATATCTTCTATAGAAGTGTATATTTAACGTATACATGCGTATATGTTTTATAAATTGGATATCTTCTATAGAAGTGTATATATCTTCTACAGATGTATATATTTAATGTATACAAGTGTATATGTTTTACAAATTAGTATATAACTATATATATATACATATTGTAGTATATATATATGTATATTGTAGTATATATATTATTTAAAATAGTACATATATATTGAATGGTGTGTATATATGTGTATGTATCTTCTATAGACATATATCTTTAACGTATACATGTGTATATGTTCTATAAATTAGTATGTAACTATATATATATATATATATATTGTTGTATATATATATATGTATATTGTAGTATATATTTTATTTAAAGCAGTACATATACATTGAATGGTGCGTATACACGTGTATATATCTTCTATAGAAGTGTATATTTAACGTATACATGTGCATATGTTTTATAAATTAGTATATAAGTATATCTATATATATTGTAATGTATATATAATGTAGTATATTTTATAAGTAGTAGTATATATACATTGAATGGTGCGTATACACGTGTATATATCTTCTATAGAAGTGTATATTTAACGTATACATGTGTATATGTTTTATAAATTAGTATATAAGTATATCTATATATATTGTAATGTAGATATAATGTAGTTTATTTTATAAGTAGTAGTATATATACATTGAATGGTGCGTATACACGTGTATATATCTTCTATAGAAGTGTATATTTAACGTATACATGTGTATATGTTTTATAAATTAGTATATAAGTATATCTATATATATTGTAATGTATATATAATGTAGTATATTTTATAAGTTGTAGTATATATACATTGAATGGTGCGTATACACGTGTATATATCTTCTATAGAAGTGTATATTTAACGTATACATGTATATATGTTTTATAAATTGGATATCTTCTATAGAAGTGTATATATCTTCTACAGATGTATATATTTAATGTATACAAGTGTATATGTTTTACAAATTAGTATATAACTATATATATATACATATTGTAGTATATATTTTATTTAAAATAGTACATATATATTGAATGGTGTGTATATATGTGTATATATCTTCTATAGACGTATATCTTTAACGTATACATGTGTATATGTTCTATAAATTAGTATGTAACTATATATATATAGATATATATTGTTGTATATATATATGTATATTGTAGTATATATTTTATTTAAAGCAGTACATATACATTGAATGGTGCGTATACACGTGTATATATCTTCTATAGAAGTGTATATTTAACGTATACATGTGTATATGTTTTATAAATTAGTATATAAGTATATCTATATATATTGTAATGTATACATAATGTAGTATATTTTATAAGTAGTAGTATATATACATTGAATGGTGCGTATACACGTATATCTTTAACGTATACATGTGTATATGTTCTATAAATTAGTATGTAACTATATATATATATATATATATATATATTGTTGTATATATATATGTATATTTTAGTATATATTTTATTTAAAGCAGTACATATATATTGAATGGTGCGTATATATGTGTATATATCTTCTAAAGTAGTATACATTTAACATATACAAGTGTATATGTTTTATAAATTAGTATGTAAGTATATATATATATATATATATATATATTGTAGTATATACTTTATTTAAAGTAGTACATATATATTGAATGGTGCGTATATATGTGTATATATCTTCTATAGACGTATATCTTTAATGTATACAAGTGTATATGTTTTATAAATTAGTATATAACTATATATATATACATATTGTTGTATACATATATATGTATATTGTAGTATATATTTTATTTAAAGTAGTACATATATATTGAATGGTGCATATATATGTGTATATATCTTCTAAAGTAGTATATATTTAACGTATACATGTTTATATGTTTTATAAATTAGTATATAAATATATATATATATATATATATATTGTAGTGTATATATATATATATTATACTATTATAGCATATGTTTTATTCAAAGTAGTACGTATAGTCATATATAATTACATATTGAATGGTACGTATATATGTGTAATTGTTTATATATTTTTTTAAAAATATATATTGTATATTGGAGTGTATATAGTGTATATTTGAGTGTATATAGTGTATATTGGATTTTTTATTTATTTTTTAAACGGGTTTGACCGGTTTTTAACCGGGTTTGACCGGGTTTTGGTGGGTTTGACCGGGTTAGGTTAGTGGGCCGGGTTAGAGTGAGTTTTAATTTTTTTACTGTTTGACCCGGCCCAAATAGCCTCCAAACTGGTCCTTAACCGATCCTCAACCCGGTTAAAAAGAAAGAATCGGTTCCAATTTGGCCCAACCCGGCCCGTTTGACACCCATACATGAACGTAGGAAGTGGTCAACCTAGTAGTAGAGATCATTAATTAGAAAAAAGTGAAGAAAATCAGGACACACAAGTAATATTAAATTATAGTGTTATTAAACACTTATGGCTGCAACTTTTGGGAGAATTAATTTGGTAGACCATTTTTTTCTTTTAGTTTTATGTTTTTACTAAAGAGATTTTCATTTTAACACATAAAAATAATCTAAATTCAATTTATAAGCGTCCCAGAAATCTTATTTTCTCAAAAACTTTATTTTCTACACGAAAGAAAAGAACAAACAAATAGGAAAATATCAATCACTTGTAGTCATTTTCAGAAATTGAAACGGATCGAAAAATATTCCGACTCCTCAGTAAAGAGCTAAAATTTTGACTCCGCAACTGATTGATTGCCTACCTCCCTTGTGTTATTTCCACAATATATTCGGGTATGCAGAATCTGTATAGCAGAATAACAACTTCATCTAGTTCAAGTTTATAAACAAGAACACAATGAAGTATATCAATACCCCCAACACAAGATCAAAATGATCTTTCCAAGAGGTGTATTTATTTTTTCAGAAATAATAGATGAAGTAGAAATGAATAAGGTCAAGTCGTCCGAATTCACGGATTTTTCTTAAGGAAATAATTCCCCTCACTTTATCCGAGGTTGTGGAATTTTTCCTCTCAGGATAAAATGGCCTTCAATCCGACTATAGCGGTACCTCAAATAGGCGGATTCTACGAACGCACTGAACGATTTAATGATCACACAGAATAGTTTTTTCAAGAGAAGAAGAAGAGTTTATAATCTAAAATTTCTGTAATTTCTATATCAAATCTGTGGATGAAAACCAGGTTATTTATAGCCACAAGATGCCTCTTTAGAAAGGAGGCAATGGTTCACTCCAAAGGTTGCATCTATGCTGTAAGTTCATGTCTATTCATCAAAGATTGCATCCTTTCCTGAACATTCATATCTTTCCATGAATCTCTTGTTTTGCGTCACTGTTCACGTAAAACAGTAGCATCAGTTCCTGCGTCACTGTTACTGCATGCATATATACATACGTAAATGGAGGATTAAACACAGAAAATATTAACTGCGTTTTCTCTTGGCATTGTTCGAAATTCAAATAAAGTTTGTCCAAAAAGATAAATCTCATCAATCATTTTCCAAATCCGAATTCCGAAGCCGAAGCCAAAACCGAGCCGAGCGAGCAACAACAACGGCACGAGGCATCTCTATTTTCTTGCCTCACTTATCCATGTGAAAGTGTGTTTCACAATATAAACACTTTAAAGTTCTCTTCTTCCACCAATGTGGGAGAAACCTTGATTGCCTAGCTAATGCTACCGTCGCAAGCAACCTCTCAAAGAATAGGAGTAAACTTTCCACTTGATTTCTCCATTTTCCATTCAACAAATATAGAACCCAACACCTTGTTCTCCCTTCTTTTATCTTTTCTTTCAACATTAGACTTCAGGTTTAATTGAATACTCACCAAGAACTCTTCAAATCATTTTCTTGATTAATCTAATCTTGTCTTTTTCTCATTAAGCAAAGTTTGAATGTGTCATTACTACTAATTAATTAAGAAACGGATGTGCTTATTGTCATAAAACTTCTTTTTTGTTTGATATAGGAGTTTCATATGCGGTGAAAAGAATTAATATAGGTTATTGTTGGGTTCAATTGGAATGAAGGGAAAATGAAAAATTGCTTGGAAGGGACATAATTCTTCGAGTAAAAGACATTATTTCGGGAAAAGGTATGACTGTTTGGGCACTTAATGGCTATATAAACCTGCATTTTTCCACAGATTTAGTATGAATTTTTTTGCACTTGAAAACATTTCTTGTCTTCTAAAATACTTCGTGTGATCATCTAACTGTTGAGTGAGTTCCAAGATAATCCGATCGTTTGAAGTACCACTACAGTTGGATTGTTAAGCCATTTTATCCTAGGAGAAAAATTCCGCAACCTCGGGTACTTGAGAGGAATTATTTCCTTAAGGACACTCCGTGAATTTGGAGGACTTGACTTTTTCTGCTTCATCTAATTTTCTTTAAAATACTGAAAACACACTTCTTTGAAAGGTCATTTTTTATCTTGTGTTGAAGGTGTTGGAAACTTCATAAGTGTTCTTGATTTATTCTTGAACTTGTGTTGAAGGTGTTGGAAACTTCATAAGTGTTCTTGATTTATTCTTGAACTTGTGTTGAAGTTGTTTTGCCAAAATACAGATTTTTGTGTACCCGAAAACAACACTTATAACTAGTAAAGTTATTGTCATGAGTTCAAGCATGGAAATAGCGGCCTCTTGCAGTGACTCTGCATATAGCGAAAGCTTTCGTACATCAGGTTGTCCTTTTTTTAATTCGATTAACCAATTATAACAAATTTTTGCACACTATTAATACAATTAACCGGTTATAACTGGTAAAGTTCTTGACGCGGATTCAAGTCGTGGAAATAGCCTCTTGCCCTATGAGGTAGGGTTGCATACAATAATTTCTTATGATTCGACCTTTCCCCAAACTCTATGAATAACGGAAATTTTAGTACACCAAACTATACTTTTATTAATACTATTGGTTATAACAAATTATTGATTTTTTTTCTAGACTGCCATCAGGCTTAGTGTGGAAAACTACATGTTATTATAATTTATAGCCTATAGGTCAGTTTAATCTCATCGGGTAAAGAATATTCTTTACACTATCCATGGCCAAAATATAAACTCGAGATGTAATCCTTCTATTTGTATATTACAAACCAGACATAATGTATTGTCCCTCATATTGAAATGTAATACATTCTATGTTTTAATCTGTTTGTCTTATTTTTTTTTAGTTCGTTTTAAAAAAAATATCTTTTTTCTTTTTCAACAACTCGCTAATTATTTCAACTTTTTAAAAATACGTTTAAGACCACAAAATTAAAGAAATTTCAATATATTCTACATATAGTATTTAATTCAAGACAAAAAAATTCAAATTTTTTTTTCTTTACTTTCTCTAATTACATGTCAAGTCAAAACCAAACAAATAAATCGAAACAGATGGAATATGATTTGTTCGATTGCTCCCAAGAATGATGACTTGGTCCCCTAGTTTTTGCCGACTACAGCTAGCTGATAGAGTCACATAAATAAATAAAATTAATCGATGATTTCAAGCTCTAAACATATTTTTCAAAATCTTATTTATTTAGATCAATGTTTTGCTTAAACTAGCACCAAAAAAATTAAAAAACAAAAGATCTTAGACACATTATTCGTAAACATGTCAGGTGAAGGAGAATGGATATCCACAAGCGAAGCTGAGCAATCCACGTACCATCAACCATCGTTCGGTAGGAAGAACGGTTACGATCCCGCGACAGGAATTTACCATTCAGTCCTCCAACTTAGTGAAAAACACAAAATGACTAGTGATTGTCCTGACCTTGACACAGCCAAATTTGTGTTGTCACAATTCCCATCCCCTGCACAAGCATTGTCACAAATTGCACTAATTGACACTGCTAGTAACCAAAATATAACCTATGCACAACTCAACAGGTCCATTTTGTCACTTGCCACGGGATTATACCATGCGTTAGGTGTGCGAAAAGGCGATGTAGTTTTCGTCCTATCACCAAATTCAGTTATGTACCCAACCATATGTCTAGCTGTGCTATCAATTGGTGCAATTTTATCCCCTTCCAATCCACTCAACACTGAATCAGAAATTGGAAAACAAGTACGTCTATCAGGCGCGAAATTAGCCATTGCTGCACCTGAAGAAGTCCATAAGTTAGCCCCCACAGGTGTGCCTACGCTTGTCACAACGCGCCCCAAGGACGATGAAAAGTCAGTGTCAGTAGAGGACCTGATTGAGAATTGTGACCCTTTAGAACTACCTAAAGACAGGCCAATGCCTTCGGATACAGCAGCAATACTATATTCTTCAGGAACTACTGGTGTTAGTAAAGGTGTCGTGTTAACTCACGCGAATTTTGTAGAGATTATGAAACTTCTCAAGTACTACGTGGAGATAACATCGTCCCAGGATGATGTTTTCCTATGTTTCATACCGATGTTTCATGTATACGGTCTAGCCTTTTTCGGCCTGGGATTATTTTGTTCGGGTGTCACAACTGTGTTGATGCAAAAATTTGATTTCGAAGCAATGCTGGAAGCAATTCAGACACACAAAATCAGTCACATACCAGCAGTTCCACCAGTGATTCTTGGGCTAGTTAAGTATAACAAACGTAGTCATGATTTATCATCATTGCGAAGCGTTACCTCAGGGGCCGCACCCCTAAGCAAAGAGGTATTGTTGAATTATACGATCATGATCTCTAAGTTTTTTTTTATAGAGAATACACTTTTTATCACTAAATTATTGTATTTATTTTAATATAACCCTTGACGTGTGTGTCTGATTCTTTTTTTTATTATGAGCCAAACACGTGGATATGTAATTCAATCAAAACCTCTTGCCTGCTCTGATATCAAGTTGAATTGTATGACTATTTCATCTAAAAGCTTAACGTGTGATAGGAAACATACTTACTAGCACTTAATTATATTATGTTTCAGCCAGGGATGTTGAATCTCCTTAGCTTGTTCTTGTGTTTGTTTATTTATATTCTGAATCCTCTGAGTGAAAATTCTGATTCTGCCACTGGCCTCAACAGGTAGCTGATGCATTTCAAGAGAAGTTCCCTTGGGTGGAGCTCAAGCAAGGCTATGGCCTAACCGAGACAACAGGTGCAGCAACATTTTTCGTTACAAACAAAGAGGCAAAGGCCCATCCATCATCGGTGGGATTGTTGTTTCCAGGCTTCTCCGCGAAGGTGGTTAATCATGAAACAGGAGAGGCATTGCCACCATTTAAAGAAGGTGAATTGTGGATGAAAGGTCCAGGGATTATGAAAGAGTATTTTGGAAATGAAGAAGCAACTACTGCAACAATCACTAAAGATGGCTGGCTCAAAACTGGTGATCTTTGTTACTTTGATAACGAGGGGTATTTATATATTGTTGATCGTATAAAGGAACTCATCAAGCATAATGGTTATCAGGTACATAACACTACACAACGTCATAATCAGATCCATAATTTGAAGTTTATGAGTTCTAAAACGTATTTTACTTTACCAATATAACTTCTTTTAAGTTGGTTTATATGTAAATATTGCAGGTAGCTCCAGCAGAACTTGAAGCAATACTATTGAGTCACCATGAGATACTTGATGCAGCAGTTGTCCCGTGAGTCACTTTTCACTGCCCGTGTTAAAAAGAAAAAATTACACTGACGATGTATATTACTTAAACTGATAAAATATTGTTATGTAGACTCGAAGATGAGGAAGCAGGACAAATACCACTGGCATATGTTGTAAGAGCAGCCAGTTCTAGTCTCACACAAGACCAAGTCATTCAATTTGTTGCTAGCCAGGTTTGTTCACCGATGAATCCGATTCATCAGAATTCAATATTTTCAACATTGAACATAAATATATGTGAAAAAATTATTTAAAAAAATTCAATATATATGAAGTTTCGAATCATAATATTTAAAATGTAATACACTCCACATAAAAACCTAAAAATAAAACTCATCTTGTTTATATTCTGAATTCGACTCTCTGTGCAGGTAGCCCCATACAAGAAAATAAGAAGGGTAAATTTCATCAGTGCCATACCAAGATCAGCAGCAGGGAAAATTTTGAGGAAAGAATTGGTGCTTCAAAGCAACCAGCCACTTCTGTCAAAATTATAAGTCTGCGCAGTCAGTATGAAAGATATTTACGCTATTCGTGTAATTTTACCTGTTACAATAGATCATTTGTCAGGTTTTACCGGTTATGTCATGAGATGTCATGTATAGGCTTTAAGTGATTGAATAGCATAAAATATATTTTCACTATCAGTGTATATTAGTTAAACTCACAACTCAAATTGCATTCATAAAACTACACCATCTTACTCAATTTAAACAAATAAGGAAGGAATTTCTAAAACATTCAATTTAAAATGTGAAATGAAAAATGAAATAAAGATAACAATGTACTTGCAACATTGTTTCTTCTAAGTATTTCAAAGCACCGTTACAAAAGGCTGCTCTTTAACCACTTTATACAACGTCATAAAAATAAATAATGAAATTTTATTATTTTCCTCTAGCTCCAAGATAAGCAACATATATTATTTAAATTTCAATGGAGTCCACAAGTAGAGCAATAATGTGAGGTTTTAGGACTTTCTCGGGATGAGTGTATCCATCTTGATTGTGCTTGTATGTAACATCAATAATGCGAGCAAGATTGAGAGTACGAGTTAAAATCTCCATAGTGACAGGAGCGGGCTTAAGAGTTCCTTCATTAACATCCTTCCATGCTGTCTCATCTCAGCCATTTCATGAAATTTAAACATTGCCTCTTCTGTTGATACACCATAATCTCTCATGTAGCACTCGATTCCTGTTGCAATTTGTCCCCTACTTTTCTCAACCTGGAAAGCCAGATAGATTAGGGCCTAGGGGTTCGTCACAACACATTGTTTGTTCAATTATCATATAATGAAATAATTTCGAGAGATATATGTAACTCAAACCTCGAATGTGGCAATGTCATCAATAACTCGGCATAATGTCACATTAGCTTCGAGAATTTTGGGATTCATTGATAACCACTCAAAGTTTTGCTCTGTAGCACAGTAGCAGACTTCATGCCCAGATATGATGTTGTTATGAGCAAGTAATAAGTGCTAGTTGCTAAAGCATTACTTAGGTATTCGGAAACAGGTGGCATATATCCTTCAATAAACCATTTTGCCTCGACATTATATTACCTCACTATTTCTTTCATCTGTGAAACACCAAACATATGAATTCAAGTGTTAGAGAACAGTAATTTTATTGCTTCAAGTTTATGATCACTAAAAGATGCAAGGTGAAACAAAGTGATAAATGGATAGTTAGCTAGGTAACTTAAACATACTCTTTCTCTTGCATGATAGACAACATGAGATCTTCCATCACTTGATAATTCCTTTTCATAATCCTCATAAAGATCGAGAAGAGCTTTATAACTGATTTTCATGTAATCAGGGAGACGA
Organism: Capsicum pubescens; assembly: GCA_030864215.1. Lineage (NCBI taxonomy): Eukaryota > Viridiplantae > Streptophyta > Magnoliopsida > Solanales > Solanaceae > Capsicum > Capsicum pubescens. The sequence goes on from CM061549.1 coordinate 281,272,579, forward strand.
TCAATTTCGTTGATATCCCACCTATATGAAGACAAAGCAGTTGTGAATAAATCTTGCATTTTGAAAGAGCATAAAATATAATGAGCAAGAATCATTGATCTTATGTAGTTCAAACCTTTGTATGGCATCTGTGTATGTTTCAAGTTCCTTAACTATACCATAAGCATCAAAAGTATCGTCGACAATTGAAATCATAGCTATGGTCTTAGCAAGCATGACACGAGCTTGAGAATATTGAGGCTCAAAATATACTCCTACTGCCCAAAAGTAGCATTCAACTGCTCTATCTCTAGCATATGGAAGTGTGGTCACGAAATCCAAATCCTTCCACCACTTTGCTACTTCAGCAAGTTCTTGTTTGTGCAACATCTGAAGTAAGTTGAAATCCAATTTGGCAAATCGAAGTAACACATCATTCTTTGTTTCCTGCTTCTGGTAGATTGATGAGATGAAGAACCGAGTCTCAACTCGAGGAATACCCTTGTGCAAAGATTGCTCAAGGGCATGCGTCACTTGCTCCTTAAGAGGAGAGTTCAAATGTGGAGCTGCGGACTCAAGATGAGTAGTGGAGAAAGCGAGTGCATCTTCTAAGATGTCTTCACCATGAGACCTTACATGTGAAGCTTCATACAAGCTCAACAATCCTAAGACATCACTAGCAAGAGACTTCTTGAATTTTCCATTTTCATCCTGGAATTGGCTGAAAATTTCTGTGTTTGCAAAGGAAGAACACACAAGATTAAGCTTCTTTCGAAGGGACAATAATTTATAACAACATCAAACTCATACTTCATGAGGGACTTACTAGGAGAGATGTTGTAACCATGTTGCCTTAGCAATCGAAATTGAAGTGCAAAAGTGCACAAATCATTATACTCATCACCCTCGAATTTTGCATTTTCATTGTAAATCCGGCCCAAAATCTCATCAATTTCTTTCTCAAAGTGGCATGCTATGCCAAGGTGTTCAATAACATCAATCAAATTCAGTGTCTCAGTCAATTTCCTTCCAGTAGCTAACAACATACTCCTTGTTTGTTCCTTCAACGCTTCAATCTCTTGAGCTTATTTTTGTGCAACCTATTATAAACGTTCCAAAGGAAAAAAACTCAAATCACATTGTTCTGCATATATAAACACAAAGAAAACATAATAGTTCATGTATGTAACAAGAAATTAAACTACATATATACACACCTTATTATCAATGGAGAAAGAATGGAAACGATCACCCCATAAACTAGGAGAGAAGTTGGCCACGGGGCGAATAATCTCTTCTACTTGATCTTCAATATGGTTCACTATATTATTGCAAACTGCAGCTGAGGCCATTGCTAATGAGGGTAATTTTATTTTATTTTATTTTTGTTCTTTTAAGGAATAAACGAATATAACTCAAGCTGAAAATTAAACTGATGGCTTAAATGGAAGAGAAAACATAAGTATTTATAATAATGGTGAAAGACACATTGCCAATTTTCTAATTTATCATGTTGAATTTGAGTATATAGCCATCTCATTTTTAATTAAGTATAATATATATATATTAATTTTCCCGCGTTTCAATAATCCGGTGTCTTAATTTACCCCTTTTTAATTGAAATCATATTTTCAGTTAGCCAGTTGCTGTAGTTTGACAATTCACTAGCTAGTGTTACCACTTGATTTCTTTAAATATAATTAATTTCTGTTGATCACATTTCTTTTTCGTTTAACTTTCTTGCTTTCATTTTTTAAACATAATTGTGGGATAAACTTAAAAGAATTTTAAGGCGGAGTTAGAATTTTAGTTACGGAATTCAATTATCTCTTCGTTCGTCTTTATTGTTATTCAAATTTATTTATCCAATTTGAAAAATCAAAAGATAATTCATCTTTTTGTGTCTATTTTAACTTGTTATTATTACTACTATTAATTTTACAACATTTAGGAAATAAAACTTTTTTCTTTTTGTAGGATAAGGCATAAAACTTTGATATTTGCTGCCCGTTAATATACCTTGAAAATATAACAATAATACAGAAAAGTGATCTTAGAATTTAGGAAGGCATAAAACCTTAAAATGCAAGAAAAACTATGCTATATATAAGATTAAAATTACTATTATTATCGATAAGCAAAACACTATAATATATTAAATATGCATCATTACAAATTAGTGAGATGGTAGTACCACTAGTATCGTTTGAGGGAGAGAGGATAAAATTGTTAAAACAAAAAGGTGGACACTAGCTAATTTAATTAGCCTTACAAAAGCAGTTCCTGCTTTGTTTGCTTTTACTTTTTCGACTATAGAAAAAGGTGGAATTTTCCATTCTATTAGTATTGCATTAAATTGCATATATAGCGCATATTTCCTCCCTCGCGAGCTAATGTATATGCCACTCGATTTTCTTCTTTGTAGCTATGTTGGATGAGGGAGTTAATATCTCAAGACGTCATTTAATTATGAGAAATTATTTAGTAAAGTTATTGAATTTTATTTTGTATCAATAAAATCGCTCAATTTAAAAAATTTATCTTTCAAAATCACTCATCTAAATATTCTTGGGATATATACTATTAACTATGCGCTTAGATATAATATATTATAATAATTGTGATGGTTAAAAGTATAAATGGAAGATTATTGGGATATATACGATTGATCATGGTATATATATTATTGACCATATATGTGTTTAGATATAGCAGTTATTATAGAACAATCGTTAAATCAATTTTAATAAAAAATTTAATAAATTATATAATCGTTTACTTATATAGTAGATGATTTAGTGTATAGAGTTTTAGCTTATACATATAGGATTAAACTATCGGTTCTTATAAGTATAAAGATTTTGTTCACAATCTAGAATGAAAATTGGATAAGCTATCGGTATGATTGTAGCACAGATTAAATGTAATTTATCTTGATTATGACAACGGTGTAGTTTCAACTTCTTGTGTTAGTGCATTTTATATGTATTGAACTGGACCGAGCAGAGATAGACGTTTTAGACTAATTGGCAAAAACATATTCTCTAAACTATTAAATGTACTTATATTTTCAATCTTGATATAACTATTATGAGTTGTATATATTAATTGTCGTCTTGATTTATTAAAAGATGAGATCCTGGCATGAGTCGATATGTCTGACGTATTGGATGATAATAATATATATTGGTGAAATAATAAGTTAATTGCTAGAATCCATGTCTCGGTATAGAAATTGATGATATGCCACTTTGAGAAGCTTATAAGTTTTTACTGTGTCAAATCTTGCAAGTGTATTTTATGAATTCGATACATGAAATAAGTTAAGCAGTACTCAAAAGGAAATTAATCATTAGATTGAATTCGTCAGTAATTTAATTTATTGATTAGTATCTGTAATCTTAACATGGGAATTACATAAATGTTTGATAGGGAATTTCACAATATTAATAGGAGTGTAATTATGAATTTCTACTGGAATGATTTGTAATTTATCATGGTAAAAATAATTTAAATTGAAATTTTGAATTATTTTCATAATAGGAAGCCTCAACAATTAATTTTGTGGTCTCTGCATTGCCAATATTTAACTAGAACTCAGAATCCTATATATATCTAGGAAAAAGGAAGAAAACAGACATTTGTTTTCTTGTTAGAAAATAAATGAATTTTTGTTTTGTTTTTTTGGACTAGAAAAAGTATCTCTATAAGTTGGAATTCTCCTAACCTAGAAAGGGATTAATTTTCTATTCGATACTTGTCCACCCAGATATCGAGAGAGAGCCGCAGAAAACTGCAGAATCAGAATTGGACTTGCCTGATGATATGTGTTCACAAAAATTTGATTAATGATAAGTGTTTATGCTTCGTATTCTAGCATAAATTATGTGTTATCTATTATTCACGTAAGCAATGTATTTCTTGCTTCTGCAGTGCATGCTTTCCAACAAACTTATCATTAACAAATGTGATATGAAAGTACAAAGGATGTCAAGTATCATGATATTTCACCTTTGCCAAACTCATTTTATAAGACAAGATATAGAAATAGGATAATATTTGGTGTTTTCACACATCAAAAGACTTGGCATTAATGTAACAAAAAAAACTAAAACCTTCTTACTTCATGTCTTTATAATTGCAGCTAACTTCCCTTCATTAATAAGCAATGCACCTAAGGCTGGATCTTTGTATTTGTCTGAGTTTATAAAGTAACGCTTTTACTTAACCTTTTGTCATCTTAACTCCTTAATCCATCGAACCCTTTCTACAATATGCGTCGCTCACTCATTCTAAAATAAATTACACATCAGATAATTACTTTTTAAAATTATTAATCAGCGATATTAAATAAAAAATCAAAAAATTATTTTTTAAAACAAAATTCACATTCCTCACGTACCTTCACCTTTCCAAACCCACAACCACCATCACCGCCATATCCACCTCCCCCCTAACCCACAACCACAGTAAACACAATTCCAACCTCCCTCACTCCATTTTCCTTCTCTTTACTCTTCCACATAACAATTAGAAGAACAACCGATACTCCATCCATTCACAATATCAAAAAAAACACACCCATCTCCAATTTGATTTTTTCTTTCTTCCTTTTTAAAAATATTTTTTTTTTTATATTAATATCTATTTTCATTTTAAAAAAATGAAATTTACAAAGAAGTGGATTGGGATTTATTTGGCGGGAGGTGGGGGGAGGTGCATCTGAGAATTGGATTTTTGTTGGAGTGGGTGGGTGGGTGGGTGGGGGTGGGGTTTGGTTGATGTTCGAAGAAAAGAAAAGAGTAGCGGGAGAGTAGGGGGCTGAAGATGAAGTCGAGGGAGGGGGTGAAGGGTGCGACGATTGGCTGGGTGTGGGGGAGGCTCAAAGAAGATGTTTAGGAATTTTTTTTTTTCAAAAATTATTCTTCCTTTTAAATTTATTATTTAAATATAAAATATTGATTTTACACTACTTTAAAACGCATGCAAATACGTGTTTTTCAGCTCAACAATATTAATGTCACATATGTTTGGTCAATAATCAAAAGAATTTAAAATATTTCATTGAGTTTAAAAGTTCAGATGACAAAGGGCTAAGTAGAGATATTCATTTTACGAACTCGAACAAGTACATATATCTACTGAATATTAAATAACTAAACAAAGTGTATTTACTCAAATTTATATTTTCAAAACATAATTAATAAGGCTAATTTGATAAAATAATCCTCTAATGAAGATTTTCTTAATGGGTGTGTCAAGTCAATAGAAGTCAACTAATATGAAATAGAAGGAGTAGTACTAAACACTAATTAGTTAGTTAGTTAGCTATATATAACTAACTTAATAAGGGGTCGTTTGGTTCACTCATGAAATAAGTAAAGCATATTTTATGAGGTGGGATATTTCATGGAATTATTTTATCTCTCCCTCTATAGGATAGTGATCCCATCATTTTAGTACAAATGATGAAATAAAACAGTTCTGGAATTAAGTTATACCTTATGCCAAACCTGGGATAAAGTTAATCCCAAACTTTATCTCAAAATTATTTTTCTTATGCCTTCTACCAAACGACCCCTAAGATTACTAATTAACTAATTAATGTTTTGTACTATTAGTTAACAGTACCAGATTGCTCATAGTCTAGAAATCAATGTTTTAAAAAGCAGTCCTGGGGCTTGCCCCCGAGGCGGGCTCTAGTAAAACGCTTTGGCGTTCATGTGTGGGACTTAGTTCTGTGAGGAGCACGCGACTTAGTTCTGTGAGGAGCACGCCCTTAGCATCCGGCCAACTGTACGCCTTAAACACGCCTAATATGTTGGGTAAGAAATCGAGAAGACGTCATGCGAAAGCTTAAAATTCGCAAAATAACAACAACAACAAACCCAGTATATTCCCACATAGTGGAGTCTGGGAAGGGTAAAATGTATGTAGTCCATACCACTACATCCGAAGAAGTAGAGAGACTGTTTCCGATAGACCCCCGGCTCATAAATCAAATGACACATATAACTATATTTAAAAAGCATATAATTAATATGGTTGATCAAGCAACCTTCATACCCTAAGAACCGAACCAAAGTTTTAATAAAACCAAATTGTAGTCCTATAGAGCGTAAGACATTCTCTTATTGTCTAGATTGCTTGCAACCTCTGATTGCATATTTGTTTTCAACACAAAGATATACAACAACCCCCACGAATCTTTCATGGAAAATATATTTTAAAAAAAAAAAAGTTCACAAATGAACGAGGTTAACTATGTCATTCAAAAACAATCAATTTGCTACAGTAAAATCTTGCAATTACAAAATACAAGTGCCATAACATAAAAGAAAGCAAGTAAGTACTAAAAAGAATGGTATGGTATTTTAACAAAAATTCAATAGTTGAACTTCCTCTCACAAACAGTATATTACAAGAGCACCAAAATGCTGGAAAGCATTTTTTTTAATCTTTTGCAAGCAATACAGCAAAGGAGGAAAACTGAGGTTGAAAATATGCAACTTGGTTCAAATACTTATCCAGTAATCCACTTCCAAGCACCACCCGAGCCCTGTTTCTGGACGGATGCAGCACGCTCCATGACACGTTCCAATTCGGATTTCTCCCTTCGTAGAGCTTGAACTTCCTCCTCTATAGACTGCATAGACTCTAGCATCTTTTGTAGCTCTCCTATTTGTGCCTGAAGAAGCCATCAAAAAATCCAAACAAAACCACAGCCACCTTTTAATATTGGTCGGTTTGAAATGAACGCAAGAACTAGACCATATATTAATCATATTGCTCTTATATAGGATGCGTGGTGATGCTATAGGCTATAACATTTATGTTTCGTTGGTTATCAACCTGCCACAACCCTCATCCTTTATACTAGGGACCAGCTATACAAAACTTACACTGGTGAGTTCAAAAATAGTTGATGCCCAACTAGTTTTAAATTGCGACATAATTTATTAAATGGAAAAGGCTCAAAAATACCCCTGAACTATCTGAAATAGCTCAAAAATGCCCCTCGTTAGATTTTTGGCTCAAAAATACCCCTCTGTTAAATATTTGGCTCAAAAATACCCCTCCCTCTAACGGAATTCGGAAAAGGATCAAAAATACCCCTGAACTATCTGAAATGGGTCAAAAATACCCCTATGTTAAATATTTGGTTCAAAAATACCCCTCCCCTTAACGAAATTAAATTATTTCGATTGAATTAAACCCTAACTTTAACTTTTTAACCCTAATACTTTAATTTTTTTTACATAAAAGTACTTTTTTAATTTTAAAAATAAGATAATGAAAAAAAGTATTTGAATTATAATATAAATTGGTTGAATTTGATTTGAAAAATAAACATACATTTATGCTAAAAAGGTATTTTCACTTTACATCTTTTTAATCTTTAAAGAAATTAATGAAATATAAATTAACGAAATTAATGAAATATAAATTTTCACTTAAAGAAATTAACGAAATAAAAATTAAATGATGAACTTTATATAAATTAACGAAATAATCGAAATAATTTAATTTTGTTTTTGGCTCAAAAATACCCCTCCCCTTAATGAAATTAAATTATTTCGATTGAATTAAACCGTAACTTTAACTTTTTAATCCTAATACTTCAATTTTTTTACATAAAAGTATTTTTTTAATTTTAAAATAAGATAATGAAAAAAAGTATTTGAATTATAATATAAATTGGTTGAATTTGATTTTGAAAATAAACATACATTTATTCTAAAAAGGTATTTTCACTTTACATCTTTTTAATCTTTAAAAAAATTAACGAAATTACCGAAATATAAATTAAATGATGAACTTTATATAAATTAACGAAATAATCGTAATAATTTAATTTCGTTAAATACCCCTCTGTTAAATATTTGGCTCAAAAATACCCCTCCCCTTAACGAAATTAAATTATTTCGATTGAATTAAACCCTAACTTTAACTTTTTAACCCTAATACTTTAATTTTTTTACATAAAAGTATTTTTTTAATTTTAAAAATAAGATAATAAAAAAACGTATTTGAATTATAATATAAATTGGTTGAATTTGATTTGGAAAATAAACATACATTTATTCTAAAAAGATATTTTCACTTTACATCTTTTTAATCTTTAAAGAAATTAACGAAATATAAATTTTCACTTAAAGAAATTAACGAAATATAAATTAAATGATGAACTTTATATAAATTAACGAAATAATCGAAATAATTTAATTTCGTTAAGGGAGGGGTATTTGAGCCAAATATTTAACAGAGGGGTATTTTTGACCCATTTCAGATAGTTCAGGGGTATTTTTTATCCTTTTCCGAATTCCGTTAGAGGGAGGGGTATTTTTGAGCCAAATATTTAACGGAGGGGTATTTTTGAGCCAAAAATCTCACGAAGGGCATTTTTGAGCTATTTCGAATAGTTCAGGAGAGTTAGAACTTGAGTTCAAACAAAGAAGTGCCAGAAGTACTAACCTCCAGTTTAGCACATCTTGATCTCTCGGAGATAAGTTGACCTTGAACTGACTGAAGCTCCTGTAATGAAGTATTGAACATTAATAATTGACGATTACCGAATTATCAATTTCTATCGAGCATATCATTGTAATGAGAGTACCTTAGACAAGTCGGCATGAGTAGCATTGACATCTTCAAGATTTTTCCTGAGATTAGCATTTTCTGCGCTGACATCTGCAAGCGACGACTCCAACACCTTTTTTTGTTCTCCAAGTACACTAATCTCGGCTGAAAGATTTTGCTGGGTGCTATCAACATGAACTTCCTTAAAATTGGAATCTTCTCTCACGGTTAAGTCTAAATTTTCTGGTTTAGTTAAGGCATATGCAGCTCTAACAGAAGCTGCTGCTGCTTCTGCCGCTGGTGACTGAAGTATCTTGGGATGTAATACATCCCTTGGTTTAGGCCTCATAACATATACCTATACGAAATGAAATGCAATAATTTAGGAAGGAAGACCTCATAGACCATAGCACCAAATCTAAGATAAAGGCAGTAGGAGGTTGTACAGAAAAGGTATCAAGGCAAGGCAAGGCAAATTCCTAGACAGCCTAATTGCCAGACAAAAACCAACATGCGGACAAAAATGCAACTACGATGGAGGGACCATATCTAGTGAAAATATGGAGGCATTATTTTCCTTCTTTCGCTGTCGAGTAATAATTATGTGAAAAAATGAAGTGGATTTGGATCTTATCAACATATTGAGAATCAATAGAGGAAGACATGATCCAATGCCTCTGTAATAACATTTATCTCCCCACAAGAAACTCTCAGGTTGTCGTAGAAAAGAGAATATAGGATTTAGAAGATACCTCGTTATTGTACTTCCCATTGTATCCACCAAAAGCAACCAAGAATTTCTCACCATCAAGTGATGCTGAAGAGACACTCAGTCCCTGTTTCATATGTCATATCAGATAGAATTGTAAACAAGCCTAAAGATCAATAAAGCATAGAAATACAACCTCAAATAAGTTTATGAATACTGGGAAATCATATTGACATAGGCAATGGCTACTACATAAACATGTTTAACAGTATATCTTAACGGAATCTCTCGGATATCGAACAAGATTAACGCAAATGCAATTCAGCTCCGACACTAGCAAGATCCAGATGTCCAATTGATGAGGGTCTATGAATTCGGTCTAGTCATTTTACCAACGAGGGCCTACGAGAGAGGTCAAGCAGTTCTACCTACAAAGGATCTCTAATTTTGGCCCAGCAATTCTATCTGTGTAGCCTGTAGGGACTACAAATTTGGTTTAGTGGTGAAGACAGAAGGACCTAGTGAGCATATGTGATTTATTGATGTGATTTATGTTCAGTTTACTGTTATATTTACTATGGTTATTTACAGTTTATGTTATATAATGTTGTTTGCTTTCATGCACATATATTTGAAGACTTGCTCCACACGGGTATGAACATATTTTGACAGTTCAGTAATCAATTGAACGAGTTTGCCTTGGCTTTCTTGCAGAAAAAATCAATCTGATTCTGGGAAGCAAAGTGTAGAAGTTCCTCGTATCAATATTATTTTCTCTTTCCGTATTAAATATTTTTCATGGCACAATATTCAGGATTTTTTCTCTAGTCTTTTTCAGACAATAATTTCTTCCACATAAATAGGAAGTGTCTAGCTGGTTCATCAGCGTCAACACATTACGAAGACCTGCGCAACTGTTTCCACCCACAATTCTAACCGTGGAGTAAAGGCAACATAGTCCCATTCTCATAGCTCACCAGAAGGTTTTTTTGTTTGTTTTTCTTTTTCTTTTTATAGGTCCCCACTGTGTGGGAATACGCTGGGTATGTTGTTGCTTTCCTTTTTATAGGTTAATTTTAGTTTCTACTAAAGAAACTTCAGAGAATCCAACGTGATGTCAGTCCAAAAGATACCACTGCACTAAGGACAAGATATTCTTCCTAAAAATACAGGAGATTAAATTTCCTGAAAGAAAGATAGTAAGCAGAAGATAACCTCACTCGCGAGTGGATCTCTTCCCTTTACAGTTGCTAATACTGACACTACAAGTTTCGACATATTTAACACAAGAGTTTCTGGCACACCTGCAAAAAGGATAACAATTAAACATAGAAGTAGACATAAAAAGAGTTTTTCATGCTTAAGTGCTTAAGTGATAGAAGATGCTTAAGTGCTTCACTTACCGCTTCTGTTATCTCCACCACCAACGATATACCAGTTGTCACCTAGAGTGACACCAGCATGACCAGCTCTTGGACTAACCAGATCCCCTTGAAGTTGTGGTTGAGACCATTCCATCTGCCAATGAAGAAAAGAAATTTTCTAAATTTTACAATCCAATTGACATTTGTTAATAGCACTTCCTTTGAAGATCATTCACAGAGCAAATTAGCTGCATTGCAGATACTAGACAATATTACCATCACAACTCCATCTGATCTAAAATGTGATACCTAACAATTGTTCTAAGTAGTATGATGTCTTAAAATAAAATCCAAACAGGTAAATATACCGTTTCCAAGTCAAGGACATGAAGATCGTTGAAAAAAATTGAATGAGAACATCCACCCAGAATCAGAAGGTAGCGATCGGTATGGAGTGCAGCTGTATGATCGAACCTGGGAGCTGGGGATATCTGCCTATCAAAGCACAATGAATTAATGCAAATGCATAATTAGTGAAGAATAAATTTGGTCAGACACTTACGTGGTCTCAACAGTACTCCAAGTCATCGTCTCTAGATCAAGAACACTAACATCATTTAGCAGACGCCTATTCCGGTCTTCTCCACCAAACATTATGAGTTTAGATCCAAAAAGGGTAACAGATTGCCCACCTCGAGCTACCTGGAAGACATAATAGACAAGAATCAACGTTACAGCTCTCAACTAGAAAGAAGCAACATAACGGCCATCAGCAGAAAGATGACCAGCAGATAACCCCAAAGGTGAGAGCAAGACCCGTGTAGTCCAATAAACTAAACACTAACAGGTGCATCTGCATTCAAGAATTGCCCGACAAAGGGGGCTATAATGGGGAAGAGTGAAATTTAAGAGGAGGATGGTTACTTGCCGGAAGTTTACCAATGGTCTCTAAAACACCAGATTCATATGATTGAAGATCAATGAACCGAACTGCAAAAGATACATTGAGAAGATTTAAAGATAAGATAAATAAGCATCGGCTACCAGTTTTTAAAGGCTCTAAAGGATTACAAACCTGTTACTGTGTCAGAAACATCGTTGGAGTGGCCAGCAAGAAATAGAAGTTTATTTTCCCATAAAATCTGCCAACAATGTCAAAGAGCAGCGCCAGAACATGAGAAATAGAAGATAAATTATCACATCAGTGAATTAGTTGCTTGAGCGAGTGAAATGTAAAGACCTGACTGAACAAACATATAGCACTGGGTGAAAAAACAGATACACCAAATAAATCAATTCGTAGGTGTGAAACATAATAATATTAGGTCAATTCTCACCATATTGTGGCCAGCGGCAGCTGGAAGAACTCCATAATTCAACTTTATAGTGGACCATGTCAAACTTTTTAGATCAAAGACCTGCGGAAGTGAAATTAATTGAAGAGAGAGAAGATCATTGTACGTGAAATAAAGATCTTTTCTAATATCTGCACAAAACTAGGAACTGTTTAAGTTTAACAAGAAAAGTGATCAAAAGAATGACCAAATACCTGAATGTCAGACAGGTATCGTCCATTACGGCTTCCACCAACGATATATAATTTCCTATCAACTGTGATAGCTGCGTGCTACAATGAAATAAGAAAGTGGCATAAGTGGTAATATTCAAGATATAACCAGAAGACCCATCAAAGGTAAAAAAAAAGGCATATTGTGATAAGAAAAAGAATCAGAATAGGCATGACTGCACTGCTTTAAAGCTTCACTGGGAAGCAACAAAGAAACCAAGAATGGCATAACCAACACAAGATCCTGCACAATGTGATCATGTAGGTTAATATAAAATATAAAAGTAGGGGAACCTTGTAGCGCGCAGCTGGTGACGGACCAGAAACAGACAGAGGAACCCATTGGTCATAGGTTAAATCCAAATACCAACTTTGACCATCAGATCCCATAGCAGCTTAATTTTGAGCTCGAGCAGCCTTGTCTGTTTGGAAAGCACCAGAGAAATCAGTAACAGGTAAAGCAGAACACATAACATTAGACATTATGCATTATGAAATGGAAATATAACACCAAAATTTGATAATGATTGAATCATCCAGTTCCTGTTACAAAGATTTTGGGGTAAAGGGTAGGTTATAATTTCAGGTATGGAGCACGCCCGGCAAGCTGCTTTAATGGGGAGGATAGCCAACCCTTTGATTGAGGGGAGCGGCTTATAGGATATCCTGCTAACCAGTTACCCATCATCTTTTATAACCAATTATGGAACTAAAAGTGGCGGAAAATTGGATCTTTTAATGAACAATACTTGATAAATTTATTTTTGAGAATGGTAAGATAAAACAAACAGAAACACAAACACATTGTGCCAACTTATACACAAGTCATTTCCTTCGTATCAGTGTAGGAAACTGAGAAAATCTAACATTCTATCGGCCATATTAACAGCTTCCATTGAATACTCAAAATTAAACGACAAGCATTTCATATTAAAACTGGCACCATAAACGTGACAATGCAATAAAAAACAAGAACTGAAAATCAGCATTCTTGATGATCCCTTAGAATATATGAATACAGCAATTTGCACGTATGAATTGCACTGCTTTCAGCGGAATTAATCTCATTATAAGCATTTATACTCTAAAACCTATACATATGTGTGTGAATCTCAACTAACAATTACATACAAGCAGATCACTACTTCACAAGCTTCTCAGTTATCCAGTAAACTCTACAATTGAGTATATCTCTCATTAGGTACCAAATAACTCTATCCACCAAGGCTAGAACAAATCAAAAGAAATCAAATAGTGCTTTGTCTCTACTGGGAAACCTCACGATGTTCAAAGCACTTTATTGGTCACTAGGACACACCATTGGGTGCTAAACTCTCATTTTGCTTATTTCTTGCATAAATTGCATTAATAAACATACAACGTTACCAACAATGCTACTTTTATCAGAAAACAAAAAAGAAAAAAAAAAAAACAGTTTATACCAAGAATGCTGATTTGCACATCAACCAGCTGAAAATATCATCAAACTGATCAGAGTTATATTATTTCGGCAATATTCACATATAAATTGCATCGACAAATATAGGACATTACCAAAAATGCTACTTTTAAAGAAAAGAATACAATTAAAAAAAAATTAAATGGTTACACTAAGAATGCTGATTTGCATGATAACCCATTTGATAAAATCATCAAACTGATCAGAATTACATTAATACAACAATTTTCACACATAAATTGCATCAATAAATATACAATGTTACCAAAAATGCTATTTTTTTAGGAAGAAAAAAAACTAAAAAAACATAGCAAAAACAAAACCAAGAATGCTGATTTGCACATCAACCCGTTTGATAAAATCATCAGACTGATGACAATTAATAAATACAACAAGTTTCACGTATAATTTGCACTGACAAATAGACAAAGCTGCCAACAATGCTTTATTTTTAGGGGAAAAAAAAACTACACTAAGAATGTTAATTTTCACATTAACCCATTTGAGAAAATCATAAGACTAATCAGAATTAAATGAATAAATCAATTTTCACGTATAAATCAAATGGTTTTCAGTGGAATTACAACAAATGCTATTTTTTCAGAAAAAAAAAATTAAAAAAAAAAACTACACTAAGAATGCTAATTTGCGCACCCATTCGAGAAATTCATCAGACTGATCAAAATTATATGAATACAGCAATTTTCACAAATAAATCCCAATGTTTTCTGTGGCAATTTTCACTTATAAATTGCAGCAATAAATATAAAAAGCTACCAAAAATGTTAGTATTTTTTTCAGAAAAAAAAATTAAAAGGTTACACTAAGAATGCTGATTTCCATATCAACCCATTTGAGAAAACCATCAAACTGATCAGAATTAAATAAATACATGAATTTTAACGTATAAATCAAATGGGTTTTTGCGTGAAAAAACAATAAAATTAGATACATATCTGCAAAAATATATATACAATTTTAATTAAAGAAGCAAAAAAGTAAACTTACAAGAAAATGGGGGGTTTGGGATGTGAATTTCGAGCGAGATCGGACGGCGGAAAATCGTCCGATCTCCTGAGGTAAATATAGATATAACAAGCTCGTCGGTGGCCTTTGCTCCTATTGAGATCTTGTCAATGTCTTCATTTTCTTTTTATTTGATTACTTTATTTAATATTTAAAAAAAAAAAAAAAAAACTTACTAAAACAATTTTAATAAGGAAAAAAATATAAATACCGACAGTTCATAGGTTAATTACGAAAAAAATTGCTATTTTATATAATTAAAAAAAAAAAAAAGTTGAGTGTTGAAATGTATAATTAACTCTTGATACATCAAATGAAGATTTTATCCTTTATAAACATAACTAACTCTTGATATATTTTTTCTGATTTTGAATTTGTTATATACATAATACATCCAACGAAGATATATTTTTTTTTATAAAGATATATAATTATCTTTTGATATATTTTTTTCAATTTTTATTCTATCGAGATATATAATACATCCAATAAAAATACATTTTTTTCTTTGTAATGACACATAATTAGCTTTCGGTATATTTTTTTTTATTTTGGGTTTGTCAAGATACATAATTAGCTCCCGATACTTTCAATAAAGATACATAATTAGCTGAAAATTTTATAATTATTTTGTGAGGTGGAATTTGTATAAATATGATAAGATAAGGTGTATGCTTATGTTATTTTTCCTTTTAATAGAAATATTTTTTTTTATATATATTTGATAAAGGAAAAATATGCAAAAAATATCTGTACTTAGGCAAAATTTGCAGTTATGCACCCTGAACTTTGCGGGGGCCCTATGACTCGCCTAAACTATTTTTTACCATATTTAACGGACATATATTTGTCCCTTATTAAATATTTTTTTCTTACATGCTCAATGTGCATGAAATACACGCAGTGATTCAAGTGTCAAAAATATGCTAGTTAAATACGATAAAAAATAGTTTAGAAGGGTCATAGGACCTTCGCAAAGTTTAAGATGCGTAACTGTAAATTTCGCCAAAGATATTTTTCACACTTTTTCCCCTTTAATAAATAAATTGTATTCAATCGGTCTTTTTAAAACGTCATTTTTTAGTGTCATATAAGTAAGTTCATTGTAATTAATAATTAGTACATGAGAAATATGTGTGTAATTATCTATAATCTATAATCTATATCTATATCTATAATATATTAAAAGTGTGAAGAACCTTAGGAATATTATTTGAACTTTTTGACCTTCATTAAAAGTCGTTGCTTTAGACAAAATCATTTCACTATTTTTTCATAATATTTAAAAGTTAAAAATTAATTAAATATATTTATGATAAAACTTTTTCTTATTAGAAGTCATTAGAATTTCAATATTTTTTTCTAATTTAAGAGTTGAAAAATAATTAAATATATGTATGGTAAAAGAAGTCATCAAAATTAATGACAACTGATATTTTTTTATTAGTTTAAGAATTCTAAATCAACTAAATTGATTTTAAGAAGATTTAATAAATCTAAAACTATTAAAATAATAAAAATTTAAGAAGTATCAGATTTTTAAAAGTTTTAACTATGTAATAAAAATGTGATAAAGTGATTTTGTAAAGATTTGACTTAAAAATAAGGAAAGATTTTAAATATATATATAAAAAAGAACTATAATCGTAACACAAATATGGTTTAAGTTGGTGCTCTTTCTTAGCTTTTGACAACAAAGGAAAGAGGTACTATATGACAAACGCAAAAGTAATGATTCATCAACCACTTGAAACTTCTGGTGGTAAAATATATATGTATATATGTTACATTATTATATTAAAGTGTGAAAGATTTTTGAAAGGTGATTTGAACTTTTACACTTTATTAAAAATCTCTACAACAGACAAAATTATTTAATTTTAAATAATCAAACGTTACATGTGTGAGGTACATGCGGTTAAAGTAGAAATTTATAATTAGATGTATCGGATATGTGTTTCATTGTAATCCTACTTCATTATTAGATGAAATACATATGTCAGTAATTGCAATTCATGATTAAATGTGTCATACTATAATTTAAAATTAGAAGAAAAGGGTAAGGGTCAAATTTATTTCTTTACTTTCAAAAATTGGTTAAATATATCTTTTATTATATTTTGGATTAAATTTATCCTCGTTGTCATATTTTGGGGTTAAATTTACCTCTCTAATTTAAAAAATTGGTTAAATATATTTTTCATCATATTTTGGGATTAAATTTATTCTTGATATTATACTTTGGGGTCAAATTTACCCACGTTGTTAAGAAACTTTTCATGTGTATCTTTTTCTGATAGAAAAGCTCAAATCCAACTTTAAATGTCTTATTTCTTAAAAATAAAATATACCTTAATCTAATCCATCTTATCCGACTCGAACCACAAAAATGATAGAAATAAATATACCCCTTTCAGTTTTGTTGGTCAATTTTTTCCAACGAAATTAAGCCATTGAATATTTATCAGTGCATAGCTCATGAAAAATTGATCTGCATCAGTACAAACACAAAGAAATATATATATATCTCAGTTCATGAATCTGCATCAGTGCAAAACTCATGAAAAATGACACTTGACGGTTAAATGCAATAGATTAGGCCTATTGAATATTTCTCTAAATGATTAAGTTACAAGATTTCCTTATGTGTCAATAGTGACATCTCTTCATTCATATATCTTTATATGCAATTTAGTTTTATACAAATTTTTCATCATGTCATTTGCTTAGAAAATTTATTTACTTATTCTAGATTCTAGATGCACATTTATTGCATATCCAATTTTGAAATTTGAACATAATCTAACAAGACAGAATTTGTAATAGACATTTTTTCTGATTTCATGTTTCTATGTGATCTCATTCCGTTGTAGCTTTTGTTCATTTGTAATAACCTATCAGTGTTGCACGTTGAAAGAGAAATATTTTTGTTCGTTGAAAAAATTCGACCAACAGAACTGAGGGAGGAGTGTATTTCTTTGTGTATTTTTTTGGATTGGATCAGACGAATTAGATTAGGGTGTGATTTATTTTTAAAAATTGAGAAATTTAACGTTAACTTAGGTTTTATTGTTAAATGAGGGATACAAGTAAAAAGTTTCTAACAATGAGGGTAAATATGATGGCAAAGTATAAATCGAGGATAAATTTGACTTCAAAATATGGCGAAGGGTATGTTTAACCAATTTTTAAAAATAGAGGATAAATTTGACCCCAAAGTATGATAATAGGGATAAATTTACCCCTAAAATATGACGTAGGATTTAATCAATTTTTTAAAGTAGAAGAGTAAATTTGACTCTTTCGTAGAATGCACATCCTGTTAACTACAATTCATAAATAGATGCATCGTATATGTGTCTTGTTATAATTTATAATTAGTTGAAATATTTATGTAGATACCTCTAATTCATAATTAAATAATTATACGTATATTTTATTGTAATTTATAATTGGATGAAAAATTAGATAAATAAATTAATATATTTGTTGGTAATAAAATAATTAACCCATTATATACCTACGAAATATTAATATTTATGTAGATACCTCTAATTCATAATTAAATGTATTATACGTAGATTTTGTTGTAATTTATAATTGGATGAAAAATTAGATAAATAAATTAATATATTTGTTGATAATAAAATAATTAGCCCATTATATACCTACGAAATATTAATTTTAGCTATTAAAGTTATACCTAAACTAACCCTCAAGAATTAACATATCATACACTTAAAAAATACTTAAATATGAAAAATTAAGAGAACACCTAAGCCAATCTTAATGATGAAATATATAAATATTGTTATGGTATATATCAATTATAATAATGTCTATCAAGATCTATTTGATGTCTATCAGGATTTGATGTATTTGTCTTTTAGTGTAAAACTAGGGGCAAATTCCCCCTATAAATAGAAGGGTTTTCTTCATTATAAATCATCCCTCAATAGAAAAAAATAAGAATCATTCTCTCTATTCTCTCTACTCTTTTCTTGTTCTTTATTGTTTTATAACACGTTATCAGCACGAGACTCTACCGTCTCAAATTTGAAGGCTAAGGCTAAGATATGGATAATTTTCAAAGTAAGCTGTCCAATTGTAAAGATGTTTGTTTGATTGATTCCGGCACTACACATACGATATTCAAAGACAAAAAATATTCTCTCATCTAAACATGGGCAAGATTAACGTTACTACAATTTCTGGTAGTGCTAATTTGATTGAAGGCTTCGAAAAAGCTATTATAATCTTGCCCAAGGGAACTAAACTCATCATAAATAATGTCATGTTTTCTCCTAAGTCTCGGAGAAACTTGATGAGTTTTAAAGATATCCGTGAAAATGGTTATCATATCAAGACAATTGATGAGATGAATCTTGAATATCTTGGTATCACCAAGAATGTCTCTGGGTAGACATGTGTTATTGAAAAATTCCCTGCTTTATCTTCTGGCTTGTATTGGACAAAGATTTGTGCAATTGAGGCACATTCTATAGTAAACCGGAAGTTTATTGATTCCAATATTTTCGTACTTTGGCATGATCGTCTGGGATATCCAGGATCAATAATGATGAGACGAATCATAGAAAATTCAAATGGGCATCCATTAAAGAACTTGAAGGTTCTTTCGAATGGTGAATTTTCATGCAATGCTTGTTATCAAGGCAAGCTGATTGTGAGGCCATCGCCAACAAAAGTTGGGATTGAGTCCCTCGCGTTCTTGGAACGCATACATGGGGATATTTGTGGACCCATTCATCCACCTAGTGGGTCATTTAGATACTTTATGGTCCTAATAGATGTTTCATCTAGATTGTCTCATGTGTGCCTTTTGTCATCTTGCAACGTAGCATTTGCAAAATTATTGGCACAAATAATATGATTACGAACATAATTTCTCGATAATCAAATTAAGTCTATTCACCTTGATAATGCTGCTGGATTTTCATCCCAAGCATTTAATGACTATTGCTTATCGATTGGGATACGAGTGGAGCATCTTGTACCCCATGTTCACACTCAAAATGGCCTTGCTGAGTCATTAATTAAACGTCTGCAGTTGATAGCAAGATCATTGCTTATGAAAATTAAGTTGCTCACTTCTGTTTAGGGTCATGTAATTTTGCATGCTGCAACACTTGTTCGTCTTAGACCGATAAATTATCATAAATTTTCTCCGTTGTAATTGATTTTGGGTCAAGAGCCTAATATATCTCATTTGAGAATTTTTGGGTGCGGTATATATGTGCCTATAACACCACCAAATCGCACCAAGATGGGCCCCCAACGAAGGTTAGGAATTTATGTTGGGTTTGAATCATCCTCCATTATTCGCTATCTTGAACCATTAACGGGAGAAATGTTCACTGCTCGATTTACAGATTGTCGGTTTGATGAGATAGTTTTTCCAAAATTAGGGAGAGAAGATAGTGATATCAAAAGAGAAATTTTGTGGAAAAATCCATCACTATCTCATCTTGATCCACATGTTTCTATTTGTGAGCAAGAAGTACAAAAGATTATTCATCTGCAGAAAATTATAAATCAAATGCCGGACGCATTTACTTATTTGAAAAGGATCACCAAATCTCATATTCCTGCAGAGAATGTCCCAATTCGAATTAATGTCTCTAAAGGACCATCCACTAGTGTCATAGCTAATGAATCTAAAGCACGTTTGAAGCGTGACAGACCATTAGGTTCTAAGGATCAAAATCCTAGAAAAAAATAAATAAATGGTCAAGATGACACTACGAAAGATCCTCATATGGAAGCTCAAGATCTAAGCAATGTTGATATTCCTGAAGGAATCAATGAGCCTGAGACTCAAGAAAATAAGGAACTATCCATAAATTCAAGTGATGTTGAAACTAATTTGAATCGATCTGAAATAGTAGTGGATCATGTCTTTTCATACAATGTAGCAATGAAAATCATGCAAGATAGCGAAGATCTTGAACCTCGGTCTGTCACAGAATGTCGACAAAGAAATGATTGGCCAAAATGGCAAGAAGCAATTCAATCTGAATTGAATTCACTTGCCAAACGTGAAGTTTTTAGACCTATAACTCAAACACCTAATGGTGTTAAGCCTGTTGGATATAAATGGGTCTTTCTGCGAAAAAGAAATCAGAAAAATAAAATACAAAGGTATAAGGCACGCCTTGTTGCACAAGGTTTTTCACAACGGCCTGGTGTCGATTATGATGAGACATATTCACCAGTTATGGATGCAATAACATTGTGTTATCTTATTAGTTTCACTATCCATGAGAGACTTGAAATGCATTTGATAGATGTGGTAACAACCTATCTATATGGACCACTTGATAATGAGACATACATGAAAATTCTCGAAGGATTTAAAATGCCGAAAGCATATAGTTCAAAGCCTCAGAAAATGTATTCCAGTAGATTGCAAAGATCATTGTATGGTTTGAAGCAATCTGGACGCATCTGGTGTCACACCCTGTTTTCACTCCAAAAGATTCCAATTTTAAGTTCAAAAGGATTTTTATTATTAAAGTGACAAAATGAAGATAATTTGTTTCGAAAAGGACCTTTTACATTCAAAACTCAGAGTCGCCACTTGGCATAATCTGGTGTGCCAAGTCACCATTGGAAAATCCTTTTCAAAACCATTTGACTCTTTAAACTGATTTGCGAACAGAGATTCCGGCTATGGAATTTTGTTGACCGAAAGGAAGGTGTTAGGCACCCCTCGATCCCGTGGTTCGACCACGGTCGCTTGGTGGAGCGTATCGACTAATTTTGACACTACGAATGTACAAAACACGTAAAACAATCAAACAAACAAACAAAACAAAAAAACGAATCAAAAGTATAGTGTCCAATCCAATTTATACAGTCCAAAATAAAAAAATGCAAAAATAAATTATATCTAACCTACACTAATACTAACTACGCTCCCGTGCTTTACCCGACGCCTCGGGCCTTCCTCACGAACGTCTTCCGCTAACATAGTACGTCGGGGCATACCCCGATGAATAAATACATTGTGTCTCGGGGCATTCCCCAACTAAATAAATACATTTTAATTAAACACGATAAACTAGAAACCAAACATTCACACGCACATTAAACATTCAAAACATTTAATAAACACATCACTCCTAAGTTTTGCCTAACCAAACCGATATTTGCCTATCCATTTTAACATATCATAATTCTATCACATTCCAACAGTATTCATGCTCATTACGAATTAAACAAAACAACAATAAACCAAAGTTAATCTAAATTCAACTTTTTATCAATTTCTCAATTCCATCCCCAAACAACCAATTTCAATTCTCAAATGAGGTACCATTTCACCAACCATAATCAAGCAAACCAACCACGAGTCAAAATAAACACGCATTTATCACCAACAAGGACCAAATAACACGCAATATTCAATCCAACACCAAATATAATAAAAAATGAAATAAAAAGAGAAAGAGAGTAGAATTGGATCTCAATTTGAAGCTTTCAAACTCAATGTTATTCAAATAAAGAGAGTCTGCACCCGAAAACCTCGAGCCGAACTTTAACACCAACAATCAAATTCAACAATGAGAAATAATGACCCATTCACCATCACTGTTTCACGTTGGTACTGTTCACTCCATTACTGTTCACGTCGTTACTGTTCACTCCATTACTGTTCACGCTATTACTGTTCATCGGCACTGTTTACGCCGGATTTCCATTGTCCAGACCCTTTTTCTCTCTTAATTTTTTTCTCTTGAGTGATTCTCTCTCTCTCTCCCTCATTTTTTTTTGTTCTTGTCAGGAAGATGATTTGGTGATTGTTGTTATTGTGGAGAAGATGATGATGAAAGAAATGAGCCTCCTCTTTTCCCCTTTTAAAATTTTTCTTTTATATTTTTTATTTGTTTTTTCTTTTTCTTTATTTATTATCCTATGTGGAAGCATATAATTGGTGGCTTGTGGAAATAAGTGTGTGGCATGTGGAAAGATGAGGGTGGCGTGTGGAAAAATGAGTAGGACGTGTGCCTTTTGCATGTATCCAATGAAAGATGAAAAGTGAGGTGTTGAGGTGGCATAGTGAGGTGGCAAAGATGTTATGTATTTAATTATTTTCAATTTTTTTTTTTGAGAAATTATCAATTAAACAAAAGTATGGTAAGGTGAATAAAAAAAATAAAAAAAAATAAAAAACAATGATTAAAATATTTTCGGGAAAGGATAAAATTACGCGTCTACATCTGGTATAACCATCTTAGTGAATATTTATCTAAAGAATGTTATACGAATGACGAAATTTGTCCATGTGTTTTCATAAAGAAAACAACGTCAGAGTTTGTTATACTTGTTGTCTATGTCGACGACATAAACCTTATTGGAACCCCAATAGAGCTTCAAAAGAAAATTGATTACCTAAAAAAGAATTTGAGATGAAAGATCTCGGAAAGACAAAGTTATGCCTTGGTTTGCAAATTGAGCATTTGACAATGGTATCTTTGTCCATCAATCTGCCTATACAGAAAAGGTGTTAAAATAATTTTATATGGATGGAGCACATTCATTAAGTACTCCGATGGTTGTTCGATCACTTGATGTGAATAAGGATCCATTCCCACCTCAAGAAAAGAATGAGGAACTCCTTGGTCCTGAAATACCATATCTTAGTACAATTGGTGCACTAATGTATCTTGCAAATACTACAAGGGCTGATATTGCCTTTTCAGTAAATTTGCTAGCTAGGTATAGTTCTGCTCCTACTAGGAGATATTGGAATGGGATCAAACACATATTACGGTATCTAAAGGGGACTACCGATATGGGCTTATTTTATTCTAAAGATTGCAGTTCTGATCTTGTTGGTTATGCTGATGCTGGGTACTTATCTGACCCGCATAAAGCTCGGTCTCAAACAGGCTATGTATTTATATGTGGGGGTACTGTCATATCTTGGAGATCAACAAAGCAGTCTATCGTAGCCACTTCATCGAATCACGCTGAGATTATAACTATTCATAAAGCAAGCCGAGAGTGTGTGTAGTTGAGGTCCATAATACATCTCATTCAAGAAAAATGTGGCTTGAAATGTGACAAAGTACCCACAATTTTATATGAAGATAATACAGCATGCATAGCACAGCTAAAAGGTGGATTCATAAAAGGAGATAGAACGAAACACATTTCACCAAAGCTCTTCTATACACATGAGCTCCAAAAGAATGGTGATATTGATGTACTACAGATTCGTTCAAGTGATAATGTTGCTGATTTATTCACCAAGTCTCTTCCAACTGCAACTTTCAAGAAGATGGTGCACAAGATCGGAATGCAAAGATTCAAGGATGTTCTTATTAGGGGAAGTTAATACGCGTTGTACTCTTTTTCCCTTACGAGGTTTTATCCCACTGGGTTTTTCTTGTAAGGTTTTTAATGAGGTAGCCTATATGCGTATTGTTAGACATTCAAGGGAAAGTGTTATGATATATATCAATTATAGTGAATGTCTATCAAGATCTATTTGATATCTATCAGGATTTGGTGTATTTGTCTTTTAGTGTGAAACTAGGGGCAAATTCCCCTTATAAATAGAAGGGTTTCCTTCATTGTAAATCATCCCTCAAGAGAAGAAATAAGAATCACTCTTTCTATTCTCTCTACTCTTCTTCTTATTCTTTATTATTTTATAACAAATATGTAATTATGGTTCATATTAGATGTAAATATAGATTTCTCATTGTAATTCACAAGAAGAACAACAACCAAAACTCAATGTAATTTCACAAGTAGGGTCTAAAAGAGTAAGATATACACACATTTTCTTTAAATAATCATGATGTTCGGGCTAAATTGTGTGCATTTCAACTAGTTTCATAAAATATCTATCACTTCCCACTGCTACAGGTACCAAGTAATTCTTTCCACCATAGGGATCCACACGCTTACCCTACTTTATGGGTATAAAAAGTTGTTTTCAATTGACCCTCGATAACTTTTCTTCTTTGTCCGAATTTAGAACCGACTATATGAATGAGCTCATACAAAATATTTCATTGTAATTCATAATTAATTTATCATATAAGCTTCTCATTATAGTTCTTAATTAGAATATCAAATGGTATAATAGGTTATTTAGGAAAAACTACATGAAGTAGCATACTTAAAACTCAAATTATAAAAAATAGCAACACTTTAATGAAAGCACATTCTGTACCCAAACTAGCATTATTTTAAGTGTGCTCCCCCACTTACTGCCTTTCAGAATTTACCATGTTTAAGGTTCCATTTTTCACACTAAATATCTTTCTCTTTCCTTTAATTGCTTTTAACTTTACCTTTTTTTCACGTTTTTTCTCAGATTTTGTCTTTCAATTTTTTTTCCTTGTAATGTTTTTTTTTCACAATCTGATAAGGAGAGTGTTCCTCAATTTTAGGTAACTAATAAATTCAGTTATTGTATGTTATTAATTTTTTTTTATTTTTCGTACTTTTCACCATTAGCAATTTCGACTTTGAGGTTTTTATACTCTAATAGTAGAAAAAACACCAAAATCATGAACAAATAAGGGTATACAACCTATTAATTTATTGTCTGATAATCCACCATCTTTTAGTCTTGGATTAACTTAAGACGAAGTATTTAAAGTTATTTCTACTCCTACGGAGTCGAAGAAATCAGTGAGTACGAAGAAGCTTAGGTCCAAATTTCGTAACGACCCTGTGAAGATGGATGATATTTAAAAAAAAATGATTGAAAAAAACTCCTCCTCCAAAAGATAAAAAATAAAAATATGAGAAGAAAAGGAAAGGAAAAGAAATTTTAGAGTCAAGTAATATTTATGACGATGTTGAAAATTCTTCTTTTAATGAATCGGAAGAAGACAAGGAGGAAGAGGTATTTTTAGGTGTATATGTATTTTTATTTACTGATTTGTATTTAGGGATTTCAGTGAAGATGATATTATTTTGGGGTAATATGTATTTTTGGTGAAGCTAATATGTATTTTGGTCAAGCTGATAGTTTAAATAGAGAAAACTATACATTTTGTGTTAATATGATTTTATTTATATTTTTATGTTAAATAGATATGCTAAGTTGCATGTATGGAAAATACATTTATATATGAACTATTTTATGAAGAGCTATTTGGCTATATGTATTTTTTTTTTATAATTTATAGACATTTTTAGTATGTTGGAATGTTGAAATATATATATGCACTTTCGTTTATATTTTTGTTATGTTCAATATACATTTAAGCTATATGGAAGTAATTGTATTTTTATACATACATTTCCATTTTCATATGTATTTTTGTATGGTGATGGTTTTGTATTTATGCCCTGTTCAATATACATATGAATACTTATATGTATTTTGATGTTAAGTTGATTTGTCTTTGTTGTTTTTTGTAGTGTTCTAAGGTATAATTTTACTTTGTATAGGTGTCGCGTGATGAAATATTCATGGCAAGAAAACTTTCAAGGTTCGCACCACACATGTGCTGCTACAGTGATAATGATATTGAGAAAAGTTTACAGGCCATATTAACAAAGGAGCAATACAAATATTTTTGTGATAATAATATTTTGGGGTATTTTATGAAGAAGAAACACTGTGTAGTTCAAACACAGTTGTGCAGATGTGTTATGTCCCTCGAGACAAAGGGAAGTTCTACTTTTGTGATAGTAATTTCGGCTAATGGCACTTCTCTACGTTTCACTCTTAGGAAATTTTCTATTATTACTGGGTTGAATTGTGTCGGTAATAGGTACGACTTCGTTTTTTACGGTATGAGAAAACAAGAAGCAAAAGCTTAAAGTGATGATGAAGCACCATTGAGGCCTGTTAGGGAAAGCAAGATAACAAATGTCACTGAAGTATTTGATGTGTGATGGTTGATGATTATATTCCATTTGGTATTTGACAAGAATTAACTGGATGTTGATAGTAGTTTTTGAAAGAGAAATATATAAAGACTCCCCTGATTTTGTCTGAGTTTTTCAAAAAGACACTTAAACTTTAGATACGACCTATTATCCCCACGATTCTTCTTTAATCTGTTATAAATACACCATTTTGATATATTCTTCAGCAACCCTTAAGCGTGTGGTTGACACTCTCTCTTTGAATAATAATTTAATTATTAAAAGGTTGGATTTAACCCAATAATTCGACTCGATTCTAATAAAATATCCCCAAACACAAATTTTCAGTCATTTTCCATTTCTCTGTCTCTCTCTGCTTCACTATCAAGGTTTAATAGCTTGTACATCGATTCCTTTTTAAACAAAACCTTGCTGAAGTAGTTTCTAATTTTCATCAGATAAAGTGCTATAAACGGTTTCTTTCCAATTGGAAAGTTTTACACATCTACTGATACTTCTACTGCTATCACAAATTTTAACACTTTTACAAAGAAGATCGCATGTCCAAAGTTCAGCTTCCAAGGACTTATCTGCAGCAACAAGCTTGAAGGTTAGCAAATTCAGCGTAATTCCACAAGTGGAGTCTCATTGATACAGTTTTGACGGAGAAAAATAAAAAATAATACATAACTCACAGGATCTTCCCACTCTTGCAGGTTACAGATACTAGGGCCCAACATAACTCCGTGGAATACCCTCCACTCAACCAATAAAGCACAAAAGTTAATGACTTCTTTGTCTCCATCTCTTCTCCTCCTAACCACTCTTTAAGAGATTAAGACAGGCACAATTTAATCCTAACCTGCTTACAAGCTCACTGATCAAACTACCAAAGAGTAAAGTTCATGCAAGCTATAGATCCATCATAAATGAGAAATAGCAATGATGGGTTTATATGCGTTAATTGGAATCTACTCTCAGCAAAAAAATTAAAAAATTGAGATGAAATTAAAGATTTTACGACTAATTTTCTTTAGAAATTACAACATAAATGGAAACATCTTACCTTGTAAAGTTGATTTTGTTGAGAAAAGATTAAGAAAGAGACACAAATTTTTTCTTCAAAATAGCCAAAGGCTATGTTAATGGTAGAGGAGGTTGGGTTTTAAAGTGGAGAAGAAGAAAGGAAATTTATTTTTTTTGACAATTAATTGACACGTGGTAGATTTTAATTGGTGAACTAAGTCACATTTTAATCATTAACGCGTCTGGCATGCGTGACTACACACAGAGCCAAAATTTAAGTTAAAATAATGTATTTATAACGGATTAAAGAAGAATCGTGGGGTAATAGATCGTACCTAAAGTTTAAGTGTCTTTTTAAAAAACTCAGATAAGATCAGGGGGGTCTTTATGTATTTTCTCTTTTTGAAACTTATTTTCTGTTTTGAAGTGAATGATAGTTACTAATTTTGAAGTGAATGAAAGTTATTCATTTTACTCTTTTACGTTGAATATTGTTTTCGATAATTTTATAATATATGTTTTATTCCAGTGTTCAGTATGATTTAGTTCAGTGTTCAGTGTTCGACAACATTTTAATATATATGTATATGCAGTATTCAGATTGATCTTCAAAATACATATGCAGTTAACAACATATGTATTATAATCTGTGTTCGTTGGATTTCAAATACATATATTGTTAGACATATATATATTTTTTACTATAGAGATCGCAAATACATACACTACTTGATATATGTATTGTACTATGTATTGTTATAATATATAGTTTGAAAAATACATTTAGCCAAATTCATAAAAAATTATATTGTAAACTGTGACGCCTAATACAAATAGACAACTATACAAGTAAATATTATAACAGTGGTTGAAATACATAGAGGCGATAAATGTATTTTTGAATACACATCTTTTGTAAATAATTATGGAAATCTGCGTATGTATTTGACATTAGAAATACATATAGTTCAACATACAATTCATGTCTTAGATATCTTTCTTTTACAAAATAAACACCTTTAAACCCATATCATTATGTATTTGTATTTGGCCTACATTTTCAAAGATTTGATATTCAATTTGAATACGTTCTGTTCTCAAATCCACATTAATGTGAGATGCCAAAAGATTGTATAGTTGATTGCATGACGTTGTCGTGCTCAACAATATTGCATCAGTAATGTACTCTTCATAGTTTTTTTTTCATACGTCCACCTTCCAGAATGTTTCACAAGAGCCGGGATGCTTGCCATTGCTACTTTTTTCACCTAAATAGTGTTAACAAAAAATACATTTCAGTAGGTTGTGAATAGTTATAATATACATATACAATTACTTATAACTACAAAAAAATAAATATCAGCAATCAAAGTATACAAATAAAACTATAATTATACAACTGTGCACAGAAATATTCAATTATAATATGAAATACAGAATTTCACAAAAAATATACTAACGAAAATACAATATAATTACAATACACATCTCCAGTTATATATGTAAACAATGTATACATATACAATCAAAATTTTCAGCCGAAAATATAATTACAAATTATTTATTCAACGTAAAATACAAACACAGCCACAACATCCATATTCGAACACAACCAAATATTCATAATCGGACTTTACGAAAATACAAATATACTCTTAATTTTTTAGAATCAGAACTCCGAAAAAAAATTGAGTTTGAACAGTTTAATCGATTTTGATCACTTCATTGTTCGATTAGTTCAATTTACGGTTTCATTAATTTTTTTTTCGAAATTTTCTTACAAAATCTTCAAAAAACATTTATCATTGAAACTAAAAATTTTAACGAAACATCCGTAATGCATCAAAAAAAAATTTGAACAAAATAACAGTAATGGTTCGTAAAAAAATTAAGAACGAAATTTATTTCATCAATTTCAAACAACCTGTGAAATTCATATTAGAAAAAAAAAATCACGATTATATACCTTCAATAATAGTAATGGTTGAATTTGAATTTTCAAAGATTTTGAACAAAAGAAGCTTCAGATGAATTTGATTTTAATTTTTTTTGGTTGAAAACGTTGATTTGAAACTGAAATTTGAATTTTGATTTCAGTTGGTAACAAATAACGGAAATCATGTTCATTATGAAATTCATATTAGATAAAAAAAATTCGATTACATACCTTCAAAAACAGTAATGGTTGAATTTGATTTTTCGAAGATTTTGAACAGAAAAAGTTTCAGATGAATTTGATTTTGATTTTTTTTTCGTTAAACACGTTACTTTGAAACTGAAATTTGAATATTGATTTCAGTTGGTAACAAATAACGGAAATCACGTTCATTAAGAGGTTTTAATAGAAAAAGAATCTCCACATTTAAGTCATGGTTAATTATACCATATTTAACTCAACTGATTTGAGTTAAATATGGGCAGTAAAAAGATTTGTATATGTATTTTTACAGCAATAATTTGTTCAAATATAAAATACAAGTTGCTACTTTAGGTAATTATAAAAGTGTTGCTATGAATCTCATAATTATGGTCTTAAGTATGCTATTTATGAATTTTTCCCTATAGAAAATCATTCTTCTGTTGTAAATAAATATTTTGAAATATGCTAAAACAAAAGGGGAGGGGAGAGAGACCTATAGATATAAGAGAAGATTTTATTTTCTTCTACTTTGGTGTGTATTTACAATGTAGAATGGAATGCCTTTTATAGGCAATAGTATGCGGAAAAAGTGTACTATGTGAAAATACATTCACAAACTTTACATCCTACAATAGTATGTGTAGTACGTGTAGCTACAATAGTGTAGTATGTGAACATCCACCAAATACATTATTTACCATACTCCCCCTTGGATATTCATGTAAAAGAGAAATTCTAAAGAAAATAAGATATACAATAGCGTTTTGTAATACGCCTTGTTTGCTGCCTCATTAAAAACCTTACCAGAAAAACCCAGTGGGATAAAATCTTGGTTAAGGAAAAAAGAGTGCAGCGCGTATGTACTCCCCCTGATAAAAACATCACTTAATATCTAGGAGAGGACGCTTCCTAATCTTGTATCTCAACTTCTCAAAGGTTGATGTTGGCAATGCTTTAGTGAACATATCTGCTAGATTATCGATTGAACGAATTTGTTGAACATCTATTTCACCTTTCTTCTCAAGATCATGAGTGAAAAAGAATTTTGGTGAAATGTGTTTTGTTCTGTCTCCTTTTATGTAACCTCCCTTCAACTGAGCTATACATGCAACATTATCTTCATACAATGTAGTTGGAATATCCTTATTCAAAGGAAATCCGCACATTTCCTGAATATGTTGAGTCATTAATCTCAATCAAACACACTTCCGACTTGCTTCATGAATAGCAATGATTTCTGCATGATTTGAAGAAGTTGCAACTAATATTTACTTCATT
The DNA here is from genome assembly GCA_030864215.1 of Capsicum pubescens. NCBI lineage: Eukaryota > Viridiplantae > Streptophyta > Magnoliopsida > Solanales > Solanaceae > Capsicum > Capsicum pubescens. The sequence goes on from CM061549.1 coordinate 281,303,569, forward strand.
GAACGCCATGATATAGTTGTGCCACCATATGTAAATAAATAACCCGTTTGAAATCAAGCCTTATATGGATCAGATAAGTATCATGCAGCTTCATAACCAATCATTTCTGACTTGGATTCATTTGAATAAAATAATCCCAAGTCAATGGTTCACCGAAGATATTTGAGTATATGTTTGACACCATTTCAATGTCTTTTAGTTGGAGAAGAGCTGAATCTTGCTAATAAACTTACCGTAAAATAAATATCTGGTCGAGTATTATTGGCAAGATACATTAGTGCTCCGATTGCATTAAGATATGGAGTTTCATCACCAAGAAGCTTTTCATCATTTTCTTGTGGTCAAAATAGATCTTTGTTTATATCAAGCAATCTCACGACCATTGGGGTACTCAATGAATGTTATTTATCTATGTAAAATTGCTTTAAAATCTTTTCAGTGTATGTTGATTGATGGACAAAAATTTCATTTGTCAAATGCTCAATCTGTAGGCCGAGACAAAATTTTGTCTTTCTCAGATCTTTCATTTCAAAATCTTTCTTCAAACACTCAACAACTTTTGAAAGTTCTTTGGGAGTGCCAATGATATTCAAGTCATCAACATAAACAACTATTATAACAAATTCAGATCTAGACCTTTTTATAAAAACACAAGGGAAAATAGGATCATTTTTGTACCCTTCTTTTAGCAAATATTCGCTAAGACGATTATACCACATCCGCCCTGATTATTTCAATCCATATTAAAATTTCTGAAGCTTTATTGAGCAAGTTTCTTGTAAATTTTTATATGCTTTAGGTACTTTAAAGGCCTCTGAAATTTTCATAAAAATATCACTGTCCAATGAGCCATACAAATAGGCTGTGACAACATCCATTAGGTGCATATCAAGATTTTTATGAATTGCCAGATTTATTCCATATCTAAAGGGAATTCCATTCACCACAGGAGAATATGTCTCCTCATGGTCATTGTCAGGCCTTTGCGAAAAACCTTGTGCCACATGCCGCGTTTTATATCTTACGACTTCACCTTTTTCATTTCATTTTCGCAGAAAAATCCATTTGTACCCCACTGGCTTGACACCTTGACACCTTCAGGTGTTCGGACTATTGATCCAAGAACTTTACGTTTTTCAAGTGAAGTCAATTCCGCTTGAATTGAATCCTTCCATTTTGGCCAATCATTTCTCTGTCTACATTCATTGACAGATTTTGGTTCCAAATCCTCATCTTGTTGCATTATTTCAGTAGCAACATTGTAAGCAAAAATATTGTCAACCACATTATTATTTTGATTCCACCTATTTCTCGTCAAGACATAACTTATTGAGATTTCTTTATTCTCATTAGTTTCAGGTATTTTAACCTCTTCAGTGGTTTTATCATTTGTTAGATCTTGAGGCTCTTTTTGAGCGACTGTCATCATACCGTGATCATTTTGATCATTTATTTCTTTTCTTTTTTTTTTTGAGAATTTTTATCCTTGGAACTAATCGGTCTACCACATTTCAAACGTGGCTTAGAATCATTTGCATTGACCACTTGTCCTATAGGGACATCAACTCGAACTAGAGCATTCGCAGCTAGAATATATAATTTAGTAACCTTTGGAAGGTTAGTAAATGCATCCGGTAGCTGATTTGCAATATTTTACAAGTAAATCATCTTTTGAACCTCTTACTCACATTGATTTGTTCGAGGATCCAAATGAGATAGTGATAATGCATTTCAATCTATCTCATGTTTCAGTTGCTTATGCTCTCCCCCTAATGTTGGGTATACTGATTCATCAAAGTGACAATCAGCAAATCTTGCCGTAAATAAATCTCCTGTCATAGGTTCCAAATATTTTATAATGAAAGGAGATTCATACCCAACATATATTCTCAACCTTCTTTGGGGTTCCATCTTTGTGCATTGTGGTGAAGCAATTGAAACATATATCGCACATTCAAAAATTGTAAGATGGAAAATATTTAGTTCTTGACCAAAAATCAACAATAATGGAGAGAATTTATGATAACTGATTGGTCTTATAGGCACAAGTGTTGCTGCATGCAAAATAACATGTCCCCATGTTGAAACAGGAAGTTTTGTCCTCATTAACATCGGTCTAGCTATCAATTGAAAACGTTTGATCAATGATTCTGCTAGACCATTTTGAGTGTGAACATGAGCAACCGGATGTTCAACTTTTATTCCAGTTGACATACAATAATCATTAAAGGATTGAGATGTAAACTCACCAGCATTATCAAGACGAATAGTTTTTATTGCATAATCTGACAATTGTGCTCTTAACCTTATTATTTGAGCCAATAATCTCGCAAAAGTCATATTGAGAGTTGATAATAAGCACACATGTGACTGTCACACCCCTTTTTTTCTACTCCAAAAAGATTGATTTCAAGTTTCGAAAGGGTTTTATTATTAAGTGATAAGATGAAAATTTATTTCGAAAAGAACCTTTTATATTCAAAACTCAGAGTCGCTACTTGGCATGAATCGGGTGTGCCAAGTCACCTTTGGAAATCCTTTTTCAAAACTGTTTTTGACTCTTTTAAACTGATTTGCGAACAGAGATTCCGGCTAAGGAATTCTGTTGACCGAGGGGAAGGTGTTAGGCACCCCTCGATCCCGTGGTTTGACCACGGTCGCTTGGTGGAGCGTATCGGCTAATTTTGATACTAAGAACATATAAACCACACAAAAACACATAAACAAACATCAAACACACGAAACAAAACAAATTCAAAATATAGTGTCCAGTCCAATTATACAGTCCCAAAATAAAAATGCGGAAAATAAAACCTATTCTAACCTACACTAACCCTGAATTATGCTCCCGTGCTTTACCCGATGCCTCAGGTCTTGATCACGAAGATTCTCCGCCAACATAATATGTCGGGGCATTCCCCGATGAATAAATACAAATAAATTCGGGGCATTCCTCAACTAAACGAATATATTTAATAAAATGAAGAAAATCACTCAACACAAATAATTACACATTCGATGATTAGAATCCTACGAATTGCCTACCCCAAACCTAAAATTTGCCTATCGTGATACTATCAAACGAAAATAAACTCCAAACTACAATATTACGAAATAAATCTATGAATTACGGATTTAACAATTTCCAATTCCCTTTTCCCCCTTTTTGAAACCATCAATTCATCAACTCGGATACCAAACCAAATTAAATTTCCATTTAGTGATTAACAAAATTTCAACGCAAAGTTAACAATGACATAACAATAATTAAATTGCTCCAAATGAAATCAAAGAAGCGAACCACAAACAGAATCAACCAACAACGAGGGAAACACAATCATCAGGCCAACATTCAGAAAAATCCAATAAGAGATTAAGAACCGAACCTTTCGGGTTGAATTTTGATTACAAAACACATAGAACGATTGGCCGGGACCTCGGAACCTCGAACAAGCTCAAATCAAAGCTCGTACGAACTTCTCACATCCAACTCAATTGAATTTTGGTCGAATTTGAATTGTTCTCACTAGTTTTGGCGTCTCTGGTAGTTTGGCGGTAGTGGGGTGGTGTACTTCGGCAAGGTCTAGCCGAAATCTGGGTTTGCGTGTCGGAATGGGCGGGGGTTTTCTTTTTTTTTTTGTTAAATCGCCGAAGCTCCAGCGAGCTTGGGTTGCCGGAGATGGCCTCTCTTCACTGCTTCTCTCCCTTGCGTCTCTCTACTCTCTATCCGTGTCTCTCACTCTCTATCCGTGTCTCTCTCTCTCTGTACCTATATGTCTATGAATGGAGAAGAAAGAAAAAGACCCCAAAAATGTTTTTGTGTGTATTGTGTATATGGTAATTCCGGTGAGTGAATTGTGGGTGTTCTGATGTGTGTATGTGTGGTGGTGAGAGAATTGTAAGGGGTTCTCTGTAATCCTCCAATTGTTACCCCCTGGAAAGATGATGAAGGGTATGTGTATTGGGTCCCAATCCCCCCCCCCTTTTTTTTTTGTCATTTTCGTATACAATGGCCATGGATTTGTTATGAGTGAGAATTTTGGGGGGTCCCACATATATTCTTTCTTTGTGGACAAGTAAAAGGAGTGGGGAGGGTCACATAGGTGGAGGGTGGGGTAGTGGGTGAGGTGTTGTCTTTTGATTGGATAGGTTGTTAGGATGAGGTGTAAAGTTGGTTAGAATAGAATTAAAACAAGATAGAATTTGTTAGGGATTATGTTAAGGATTGTTATTTTTTTTTTGTATTTTTGTGGGGTATAATTACATGGATGAGGGTGTACAATAAAGTGAGGTAAAAATGAATAAAATTGGACTTGAAAGGGATAAAATTATGTGTCTACAGTGACCATCTTGTAGATGCATCTATCAAGATCATATAATATTTCAAAGGTCCACATGAAGGGTGAATTGGTCCACATATATCACCCTGTATACGTTCCAGAAATGCAGGAGATTCAATCTCAATCTTAGCTACTGATGATTTAATAATCAACTCTCCTTGAGAACAAGCAGCACAAGAGTATTCCTTTGATTGAAGAATATTTTGATTCTTCAAAGTGTGTTCAGATGAATTCTCAATAATTTTGCGCATCATATTAAAGCCGGGATGGCCCAACCGGTCATGCCAAATGATAAAATCATTATGATTTGTAAATCTTTTATTTACTATGGTATGTGATTCAACCATACAAATACTTGTATGACACAATCCGGAAGAAAGTGCAGGTAATTTTTCATGCACAAATTTTTCTCCACCTTTTATTGTAGTAATATTCAATCTTTCATTCATTTGCAGTCTCAATGTGTTAGCCATTTTGGCAAATAACCTTGAAACTTAACAAGTTTCTTTGAGACTTACTACAATATAATGCATTATCAATGGCAAAAATTATTCCCCCGGGTAGTAATAAGGTCACTCTTCCAGAGCCTTCAATTAACTTTGTACTACCGAATATTGTATTTACATGTGCCATTTTCATAATCAAATTAGAGAAATATTTATTTTCTCTTAATATAATGTGAGTTGTAGCACTATCAAGAAGACACACATCTCCATTACTCATCTTGGATCCAGTTAAAGATTGGGGAAATTTTATTATCTGACGGATTGAAAACTTGAAAAAGAGTAGAGTAGTGCTGATAACATGTTGTAAATAAATATTCTGAAATATACTAAAACGAAAAGGAGGGAGGGGGGGAGGGGGGGAGGGAGAAAGACCTATAGATATAAGAGAAGATTTTATTTTCTTCTACTTTGGTGTGTATTTACAATGTAGAATGAAATATCTTTTATAGGCAATAGTACGAAAAAAATATACTATATGAAAATATATTCATAAATTTTATATCCTACAATAGTATGTGTATATATATAGCTACAATAGTGTAGTATGTGAACATCCACCAAAATATTTTTCCTTTGTGGTAATTGATCAAATGGGCCAACCTTTTTGGAAACCTTAACCTCTTAAAATAGACAATGTGGCCCAACTTTTAGTAAGTCATGATTATACCTACAAGTGAAAATTATGTGTACTTGATATTTTTTTAAAACTGGTCATTTGAAGTGTATTTAAAATCTGACCAAATTGGGTTACATTTCAGATTAGGTCTCTGCACGAATCGATTCAAATCGAATTAGTCATTGTCAAATTGAAATTTTAAATTTTGATTTGTTAAAATTCTTATCCTAACTCTATTCGTTCTAGGTCTAATTCGATTCATTTTTTATTATTTCGATTCGATTTTACGAATTGATTTGTTCGAATTTGAAATTATAACAAGCAACTATTTTCATTTTAATTTTAGAGGAAATATAAAAAAAAATAAAAAAAATTAGGCCTTAAGTAACCTAAAGCAACATTGTATTGAAAGTTTAAAGTGGAATTACAATCCAACCACAAAAGGGCATAGCAATAGACAACAACCATCTCCGTTTAATCCAGCAAGCAACCTTCTTACCAATTCTGGACTGAAACTTAAAATAATAAGTAGACATCAATATTACAAATATAAGAAAACAGTGTAACTTTAACATTTTTTAAGGGTCAATATATGTGTAAATTTTGATTTTCGAATTGTAAACATTCAAAACCAGATTCAATTTGTAAAACCGAAACATTCTAAAACTAAATTCATGAATCGATTCAAATTGTATAATTTAAATCGAATTATCCAAAATTTTTCGAAAGAATATGAATACTCGAATTGATTCGATTTGTAAACTATCATATTTCAGATAGTTTTTTCGCGCTTCTCCTCCTTATCCTTCTTTTCTCCATATAACAGAGACAAGTATAATAATGATTTGGGCTCCTTTCACAATTATATTTCAAAGTCCTCAATAACATAGACAAGAAGGATTATGTTTTAGATTCTTTTTGTAGCTTTATGGCAAAAAGAAAAAATTGGGTTCTTGTAATGCAAGAAATTGTTTTATCCTATATTTATGAATATTAGAAATGTGAGATTTAAAGTCTGGGAGTTACAAATTTTTGAGTGTAAGGTAGGGTTAGCTGGTTTACAATTTCAAACTTTAATTTCTAGTTGAAGTTGAAAATCTAAAGCTCGAACTTAGAACTTTAAACCTTCGAGTCTGAAGTTGACCTTGGATAGTTCAATTTTAGACTTTTGGATTAGAGTTGATGTTCTAAGTTTGAATTTGAACGTTTAAAATTTAGCTTGGCCGGTTCGCAGTCTTAGATCTTGAGTTGAAGTTTTCAAACTTCACCTAATCAATTCTAACTTCGGACCTAAGATTTAAAGTTTGATCAGTCATTCAAACTTTAGACTTGAGTTTTGAAGTTAGACTCAACAGTTCGCAACTTCAAACTCGAAAAATTGAAGCTTAAACTTCAGACTTCGAGATTTCAAATTTGTTTTTGAAATGGCTAAAATTTAAATAGCGTGTAACCTTCAACTATATCTTAAATAGAGGTTCCTTCTTCAAACAATTATTTTTTTGCAATTACTCCTTTATAGACTTGATCATAGTACAATTTAGTGATAAGATCTTTTTATATGAAATTAAAGATGCCTGAATATGTTTCATAACATTGATATACATACAAGTATGATTGCTCATTACTCAATCACAAGACGAAAACTTCATGACAACGTTGTATATTTATGGGATTGGTCATATTATATGTGTTTTATTACAAGATGCTATTTATTTCTATTGATTCTGATTGGACAACAAGTCAGAGTTTATACATTGGCCTAAGTTGTAAAATTGCAAATCCTTGCAATATGAAGTCTTATCAAATTAAAAGTTAGCACTTTCCTTTTCTTTGAATAATATATTTACTCGATGTTCGATATATGTATTCAGCCTCGATTAAATTCAGATTCATGCTTTGCATAGCCAATTTCTGAGAAGGAGGCATTCTCAATAGGATTTTGCTCGAACTCAAATCCTGAAACCTCTAATTAAGATAGAGGAATTCTAATCATTCCACCACACCCCATATCTATATCAATAGAAAAAACTTGTTTTACTATCTAGTGCTTGTTATTATAGTTTCCAGCCAGAGCACAACCAAAATTAAAGATTATGCATCGACTTAGAACTTTTTAATTTGACCAATAAATCCACCTCCAAATTAGCACTCACAAGTTCACCAAAATTCCTGGGATCTTAAATTATATAACATTGATATCCTGTTTTTAGATTGAACACATCTCATCTCTTAAGAAATTCACTTATTTAAATAAGAATAAATTTGACAAAACTAATAATATCTTTTTAATTATGTAAAAAATTATTTCTTTTAGAATAAATGTAAAAATTAAAGCATCATATAATATGGATCGGAGACCATAATGAGCTTAACATTTACTCCCTAACTCGGGCTTGTTGACTTGGTACTCCTTTTTAAAAAATATTTATTAGGGGATAATTTTATCAAATTAGCCTTATTAATTATATTATAAAAATATAAATTTGAGTGTATACATTTTATGTAATAATTTAATGATAGGGGTATCGAAGAACATAGTAAACGAGACAATTAAATTGAAACAAATATCTTTAGCAAGCGAGTCAACTATTTTAAAACGAATGGAGTATACATTGTGAATGAAAACAATGTATTCTATCATTATATTAATTTTATTTGTTACAACAGATAACATGTTATATTTCCAAGATATGAAAATTCCATATTTTAAGGAGATCTGTTTATATTTTCTTACCACAGTCCACATGATAGAATAACAAAATTCCACAAAAATAAATATATTTATATATGAGAATGAAAGGATGCAAATATAAGTGGAAGGATTAAATCAATGGCAAAACGCAAGTGAAGGGCATTGGCTTGTGAACATTATCTTCAAGTTAATGAAGTCAATGGCAAATCGCAACTTTCTCATTTCCACTTAATATTCCTCGAGTGAAGGGAGCCTTGGAGTAACTGGTAAAGTTGTTGTCATGTGATCAGGAGGTCACGGGTTCACGTCTTGGAAACAGCCTCTGGCAGAAATGCAAGATAAGGCTGCGTACGATACACCCTTGTGGTGGGATCCTTCCCCGGACACCACGCATAGCGATAGCTTTAGTGCACCGGGCTGCCCTTTTATTCCTCCAGTATTAAATTATCTATAGTGTTTCTTTTTTATATATTCTTAAAAAAAAAAAAATTAATTAAGTAGGGTTTTGAATATCTTATTTTTATTATGTCTTAAGATATAATCTATCGTCATTAGATATTCACTTTATTTATGTGTCATCTCCCCATAATTGAGGTTAAGGGTGTTAAGTGAGCTCGGTCGGGTTAACCCGGAACCGGCCCGCGAATTTTATCCGATTAGTGGGCCGATTCAGATCCGGGCCTAGTTAAACGGGCCAATTCGATTCCGGATCCAATAGTAAAAATTTTTAAAACAACCCTGAATCGGCCCACTTAACCCAACCCGGTTCAACCCACCTAAATCCGGTCAAAACCCCCAAAAAATAAGTTTTTTCTACAATATACTGTACACTACATATACCCACATATATACATTTTAAATACGTTAAACAATAGATATACACTATATATATAGTATATACTACATTAGTATTTAAAAAATATATACACATAATACATATACACAATTACACATGTAATCGTGTATATGACTATACATTAGTTAAATATATATACTACTCTAAATAAGACATATACTACAAGATATATACTACAATATAATGATACATATACTAATTTATAAAACATATGCACATGTATACGTTAAATATATACGTCTATAGAATGGTATATACACATATATACGTACCATTCAATATATACATACTACTTTAAATAAAATATACTACAATATATACACGCACTATATATCTAGTTTTATACTAATTTGTAAAACATATAAACATGTATACGTTAAATATATACGTCTATAAAAGATATATACACACATATATACGTACCATTAAATATATACATACTACTTTAAATATACTACAATATATGTACTACAATATATACACACACTATATATATAGTTATATACTAATTTGTAAAACATATACACATGTATACGTTAAATATATACGTCTATAGAAGATATATACACATATATACGTACCATTCAATATATGCATACTACTTTAAATAAAATATACTACAATATACACACACACTACATATATAGTTATATACTAATTTGTAAAACATATACACATGTATACGTTAAATATATACATCTATAGAAGATATATACACACATATATACGTACCATTCAATATATATGTACTACTTTAAATAAAATATACTACAATATATGTACTACAATATATACACACACTATATATCTAGTTATATACTAATTTGTAAAACCTATAGACATGTATACGTTAAATATATACGTCTATAGAAGATATATACACACATATATACGTACCATTCAATATATATGTACTACTTTAAATAAACATATACTACAATATATGTACTACAATATATACACACACTCTATATATAGTTATATACTAATTTGTAAAATATATACACATGTATACGTTAAATATATACGTCTATAGAAGATATATACACATATATACGTACCATTCAATATATACATACTAATTTAAGTAAAATATACTATAATATGTGTACTACAATATATACACACACACTATATATAGTGATATACTAATTTGTAAAACATATACACATGTATACATTAAATATATACGTTTATAGAATATATATACACACATATATACGTACCATTCAATATATATGTACTACTTTAAATAAAATATATACTACAATATATACACACACTATATATATAGTTATATACTAATTTGTAAAACATATACACATGTATACGTTAAATATATACGTCAATAGAAGATATATACACACATATATTCGTACCATTCAATATATATGTACTACTTTAAATAAAATTTACTACAATATATATATTACAATATATACACACACTATATATATAGATATATACTAATTTGTAAAACATATACACATGTATACGTTAAATATATACGTCTATAGAAGATATATACACACATATATACGTACCATTCAATATATATGTACTACTTTAAATAAAACATATACCACAATATATATACTACAATATATACACACACTATATATATAATTATATACTAATTTGTAAAAAATATACACATGTATACGTTCAATATATACGTCTATAGAAGATATATACACATATATACGTACCATTCAATATATACATACTACTTTAAATAAAATATACTACAATATATATACTACAATATATACACACACACTATATATATAGTGATATACTAATTTATAAAATATATACACATGTATACGTTAAATATATACGTCTATAGAAGATATATACACACAAATATACGTACCATTCAATATATATGTACTACTTTAAATAAAACATACACCACAATATATATACTACAATATATACACACACTATATATATAATTATATACTAATTTGTAAAAAATATACACATGTATACGTTAAATATATACGTCTATAGAAGATATATATACATATATACGTACCATTCAATATATACATGCTACTTTAAATAAAATATACTACAATATATACACACACTATATATATAGTGATATACTAATTTATAAAACATATACACATGTATATACGTACACATATAAAATATATGTACTTCTTTAAATAAAACATAAGTAATATAATAAATTAGTAATATATTAAAACTAAATATTTAATTTAAACTAGAAATTCAATTTAAATCATTAAATGGAAAAAATTACAAAGTAAGGACTAAGGAGTGAATGAATGTTGAATTTTATTGATTGCAAAATGATTCAAAATATATAATTTAGATGGATGAAAAATCTACAAATTTTGCAACATTTTTTCCAACTCATTCATGTTAATATTAACGGGAACTTGCATAGGATAGTCAAAGTCAAGGGGGGCAAAACCATGCATTGGACTTGATTCTGTTAAGTTCTCCCGTGAAGTCATAATTTTTTCAAGTCTCTGCTCGTCATTCGGCTCCGCTTCGATTCATTGATTTCTTCGTTCCGCTCTAACCCAATCTCTAAGGCAAACTAGAACATTCACTGCGTTGCTTCCCAATGAATGTCGGTTGTCTTCAAGCTACTGTCGTCCCTGACTAAAAACGTTCTCCGATGCAACGGTTGACATTGGAACATTCAAGATATCTCTAGCTAATCTTGAGAGCATAGGATATTGTGCTTCATTATTCCTCCACCAATACAACGCGTTGATCCGTCGTCTGCGATTCCCTATCGGTGTTCAGAGATTATACTTCAGCTCTTCCCGACAAGTTGATGTGTAAGCTCCCTCCTTAATACTGTTTCAATAATTTAAATCATAAAAGTAATCAGGAAAACCACTATGTGCCGGCCTTTTAGAAGATGAAGGCTCCTCGGGAGGATGTGGAGTGATATTTGTAGATACAGCTAAATCAAGTAAATCAGTATAGTGGTTATATAATTTATCTATGTAAGCGTTCGCATCACCCATAGCCGTCCACAAATCAGGTTGTTCTTGTTCTTCATCATCTGAATCATTGTTAGTATTTATCTCTAGGTTAGCATAAATAAGAGTACTAAAGTGGCACATAGTAGTATATTTCATGCACGAATTTAGCATAGCACCAACCAAGTAAACAGGGAAAATAAAAAAAAAATATTTTTTAAATTTAGCAAACATGGCACCAACAACTTCTTTGTAACCTTTATTTTTATATTCTTTGAGCAAACCAGAAATATCGGTTATATATGCCAAAATATTACAAACAGTATGATAATAAGCACCGAAAAATTCAATCGTAGCTATATAAAAATTTTCCAAAAACTTAACAAGATCATTAATTACAGCCCAATCAGAATCATGTAGCATGCATTGGGCAGAATCCGCAAACGAACCACAATGTTGGTTAAAAGATAGTGTAATAGGAACTCTATATTTATAACAAGTTTTTAAAAAATCATATGTAGCATTCCATCTAGTATCATATTCTTCGGGCATCAATATCGATGCAAGTCCATTTTGTTCACATTTAAGTTTAAAGTCTCTAATTCTTATTCTACGATTATGTCCTTGAATAAAACCAACGACAAGCCGATTTTTTTCAATATAAGGCTCAAAAAACTCAAGACCATCTTTTACAATTAAATTATATATATGACAAGCACACTTAACATGAAAAATTTTAGGTAACGGCGAAGATAGTTTAGATTTTAACTTTGTTATAGCTGTCTTATTGTTAGAAGCATTATCAAAAGCAATACATAAGATTTTATTTTCAATACCATAAAATTCTACAACTTTAGCAATCGAATCAGCAATAAAATCTCCAGTATGTTTACGATCTTCATCATATAAAAAAGCAAGAATACGTTTTTGCATGACAAAATTACTATCTATCCACTGACAAGTAATGGTTAAATAATCATTTTTATTTACAGTACGGCCAAGATCAGAAGTTAGGAACATTCTACATTGAATATTTTTTAATAATGTTGATAAATAAAAATAATATTGTGAATTAAGTCTAAAAATATCGGCCCTACAAGTACTTCTAGGAATACCATTAAACATAAGATTATAAATTGCTTGAATATAATGAATAAAGGCATCAGAAGAAGGAAAACTAAAAGGCAAACAACCCACAGTTACCATTTTAGCTATTTCTTCTCGGTCCCTTAATTTATTATACTTCTTCATTACCGGACCGGTTGCTGGGTCCATTGTAGTTTATGTTGGCCCACCAACATCCGCACCATCTTGTGCAATTTTTAACTCTCTATCGTGATTATCACTTATATGTCTCATTAACGTACCCGTACCCTCTTGCTTGCCTCCTCTTTTATGCTTATATATTTGTTGACAAATGTTGCATTGCACCTCAATATCTGATGTATGTTCAAAAAATTGTCATGTAATACTAGTTGTTTTACGAGCTCTTGGGGCACGGGGGGGGGGGAGATTAACCAATTCAGATCTAACGTTAGCATTTTTCACTGCAGGTGTCTCACCAATATTGTCATCATCTTCATCTAAATTAACCGCATCCACTTTATTTTCTTCTTCTATACTGTATTTTTTTTAGCTTCTACATAATCCATATCGTGAGCACCTACACCTATTTCTTCCTCAAAAGGTTGACTAAGCGGTACCGGAGGCGGAGGCACACGGGTATATCTACAACTTGAAGTACCTATACCGCTAGTAATTTACTTTTTACTACCACTACCACTTCCGGGACAAAAAATTTTAACACCTTTAGTGGCGAAGTTTCTTAATTTATCCATAATATAAATTAAACTAAGAAAATTTAAAATACACAAATATAATGAAATTAAATATTCAACAATTAATACACTAATTAAAAATTAAACATAAGAGATGGAACGACAATATCAAATTTTGAAAGTATCCAAAGGTTACGACTTTAGAAACTTCCACATGTACTTTGTAATCGCAAAATTAAAAAATTAAAGTGAGCACTTTAGGAAATATATAGAATATTTGAGAATTGAGATTTGAGAGAGAATGAGATTTGAGAGAATGAAAAATTGTGAGGAAAATGATTTGAAAGTGTAGGGTATTTATAGGAATTTTTTTGGGTTTTAAAAAATATTTTAAATGATTTTTTTTTTTTTAATAAAAGTGGGCCAAGTAGCCGTTTGGACCCAAAAATGGCTATATATCCGTTGGGCCAACGACTACTTTGAACCCAACGTAATGCGACACATTAATTTTAAAAAGCGCAACAGATAATTTGAGATGGAGAACTAGTGTGTCCTAGTTACTTTTTAAAGTTATATGTTCATTCAAATTCTTCTCAAAGATTCTATGTGCGACTTCACATTGAAAATTCTGACTCTCATACTAAAAATAAAGCCGTATAAACTGAAATAAAGAAAGTAATGAAGTTCAATTTTTATATTGAAGATATATTTTTTTCATCTAATTTTAATAATAGCATTATTAAACATTAATTGATAATCCGTTAAATATGTGACTAACGTATCTTCACAACATTAGTAATGCTAAAAAAGAACAGCATGGATTGTGGTATTGTGGTGAGACTGATTCATCCTTAACCAAAGGTCTTAGGTTCGAACCCTTTCCATGGAGAAAATCTTGTTGGGAGCGGTACCTTCATAATAGGCTTTGCAACACGCGATCCAAATTAGTCAAAGCTCCAATACATATACCCAACACCATATGGGGGGAAAAATGCCAAAAAAGAACAAAAATTACTAGTACAAAAGCAATAGGTTGCGATCTGAATTAGTCAGAGTTCCAATATAAATACCGAACATCAGATGGGAAAAAAATGCAAAAAAGAACAAAAAAACAAAAAAATACTAGTACAAAAGCAATAGGAATTAATAGGATTTGAAGGGCACTAGAATAGAATTTTTTGTGGTGAGATGATGCTATGATTGATTTGCAAAGTGAAAGGGCAAGCGTGCTATACATGGAATGGAAGAGCACTAAAAGCAAAACAAAAGTTAGAATGACATTTGTCATTCAATGTATGTACCTTTCAAGAAAAAAGTAGTGTGAAAAATCTCCATTGCAAATTGCCCCTACTTCCACTAATATTGCCTTAGCTACTAGAGACACCATTGACCATACATACGCATGAAAAGGAATTTAGGGGTAGGTGAGTTAGTGGGTATAGCTATACTTATGGTCTTCATTGGCTTTCAGGGCATTCTCCCAAATTTTATATATGTCTGATAGTGACGACTCAAAATTTTTATAATTTATTTTTTATGGATATAGGTAGAAGTATTTTGTCCTATTATTTGTATTAGTAGTCATCGTGCTATAATTATAGTTTCTTATTTTTGAAGTTTTGATGATGCATGTTGTTTCAGATAGATCAATTGTAATATTATTAATTTATTATAATCTTGTTTCTATGTATCTTTTTTTTTTTGTTCTTATGATACGTTTTTTTCTAAACTGTATTTGTCTTGAACTTTATATGTTGTTGTTGTTGTGTGTTTTGATGTAACCCCTTCAGTCCATCTACTCTGTCCCAATGTCCAAATTAGTTGAACTCGGGATTTCAAGTGGATTTCGAATTTGAATTTTATGACTTTGAAAGCTAGGTATCATATGTTATGTAATTTACCGAGTTTGATTTTATTATTTATATTTAGTTAATAAAATCTTTTTATACACGTATACCTTCCCCGTTTCAAAAAGAAAAAATCTGTTTTGATTTGGCATGGTTGGTCTTAAATTAAAGTTATGTTAAACGTACTAAAAGATCTTTTAATCTTGTGGTTTTAAACATGTCGTTTGAAACGCTGAAATCAAGTGATGGCAGAAAAAGGAAAAAATTATTTTATTTTAAACAGACTAAAAATAATAAGTTATTCTTTTTTAAATGAAGATAAAAGTATTGAGTTTAGATAAATCGCAGTTTCTTGCTAAACACGCCTTCTCCCACTGGACCAAACTTGACAGCTCCTCGTACATCTTTGCTCATCAATCATAAAAGTTCTTTTTACTTTTTTCCATTTCGTATTGGACCATGGTAACATGATTAACTATTGTAAAATAATTAACGGTAGTTATATTTAGCCTAAGTTATAATACATGTACAATTAATAAGTTAGACTAATTGAATGTAGGAGCAACAATGTAATTTAACCGATGGTATTATATATAGTAGGTTGTTTTAAATAATCTAATTCTATTATATACTAGCAGATTTGCTGTGAAAGAGTATGTATTATTGTAGGTCAATGTAAACTGATGATACAAGAATGATTTTGTAGCCTAGTTAAAAATACATGTACTAACGGCTCCCAATATGTAACAATAACCTAAGTGAGTTCTATATGTTAAAAAAATATTGGAGAGATGTTGGGTATACAAGGAAGCAAGTTTTAGACTCTAGTATGGCTGTCAAGTGGGCTGGGCCAACCCGGAACCGGCCCGTGTTATTTAACCGGGTTGAGGGCCGGGTCCGGGTTGGGGTCTAAGTGGGCCGGGCTCAACAGTAAAAAAATCAAAAACCATCCTAACCCGGCCCACTTAATCCAACTCGGTCAAACCCACCTAAACCCGATCAAACCCGATTAAAAAACGAGTCAAACCCGGTCAAAAATATAAAAAAAAAAACTTTTTTCCAATATACATTATATATACCCACCTATATACATTATAAATACGTTAAACAATATATATACACTATATATATAGTATTTACTACATTAGAATTTAAAAAATATATACACATATACTCACCATCCAAATATATATGTACTACTTTAAAGTTTAAAGTTTAAATAAAATATACTACAATATATATATATATATAATTATATATATATACACATGTATACGTTAAATATACACGTCTATAGAAGATCTATTCACATATATACACTCTATTCTATGTTTATGTAATACTTTAAATGAGATATACTACAGTATATATACATTACAATATATATTTGTATAGTTATATACTAATTTATAAAATATATACACATGTATACGTTAAATATACACGTCTATAGAAGATCTATTCACATATATACACTCTATTCTATGTATATGTAATACTTTAAATGAAATATACTATAATATATTTGTATAGTTATATACTAATTTGTAAAACATATACACTTGGATACGTTAAATATATACGTCTATAGAAGATATATACACACCATTCAATATATATGTACTAGTTTAAATAAAATATATACTACAATACATATATATATACTACAATATTTATATATATATATATATATATATATATATAGTTATATACTAATTTATAAACCATATACATAACGTATACATTAAATATACTCATCTATAGAAGATATATACACATATATATATACCATTCAATATATTCACTACTTTAAATAAAACATACACTACAATATATATATATATATATATATATATATAGTTATATACTAATTTATAAAACATATACTCATGTATACGTTAAATATATACTACTTTAGATTTAGAAGATATACACACACACACATATATATATATATATATATCATTCAATATATACACTACTTTAAATAAAAGTATAAAACATATGTTACTTAATATAATAAATTAATAATACTTGATAGTAAATTAATAATGTATTAAAACTAAGTTTTTAATTTCAGTTTGTGAAATTCTGAATTTTCAAAAAAAAAAAAACTTAACTAGGCCGGGCCGGTTAACCGGCGGGCCCAAACCGGGTTGGATCCGGGCCGGGTTAATCGGTCCCGAATAAAAAACCCAATTGGACCGGGACCCTGACCCCTAAAGCCCTTGGGCTTACCGGGCCGGTTTAATTATGTGGGCCGGTTTTAACCGACCCGTTTGACACCCATAGACTCTAGTATCATGTTTTAAAACTATGAGAAGTTAGGCTCAAAGCGGACAATATCGTCACTAGTGAATTGGGTTGTTACTTATGGAATCGAGCCACTCCATGTGCTCGAGCAATAGTGGGGAAAACCTCAATAAGGACGTTGAGTCTGTTAGGGGGTGATGTCATTGGCGGAGCTACCTTAGTTGAAGGGTGGTCAGTGCACAGCCTTTGTCAGAAAATTACATGGTGTATCATATACGTTAATTATTATGAGTGTATAATTAATTTTGCACACCTTTAATATAATTGAGAATAGGGATGGCAATGGTGCGGTGCGGTGTGGGTTTTTTCTAAACCCGAAAATTTTAAAACCGCACCACATCACCTTTAAACCCACATAAACCCGCCTCACATTCATACCCGCGTATAACGGCACCGCCCCATGCATGTTTTTATTTTTTTATTTTTTTTGAAAAAATTGTAACTCCATTGAAAATCATAATATTTTCAAATCTACAACTAGGAAATAATAACTAATTTCTATTGTATCACTTTTCACTAAAAAATTGTCAAAAAGTATAACGTGTACAAGTAATCATATTTTTATAAAAATGAATAGAGATGTTAAAAAAGCCACTATAAAATTATTTATTTGTGGTGTTATACATGTCGTTTTAAATATTATAAAATTTTAAGTAAATAATACATATAATTTTAGGTATATTCACGAGAACAATACTAATTTTTAGTTTTATTTTAATTTAAACCCGCATATGCCCATAACCCGCACCGCACCGCACCATTTAAAAAAAAACTTTCTTTAACCCACCCCGCACCCGCACTGCACCGCATAACTTAAAACCCACACCGCCTCACATAGCTCAAAACCCACACCGCACCGCACCATTACCGTCCCTAATTAAGAAAAAAATTTGCACAACCTTCATCAAATTTACGACTCCACCACTGTGGTGTATGTGACATCCTAACCTTAGGCAATCTCATATCAATAAAACATAAAAAGTATGTTGGATATATAAGAAAACAAGCTTTATACCCTATATAGCAACACATTTTAGTTGTGCAAACCTAAGCTCAAAAACGATAATATATATCACTAGTGTCCTGAATTATACTTATTACTCTCTCTGTTTCAAAAAAGAATGATCTAGTTTAACTTGACATGATATTTAAAAAAATAAAGAAGACTTTTTAATTTTGTGATCCTAAATTAAAGCTATGTCAAATGTATCATTATATCATTTAATCTTGTGGTGTTAAACATGTATGAGGAGAGTTGAAATCAAAGTGTTGTCAAAAAAAAAGAAAATGATCATTCTTTCTAAAATAGATTAAAAAAAAAAGTAAATCATATTTTTAAAACGGAGGAAATACTAAATTCATTAACAGTTTAGATGTAATTACATGATTGAAAGATGTTGAATACGTATGCTGATGTTAAAGATTTAAACTTATTATGTTCAATCTTTAGTAATTATCAAAATGTTTAAAGAAAAAATGAAAGGCATAATTTTTAGTTTGTTATACGTACCGACTACATAAGAGAACCTTGATTCTAAGATCTTTAAGTTAAACTAAAACACCATTAACATAAGACCACTTTATTAATTGGTAAAATTATAGAATGACACGTTTCTAACAGATTAGATAAAGATTGTCGCATGATCTTACGATAGTCACTAAAATTTGTTTGCAAATGAGAACAAAATGACATTAGGAACATTTTGTCTGAGTGTGATTTGCCCCACTATCCTTTGTTGGTTTTCTTAACAGGATTATTTATTTATTTTTAATCCGTTATTTGTATTAAAGTTTCGACTAATTCGAATTACGTTGTTTCCAATAAATTTTTATAGTGACAAAAAAAAACATGACTTTTTTGTTGATAAATAATGTTGATACAAATTTGTTCTTCCTTTGATTCTTATCTCTTGATTTTCTCCATAATTCGAGGGCCGTCAGTAGCGTATTTCTCGAACGTATTTTCTCCGTAATTCGAGAGTTGTCAGTAGCATATTTCTCAAACATAGGCATATTTGAATTTGATATGGATTTCTCCATAATTCGAGGGCCTTTAGTGACGTATTTCTCAAACTTAGGAATATTTGAAATAGATTTCCATGAGGATTTGTGTGGATTTGATCTCCATGAAAGGAGGGTTTGAAGGTTTGTGTGGATTTGATTCCATGAAAGGAGGGTTTGTGGATTTGTGGATCTATGTATAAGGTTTGGATTTGTGTGGATTTGTGTATTTGATTATCAAGAAGAGTGGTTTTGATCTATGAGTATCCTGTGAATTTCTGAGACATTGAAAATGCCTCTTTAAGATAATATTTGCCCCTTTATATAGGCATAATTCAGAGTTTATTTGCCACTTTATATAGGCGTAATTCAGAGTTTAGGGTAGAGCAAGCTAGGTTTAGGGTAAAATAGTTTCCAAGAACTTTAACAGAATTTGGATTTTTCTTATAGAGTGCCACAAATTTTAGATTTCTACACACGTATTGCACGGTCCATTTGGAGCTACGCTCTCAACAAGACTTTCTCTATATAGGGCTCAAACCAAAAATTCTGATGAAGGATAGAACAGTTTTACCACTACACAACAAGTCATGTTGGTGGATTATTTAAAGTACATAAACTAACAGTAATAATTTTAACTTGTGATAGCATTTACTTACAAAGTTATGTTTATGGTTTCACATTGAATCAAAAGGGTAATGTGTATAACTTAAACTATATTATATATCTTATAAGCAACGTAACCTTGATTGTGTATTTATGCTTTTAAAATCCTCAAGTCAAAAGTGGGAGCAAACTGTACTTGTAATAGTGGGATGATTTTGCATGATAAGTTGATACCACTACCAACACCACTGTATATCCCAAGTCAACACGTTCATATATTATTTTGAGTCTTCCATTATAATATTACTTCTTACGAAGCTACTAGAAAGCCATGCAAATTCTATAAATAGCATACTCCCTAAGTAACCACATTCATCACTATCATAATTAGCATTTCATTTCATTTCATTTCATTTCTCCTAAAGATAATTAGGCACGTACGTAACAAAACTGATATACAAAATATTGCATAAAGATACTGGGGAAAGTAATATACATATAATTATCATATGGCTCATTCTAAGCTTATAGCAGCTGCATTCTTGATTTTACTGTTTGTTGATCTTGCCTTTTGTGCAAGATTATTAGGAAAGACGGTACATGCTGGTGGTGGAGGAGGAGGAGGAGGAAGAGGTGGTGGTGGTGGAGGGTCAGCATTAGGTGGATCAGGTTCAGGATATGGTTCGGGGTATGGTTCAGGAGAAGGCTCAGGATATGGTGGGGTTGATGGGATGTTTGGACGTGGTGGAGGTGGTGGTGGAGGAGGAGGTAGTGGAGGTGGTGGTGGTGGAGGAAATTCGGGTAGGGGTAGTGGTTATGGTTCTGGATACGGGTCGGGATATGGATCGGGGTACGGGTCGGGTGAAGGGCTAGGGAAGGGTGGAGGTGGAGGAGGTGGTGGTGGTCGTGGTGGAGGAGGTGGTGGTGGCGGCGGCAATGGAAATAATGGCTCAGGTTATGGTTCGGGTTATGGAAGTGGAAGTGGCTCAGGATTTGGAAGTGGCGGTGGAAGAGGAGGAGGCGGTGGAGGCGGCGGGGGTGGTGGTGGAGGAGGTGGTGGAGGTGGCGGTGGCAATGGCAGTGGTTCGGGTTATGGTAGTGGCTCAGGGTATGGTTCAGGATATGGTGGAGGGAATGGAGGTGATGAACCTTGAACTACTAGAATGAAGTTCATGTATACATAAATTTGATACTTGGTATTTGCATTATTATTTATGATATGGAATAAACTGCATGGTTTAACCATCTTTATTCATGTGGTGGTAAACTTTGCTTTGCTTGTGTATGGAATCAAATTTTAATATATCCACCTTTCTCTTTTATAAACAGTCTCTCTATTTTCACGAGGTAGAGGTTAGATCTGCATATACTCTATTCTCTCCGGACTCCATTTGTGAAAATGTCCTTGATGAAACTAAAACCCACTTCATTTGAGTTTAATTGAGATTACTTCAACTAAATTACAACTCTAATCTTCAACCTCGTTCGACTACTTAAGTATGGGTAAAAATGAATTGTATTACCATAGTTTAAGGCCGGTCCTGCACCTAAAAGTCTGAATTAGTTACCTACTCAAAGTTAGGAGAGTTTTTAATGCAGTTTTCCTATATAATCAAATTCATAATCAAAACGATACTAATAATCAGCAAGCCAAATGCTGCTAGCAAGCCAACAAGGGGCATGGTTGAGTGGTCAGAAGGTGGATCTCCCATGTAGAGACTTGGGATCGCATCTAGCCTCCATCTCCTGCTCAACCATGAACCCCTCGTATAGGGCTTGCCTAGTGCGGTTTACATCTCATGTGGTTTGCGTTCTATTGCACAGTGAGCAAGTTACCACAAAGCTCACCCGCAGGGCACAAAGGCTGTTGGTTTCCAAGGGATTCCCCCAAAAAAATGTTGCTAGCAAAGCCTATTTCCTCAAAAATCAGAGATGAAGAATCTCAAGACAAATGAACCACGCATCAGCAGCAAAATCAGTCACTAATTAGTTATACCAGAAAATGAAAACGTCCACCACAATCAGAGAAACTACACATTACCTAAGCCATAGTGAAGTATTCAAAGGCATAAATACAAAAATTGCTCCAATTAGACTCTCAGCTTATGCCGTGACAGACGCACTTATGATGACAATGACTTCCTCTACGAGACAGAGAAAGGAATAAATGTTTTGTATGTAACAGATCATAAGAAAGCTTCAAAATTGCCAACTGAGTGCTAGCTATTGAAGAGTTTCAACTGTATAAAACGGTATATATTCAGTCAATTGAATCAACTGCGGAAATTATGTCCCACAAGCTTTGATCCTAAGTTACTCCTTAAATTTACTAAATTTATGCTGCCCCTTTTCAGATGGAATGTGTTCTCCAGCCGTGGATCAGCATTTCACGAATTCACCGCTCTAGAAATGTCAACACAGTTCCAAAATCACCATAGGCATATGAAATTCCAAGTATTCATTAAGAAAACGTCAAAGAAGAATAGTTAGAAATACAAGTCCATCCTATCACCTCTCAGAAATGGAAGCTACTTTCTGAGATATCATGGACTCCGCCATGCGGATTGCTCTTTGGGATCCAGTTATAGTTACCTTCCTGCAAAAGGCCAGAAGCATTAAAAATACAATCTCAATGGCGTCGGAGTTCAACCTGTCAAGTGAAACAACAGTGCCAGAACATCATACCTGTCAGAAGTACCGGGCAAGAAATCACCCCTATCTGATATCTTTACTCTGGCGCCACTATGCTGCAACAAAAGCAGAGAGTTATTAGTACATATACAAACTAGGCACAATTGCAACTTCTTCACACACCTGACTGATCTCCATTATGCTCCTCCCATTCCGGCCAAGGACTAGTCCAACGCGCTCATCCGCAACACCAATAGTTATGGAATTGTCCCTGTCTTCCTGCGGTGCCACCTAAGTAAGAAGAATAGAATCATGAGAGAAGCAAAATCAAGAAATAGCAGAACCACATCTCAAAATAGGATAATACTGTAGTCAACAGCTTCAAGCCCAGCAGAAAGTAAAAGAATTTTTTGTTTGGGGAAAAAGCAGGGTTGCCTGCAGAGTCTCACAAGCATTAGGGACACCAAAAATTTTTTAATTTCTTTTTACTTTTGGGATGAAGTCCTTAGTAGGATGAGAATGGACCTTGTTCTGCTGTCGGTAATTGGGATATCTTCCTCCAACTCTGTGTGGTGGTCCATAGTTCATTCCGACATATACAGCTGAGAAAATAAGAGGAGGCAGGATAAAATACAAAAATAAGATGAGGTGACTCGGAATAAGGGGAGAAAACAGAACATCTCAAATTTGAGTTACTTCATTCCAGAAACTTCTTAAACCCAATATTCTGAAAGCAATAGCAGGGTTAATCCAATTAAAAACTATATCACATCCAATCAGCCTATAGAGCTCCATCAAGTACAACCACTACAATAATCCCTAAATACTACTCTGGGAGTCTTGATAACTGCATATGACATACAAGAGACACTGGATTATCAATATTTAGAAAGCAGTGCAGCCAAGAAACTGATACTGTTGTCCTCTTCATGCATTGATTCTCTTATTTCTATATTTGTAGACTGAGGTCTCTGGGAAGAAACATCCAGCATTTTGCATAAGCACAGACGAAAATTAAGACATGAGAGCAGGTCTTATCCATCCTGAGCTACTTTAGTCAAAGCAGGTATTACTAATTAGTATATTTGAATTATACCTGCATACTGGAATGGTGCATTCATGGACTGCATGTAATTATGGTCTTCTGCTAACTTGAATAAAATCAATTCGATAGCCCGCATCTGCTCTTCTAGAGTACCGGTCACTGTAACTAACCTATCATGCAGTCCTGGAAAGTTGTAATCCTGAGGAGATATTTTTATGCCAGCCCGAGAATCTTCAATAAATGACCTGAACAAGAAAATTGCCCATAGTAAATACTTACTATATTCTTCAACCATCTCACTGTGCATGAAAATTATATTTCAAATTCCATTCTATAGTTAATTTTGTACTACAATCCACAAATAGACGTCCATACTATGTTTATTGACTCACTATACCACCAAATATTTGTCTTTTTCTATAACCAAAAAATACCAAGGACCAATGGCGCACAAGCTTGTGGATAATCGTATTAGTATATAATCCTGACAATTGGGACTACAGACATGAACCTCCTGATGTTTATGGAATAAGGTGAGAATTAACTTTTCATTCCAAACAAACAGCAAACGAGTATCACACTTAAAATGAGAGTGGACTTTGGCTCTAAGCCAACTTTCCCTCCAAAAACACCACCACTTTGGATCTAAGTAACCTCCTTCATGACTTCATTCAAAAAATGATGAAGACGAGAAAATTGCAAAAGGAAGCATTCTAAAAGATGAAATACTCCCTCCATCCCAAAATAAGTATCACCTTAGCAAAAATATTGTCCCAAAATAAGTGTCATCTGAGGAATTCAACAACAACAACAACATACCCAGTTTATTCCCACATAATGGAGTCTGGGGAGGGTAGAGTGTACGCAGACCATACCACTACCTTAGGCATCTTAGGAATTCAGGACAAAAACTAATTTGTTTTACCAACTATACCCTTATACTCTATCTTCTTAGTAATATTAAATTTCAAGAGACATTTATTATATAGGGGTAATCTAGTAAACTACATATTGTATTTATTGATTTCTTAATGGACATGATTTTTGCTAAGGTGAGACTTCCAGCCGGACAGGGGGAGTAGAATATAAGATCCATCATGTCATCCTCTTTGTATATCACTAGATAGGAACACTTGATCTTAGCCAAAAGTCCAAAAAGATGCACCAGCTACGAAGAACAAAACAAAGAAAAAGGTACAAAAAAGGAAATGGAGAAAGGCAAAAGAATTGGGAGAAGAAAAAGGATAAGAAATGAATATAGAGTATTTCTTCTATAAAAATAATCTTATGATGAGGTTCACTGCCTGTTGCTATCACAGTATACATGAGAACAATTTTAGGTTTCTACTCGCTAAATTTTTTCTGGGAATAGCAATGAATTGTTCTTTTGCATTTAAACTTCTTTCATGCCAAAGTAAGAACAAATAATACATGGCCTTTGCAAACCTGATAATATGCTGCTGAACAGCAAAAACTAATTATGACTACAAAACAGATAGCGGTATCAATGAGTTTGAAAGTAGGAATTTACCCTTGAAAAAAATTACATAAATAATCTCTTCTGCTTATTGGGGAAAGGTGGAAAGCAGATATTCTTGGATCATCCTTTTAATCCATTTCAGAAGGAGTTGAAAGAGCTTATATGGATGAACTCCATAAATCCTCAAATTTAATAGCCCTCCTTTATTTTTCTTTGAAATGGTTAACAGCCCTCATTCTTTTACTTTCTAAACTTTCCTCTCTTCTTAGTCTACCACCTTTCAAGCTTCAACTCAGCCAAATAGGTCAGGTTATTACTGATGCATAGGATTTGCTCCAAAAAGAAGAATACCAAAGTATAATGGCTCAAAATCATTTCAACGATTAATGGAGAACAGAGTATCTATCGTGGAAACAGCATCTTGCGGAAATGCAAGGTAAGGCTGTGTACAATGACCCTTTGGCCCTAGTGGTCCGACCCTTCCCTGGATCCCCGCGCATAGCTGGAGCTATAGTGCACAAGGCTGCCCTTTTTCTAGAGTATTTACCGCACATAGATATGTAAATTAAGTTGCAATCTTAATAATGTCATAAGTCATTGTCAAGCAAATAACCACATCGAAGAGTAGACTAATTCCAACTATAAAGCATTTCTTTAATTCTGATACAGAACAATTTTTTCAATTTAGTTCTGACCAAAAAAAACAATTATTTTAATCAAATTGAATTTCTACTACACAAAATTGAATTTGTAGTACTCAACAGGAGCATTCTCAACACTACAGGGTCATTTGATAGGGTTTATAAGAATAATATTGAATAGGGTGTACTCGTAATGATTGGAATAGTTAAACCAAATAGGGTGTATTAGAACCAAAAAAAATAAAAGTTCGGTTGGGATTAGTCATGCTGGCATTATTTTTTATCGACTGTTTGGTTGTTGTATTAAATGAATAGGGTGTACTATAATAGCAACAGTACAGAATAGGGTGTAGTAGAATAGGAAAAGTACAATGTATTGTTAATGCCAAGTTTTATTACGTATAAGAATTGTACTGAAGAGTGATTAGGATGTAGTTATACATAGGTTAAAAACACTTCCAAACAAGAGATTAACTAATACTAAAGCTAATACATGTATTAGCTTATCTAATATCTCCTCGAAACGACCCCTACATGTATATAGAATGAAAAATCGGCATTAGCTTAATATAAGAAGAGAATCAACTATAACATAGCCTTCACAGCCTAAGCATGGTAGAACTTCGGTCAACACCGTAAAATCCTCAACTTCACTGAGTTGTTTAGGACGATGAAATTAATAGAAATGGAACCTGGTAAAATATTGGCAGACAACTTTATTACATCACTTTCCGTGATTACACATTTAGGACAACTTGTCATGGAAGAGAAAATCAAGACGTTAACCTAGAGAGCCATGCATCAGTTATAAAGAAAACAAGCTAAAACATTCATGTTGGACAAGGAACTTAATCAAATCATCACGAAGCATTGAACCAAAGTTTCTAATGATATACATAAACTCAGTTGAAAAGGGCTACAGACTGGTACCCGGAGGTTGCATGACCAGCATTATTGATCATTCGATCAACCAAAAACTCAAGAGACAAATCGTGAACATAACTTGCCAAAATAAAGTCAAGTGAATAACTCCATCACAAGGCTACACCATTTCAATATACATTTGCCATAAAATTCAGATTCATTACGCCAGATAAGCAAGTCAATGTTACAACAATCAAATTGCGGGCTATTTGCTTGATTGATTGTCTGTTATGTTAGAATGAGCCAGAACTTGCAAGGGTAATGCAGGAGAAGAAACATATACTCAATGCTTATACAACAAAAGGTGAGTAGAATTCGTACTTTATAGTGGCTCCCCCTTTCCCAATTATTCCACCGCAAGAACTGTTGGGCACGATTAGTCTAAATTTTGAGCGTGGATCCACTTTGCCACCATCTTCAACATAAAACTGATTTGGAAGAAGATAGTACTTCAATTTAAATATCAAGAGAAGTATAAGAAACAGGATTTTGCAAGAAGATTACCTCATCCAGCAATTTACCAAGAATAAGATCAACTGCCTTGAGTATGTCGTCAAGAAACCCAGATACCATTACAATTCTATCTGGTGTTCCGGGGAAAACTTCATAGTTACGCGACAACTGAATTCTGGCCCCAGTACGAGCCTGAAAATCAGTGATAGTTGAGCCACCTTTGCCAATAATTGAACCAGCTTCAGCATTTGACAGGAGGAATTTGACATAAGTTGCCTTCTCCTCATGGTCTGGGAATAAGACAAACATAAAAAGGAGGAACATCAGACTTATGCTGAGCACTTAGCAAAACCGCCTCAAAACATGATATTTTGAGTAAATGACTTTCAACAATGATTGCAAAACAAAATGAACAAACTTCTTGAACAAAATAACGAACAAAAGTATTTATTCTCATGAAATCATGAAGTAAATTAAAATGCTATCCATAATTGCCCATCTTATCATACTGAGTAGCTTTGCTGGCTAACCCTCTAATGTGAACAAAACATGGAGCATCATTTTTCAAATGTCAAATGCAGCAGAAGAGATCTATTCCCAATGTAGAGTACAAAAACCTCTTGGTACGTGATCTTTTATTACAGCCAATTAACGATGCCAGAGATTTAAGTCAATCAGTAACATCAACATAGTGTATGCACATTTGTGATCTACAAAGTTATAGAAGAAGAAAGAAACAGCATTTGACAAAGTCATTTTAATTGGTACTTCAGTTCAACAAAGATAGTTCCTTTTGCTCCAAATGGATAAGAATGAAAATGCTGAATAAAATTTTACAACCATTCAATTTCTGATGTGGTCCCTCAGATGTTACACAAATAGGTGCTGCTTTCGGGGTGAAGCACATACAAGAAAATTTTCTCGAACTTCCATATAATGTGTTAGAGTGGGTAAAAGTCCCACATTGATTGGGGAATGAACTGACAGTTTGTTTATATGGACTTGGGTAATCCTCACCTCTTGAGCTAGCATTTGGGGTTGAGTTAGGCCCAAGATCCATTCTTTACATGTTATCAGAGCCAGGTCCATCCCAAATCTTCATTCACCGATGTTGGGCCCCCATAGTCCATGCAGTGTTAAATATCCCACATCAGAAAAGTAATGGGTAATTGATCTCCTTATGTAGACTTGGACAATCATCCCCTCATGAGCTAACTTTTGAGGTACTAGGGGTGCAAAACTCATAAATTGACATACATTGAAGAGTGAATTTCACAATTAAGAGGCAAGATCATCAAAAGAACAACAACTCAGCTTTTTTTTTATAACCGTGGTGTCCGGGCCAGCTTGCATGCACCTCGACTAATTCCATAACCGTGGTGTCCGGGCCAGCTTGCGTGCACCTAGACTAATTCCACGGGATAATTGTCACCTCCCACCAGCAACAGGTACCAAGTAACTCTATCCACCAAGGCTAAAACAGATGGGAAAAAATCAACTAGTGTTTGTCTCTGTTGGGAATTGAACCAGAGCCCTCATGGTGCTCAACCCAACTTCACTGAACCACTAGGCCACACCTTGGGTGCTCAACTCAACTTTAAAAATACAAAGGTTTCAATGACTGAACCAGATTGGTATGAAGCTCTGAGGGTTAAAATAAGTAGTGGCTAGGATAGCATTATTAAGAATGTTAAATAATATTGTGAATGTTGAAGCACTATATGTGTGTGAGTGAGTGTGTCTAATGTCCCTAAAGAAAATTTACATGATGGCCATGAGGCTATGGATAAGATCAAGGATTATATCCAATATAAACCACTAGATCCATGGCACCTAGAAATGCCTACAAGGTAACTACCACAATTAAGTATATATGATTTCGAGGCATCAACAACCGCACACACAGAAATGATAGCAATCCTCAACATATGTTTGTGATCTCAGATTTTCTAACAAAGAGTCTGCAAAATCACCATATGTTCACAATCCTTAGTGTTTAAAATGAAAATACTATACCAATAGAAATATCAGCTCAAAAACCGGCTCATGTTAGAAATTTCACATTGTTCGAAATGAAAATGGATCAAATATTCTCCGCCAGCATTCTAAAACCACATTATCAGAGAACTCAAAAAACTTAGGATGTTGTAAGCTCAGATTCAATCCACAATAACAAATACAGAAGTTTCATTTCGAATGATTCACGTCACAAACATCAAATTTCTTCTATACACAGTTTCAAATGAATATACACAAACACATTTACCATAATTAAACCAAAAACATATTATTAACTCACAAGACTCCACCAGATCACCAAATGTCCACCATCCTTGGGTTTAAAACGACAGTACAATACCTATAGATATATCAGCTCAAAAACCCGTTGGCGTTGGAAATTTCAGATTGTTCGAATTCTGAAATGGAAACGGATCAACCATTCCCCCCCAGAATTCCAAAACCACATTATCTGAAAACTCGAAAACAGAGGTTTCATTTCGAATGGTTCACCTCAGAAACAGCAAATTTCTTCTATTTACAGTTCCACAGGAATTTATACAAATGCACTCGCCATCATTAAACCAAACACCTTATAATTAACTCACAAAGAGCCCACCAAATGTCCACCATCCTTAGGGTTTAAAACTACAACACAATACCTCTAGAACATATCAGCTCAAAAACCTGCTTGCATTAGAAATTTCACAGTATTGTTCAAATTCCGAGACAGAAAACGGAGGATTCTAAAACCACATTATCAGGAAAC
This sequence comes from Capsicum pubescens, assembly GCA_030864215.1. Taxonomy (NCBI): domain Eukaryota; kingdom Viridiplantae; phylum Streptophyta; class Magnoliopsida; order Solanales; family Solanaceae; genus Capsicum; species Capsicum pubescens. The sequence continues at coordinate 281,334,037 of CM061549.1, forward strand.
TCAAAAACTTAGGATATTGTAAGATCAGTAGCAAAAACTGAGGTTTCATTTCGTGTAATTCACCTCACAGACAGCAACTTTCTTCTATTTCCGGTTTTTGCATTAATTTACACAAACACATTTGCACCTCATCATTCACTCACGCAGAGTCCGCTGAATCACCAAATGTCAACCATCCTACGGGTTCAAAACAACGCTACGATATACCTACAGAAATATCAGCTCAAACACCTACTCGCATTAGAAATTTCACATTGTTCAAATTTCTAACCAAAACAGATCATACACTTTCCAGCAGGATTCTAAAACCACATTATCAGAAAACTCAAATAAAAAAAATAAAAAAAAATAGAATACTGTAAGCTCAGCCATCCTTAGGGTTTAAACGACAATATATCCATACAAATTTCAGCTCAAAAAACTACTCGCATTGAAAATTTCACAAATTCCAATTCCAGTACGGAAACGGATCATACATTTTCCCGTCCAAATCAGCATTATCAGAAATCTCAAAAATAAATAAAAATCAATTTTACAAAAAAAAAAAAAAATATCAGATCCTGAGGTAAATTATGTTCACACTCAACAGTACACGAGAAAAAATCTGAAAATTATTTTTTTAAAACATATGAATAAATAAAATTAGATGTATATATATATATAAAAAAAATAAAACCTTGAGCCGTCGTCGGAGTCGGAGATTTTGGAGGAGGAGATTGTTCTCGGCGACTTTCAGTAGATGAATTATAGTTCGATTCAGCTCCAGCTCCTCCTCCTTCCATCGCCATTTTTTGAGTGCCTGTTTATTTATTTATTTATTTACCAGTGTTTTTATGCGGAGATGTGTATAGAGAGAGAAAGAGAAATGGAGTTAAAGCAATTGAATAAGCAATGTGAGAGAGAAAATGTTGATTTGTGAATGTGAACGTGAATGTGAAGAAGGAAGAAGGGGGGGGAAATGGAAAGAGTGTGGAAGTTAGCAAAGCACTGTGTAGAATGGAATGGAGTGAATGAGCTATGAAGGAAGACTTTATTCACAAAAATGAGTTTCAGATTACCTCTCTCTCAAATCTCTATATATAATAAAGTAAAAAAGTTAGCCTAAAATTAAGCATTGAGAACTAGTTATTTGATATTTTGGTAATAAGAATTTATTTTGTTGCCAACAAAATTTATTTTGGTTATTATTTTGATGAATAACCAATTAGTAATTAAGCAACTTATATGAAAAAAATTTACTATGACCAAAAAGTCTTTCCAAAATAAAAAATATTTCAATAGAGATGTCATTCCTTAAAATAAGTGAACAATTAATTTCAACAACATAAATAATAATACTATAAAAAGTAAATATTTATGATTTTACTATAATTGAGTAAATCAAGAAAATATTACAAAAAATTAATTAGTAAATAGTAATCATGTAACATATATGAATAGGATTATAATAATCAAAAAGTCATTGCAAAATAAAAAAATATTATGAAAAAGATGTTATCCCTCAAAAAATATACACAATTAATTTAAATTATATTATTTAAAAAATATTTATGAGTTCACTACAACTTAGTAAATCAAGAAAGTATTACAAAAAAATCAATTAGAGAATAACTAATTAATAATCAAGTAACTTATATGAAAAAGATTATTATGACGAATGAGTCCTTCCAAAATAAAAAATATTATGAAAAAGATGTCATCACTCAAAATATATATAATTAATTTAAATAACAATATTATATATAAAAGAACATTTATGATTTGATTACAATTGACTAAATCAAGAAATATCAATTAAGAGAATAACCAATTATTAATCAAACAACTTATATGGAACAAAAATATAATAATCAAAGAGTTATTCCAAAATTAAAAATATTATGAAAAAAGAGTTTACCCCAGACCCCACTTTGTGGGAGTCTGTTGTTGTTGTTGTTGTATGAAAAAAATGTGATCACTCAAATGGTAACTTTGGACTACAAAATGGAAGAAATTTATTTCAAGTAATTCTATTTAAAAAATATGCATTCATATTTATTGGATGAATTTTCATTCGATATATTTTAAGTAATCTATATTTAAAACAATATGCATTCATATTTAATGAAAGGATTTTTAATAATTAAGAATAACTATCAATGAGTAATTACACTATCATTCTATATTAGGAAATGAATAAATGATAGTATTGAATTTAAAAGGAGGGTAAATTGAAAATAAATAAATATTAAAAAAATTAAAATAAATATTACTACACAGAAAGATTGCATAATGTTTATCCAAAATAACTACTAAAATTATATAGTCCTAATTAATATTCAAAGTCAAAAAAAAAATTACCTTACAAAGTTATTCTTTAATTGACCAATTATATAACCTTATATATGTCTGTAAGATTAATTTTGGATTTTAAAATAATCAAATTTGAAAAAGATACTTCATTTTGATGAACAAAAATTAATTAAAAAAGATTAAATTATCTTATATAAAACTTTAAACATGAATATCAATAAAATGAACTAGAAATAAATATTTCATAATAATAAAAATATCAATACAAATTTATAATAATTTTTATATGATAAAATGTAGGTGTGAGTTACTAATTAATTAAAATATATGCAATTGAAGTGTTAACATAAAATGAATATTTATATGACAAAAGTATTTATGATTTCATTCAATGTAAGTCAATTAAGGAAGCATGACAAAATTGATTGAGAAATATAAATAGAAAATGAATAACCAATTAACAATTATATACATATATATGGAAAAGAATATTGTAACAACGGCAATTATTCTAGAAGTTCTAATGCCATAACAATAAAATTAATTAGTAAATAGAAATCATGTATCTTATATGAATAAGATTATAATAATCAAAAAGTCATTTCAAAATTAAAAAAAATTATGAAAAAGATGTTATCCCTCAAAAAATATGCACAACTAATTTAAATAATAATATTATTTAAAAAACATTTACGATTTCACTACAATTTAGTAAATCAAGAAAATATTACAAAAAAAATCAATTAGAGAATAACTAATTAATAATCAAGTAACATATATGAAAAAGATTATTATCACAAACGAGTCCTTCCAAAATTTAAAATATTATGAAAAAGATGTCATCACTCAAAATGTGTATATAATTAATTTAAGTAACAATACTATATAAAAAAGAACATGTATGATTTGATTACAATTGACTAAATCAAGAAAGTATCAAGAGATATCAATTAAGAGAATAATCAATTAAGAATCAAACAACTTATATGAAAAAAAATATACTAATCAAAGAGTTATTCCAAAATTAAAAATATTATGAAAAAAATGTGATCACTAAAATGGTAACTTTGGACTACAAAATGGAAGAAATTTATTTCAAGAAATCTTATTTAAAAAATCTGCATTCATATTTATTGGAAGAATTTTCATTCGATATATTTTAAGTAATCTATATTTAAAACAATATGCATTTATATTTAATGAAAGGATTTTCATAATTAAGAATAACTATCAATGAGTAATTACACTATCATTCTATATTAGGAAATGAATAAATGATAGTCTTGAATTTAAAAGGAGGGTAGATTGAAAATAAATAAATATTTAAAAAAATTAAAATGAATATTACTACATAGAAAAGATTGCATAATGTTTATCGAAAATAACTAATAAAATTACATAGTCCTAATTAATATTCGAAGTCAAATAAAAAAAAATTTTACAGAGTTATTTTTTAATTGACCAATTATATAACCTTATATATGTCTGTAAGAATAATTTTGGATTTTAAAATAATCAAATTTGAAAAAGATACTTCGTTTTGATGAACAAAAATTAATTAGAAAAGATAAAATTATCTTATATAAAAATTTAAACATGCAAATCAATAAAATGAATTAGGAATAATTTTTTCTTAATAATGAAAATTTATAATAATTTTTATATGATGAAATGTAGGTGTGAGTTACTAATAAATTAGAATATATGCAATTGAAGTATTACCTTAAAATGAATATTTATATGACAAAAAGTATTTATGATTTCTTTCAATGTAAGTCAATTACGGAAGCATGAAAAAATTATTTGAGAAATATAAATAGAAAATGAATAATTAATTAACAATTATATACATATATATGGAAAAGAATATTGTACCAACTGAAATTAATCTAAAATTTCTAATGTCATAACAATTTATCACTATATCAAAAGGCTACACTTAGTAAAAACTAATTAATTTCTGCCATAACATGTTAGAGAAGATGAATTTTGCAAGTGATTTTTGCCCCAACTTATCTTGTTGTGATAATCGCTAGAATCTCAATTTACTGTGAGTATTGTTTTATAATAGATTTTTCTTGATTTATCAAGTCAACTAAATATACAAGTTATGTTGCATATTCATTTTATTTTCTATATGTTTGCTGAAAATTTTATGAGCCGGTATTCATGTACTTTATGTTTTATAAAAAAAATATAATCTGTACTCATTAAAAATTTAAGTTAGTGATCTTTTAATATGTCATACATTTTTAAAGACTTATAAAAAATTATTTTAGTCAAAATGTGCAATGAAAATTTTAGCAATAACATAAAAATTTACAAGTTATACATTAAATATGAAGAAACTAATATTGATATTAGATAGTTGATTTTCTTGCCTTGCAAATATTATTGCTTTATATTTTAGTGAGATAATAATATGATTTCAAAAATTAATAAACTATGATACTAAATTACTAACCCATTATATTTCTATCTATTAGGATTAACACTTGATTTGTCTATACTATATTTCTATATGTTATGATTAACAATTAATTTATAAATTAAATTGTGTGATTTTAATAGTATATTAAATGTTTTTTAACATTGCATTAAGAATGATAGTTAAGTGACCTTAGGAAAAAAATGATAGTTGTGTAACTATCTATGAAATTTACCGACACTAGAATTACTATCTCAAAAGCTATATATCGAAGATCAAAATTTGGGTGAGTATCTCGCGGCTGATGCTCAATGGATAATGCTCAAATTCAATAGATCAAATACTTATGAATATTGATTTTTTTTCAAATTCATTATATTTAAATTCTTACTGCAAATATTATTGTACTTTTACGTAGCATATTGCACTAATGTGAAAGCAAAGGTCATTTATCATTTGTTATTTATAAACATTATGCTACAAACTTTCTTAGTTTTTTATTTTAGTTGATATAAACGGGCAATGAGTTCAATCATGTTTATATTTATATTGTAACTCCAATTTAGAATATTGTAGATCTTTTGGTGCAATAATTATTTTGATCTACTTTGTATAATATAAAGGATAAAGATGAATAAGATTAATATCTCATTGTACTGATGAACATGAGGGGTTAAGTATTAGTTGAACGTTCTAAGATGGGAGGGAATTCAATTTCGATAGTGATTAATATTTATAATTTCATTCAAATTAAGTAAATTGAGATAGTATGATAGGGTTGATCAAAAATAGAGTTGAAGAGTGAATATTCAAACCTATGAAGGACTAAACCATTTATTCAAAAAAATAATATACAATAAGATTCATTAATATTTGTTGGTCCATTATCATAAGAGAATAAGTTAACATTATGAAATCGTGCAAACAAGTTAGGAGAGGGAAAAATGACTATTATTGAGACTTTGCTCAAAGTCGTGCAAAGGAATACAAAATTTATTTTGAAAGAAAAATCTATTAAGAATGAAAAGAGAAGGGAAAACTTCTTTCTTCCTTTTAACAAGAGGGTGCAAATTAAAATATTTAATATAAAAGAATTTAAATTTCAAGATAAAATTTTACAGAGAAGCCTCGTGTGCATAACTCTAAAACGTATCTTTCATTAGTTCTTTGTTTTTCTAACCAAGTTTAGAACTAAGTCACTTAACTAATACTAATAATTATGTTATATATGCATTTTCTTTTGTAATTATATTTTTTTTTACAAAATAAATCAATATAAATCACAATATTATCTAATATTCTCAAATAATTATATTATAATATAATATTATTTATACGCGGATACTAACTTTCGAAAAGAAATGTTTAAGTTTTATGTAATTAATGATATTAAGTTTAATATTTTAATAGTTATTTTTCGTATTGCATAAATTTATTAATTTCAAATATGTGAACGATCTTGAATAAATTTTTTATTATATAAAATCAATAGGATAATAATTTCTATAATTAATTTCCTTTAATATCGACCACGCATCGCGCGGGTACTAATACTAGTCTTAATTAAATAATAAAATAAAGATAGACAAGTGTATCACATAATATTATAATATTACTAAGTTAAAAAAAATTAAAGTCGCTCTAATAACTGAAGATAATTGTTCGACAATTGTATTACGTAATTATTTCAACAATTATTACAATTATTCGATAATTGCATTAGTTATTCTAATAATTATTAAAATTATCCAACAACTTTGCACAGTTATGAACAATTTTGATAGTTATTGAGACAACATTTCTAGTTGTTGAGACAACTTTTATAGTTATTTGTTACTTTTAACTAATTTTTAAAACTTGAAGGGCCCACTTAATTGACAAACTTATTTGTCACTTTTAATTCAAAATTCATTTTTTCTTATCGTGCATCATGACATAAAGCAGTTTCAACTTATCGAGTACATGATTTGGGATAGAAATGTGTGGAGGAAGCGGATTAAGATGCAAGGATAGTAGGAAGGGGGTGTCATGTAGTAGATAGAAGGATTTTGTTTTGTTATTTGTGGTAGTAGCTATATTATTAGTCTTATTTAAAAGTGATAATGTTTCAATTACTACTTGGTGGGAGTTGTTTGTGTTATTGGTGGGTGTGATAATTTCTATTGTGTCTTGTTTCTTTACTATTTTTTTCTAGACTATTTTATTTTGAGTCGAGGGTTTATTAAAAACAGTTTTTCTATCTCACCTCTGAGGTAATAGAATAGACTGCGTACACTTACCGTCTTCAAACCCCACTTGGTGGGAACATAATAGGTATGTTGTTGTTGTTGTTTCGAGTTAAATTGTTAAACATACATCTTAATGACTAAAGCATCGGGCAAAAATCATTTACTCAACTCAACTTTGATTCAAAAATCACTCGCTCCTCAACTTTAAAAAATAATTCCCCCCCCCCCCCCCATATTTTATGCAATGCCTATTCTATTCTTGCCATTTTCAATCCTCCATTTATGTAATATTTTTAATATGATATATATTATTTTATTTTTAACATATATGTATATATATAGAGAGAGATTTTTAATTTTATTAACATTATACGTAGAATAATTATTTTATAATTTGTTGCAAAATTTAATGATTATTTTCAAAGTTATATGCATTATGTATATATTATTATAAAAATCCTCATAGTGATTTTTTAATTTTGACACATTTTAATTATTTTATCCCTCTCCGTAGTTATTTTATCGTATTTATAGCTGGCAGATGTGGTGGCACGAGGTGGTTAATTGAGAAGTATGAGAGTTTTTTATTTTGAAAGATTTTGAAGTTAGTATAACTGACTTAAGTCAAATTTGATGATATAGCCGTATGAGAATTCTGACAGTTCCTTGGCTATGGAATGTGACCTTGGGTTGATAGGACCTTTCATTCAGATCCCGAGGTGTTCGGGTAAATTTTGAGTAGATAGTTGAAAAGTAGAAAGTTTGCGACGGAAGTTTGATGTTGTTAACATTTGATTCAAATGTTCTTGTTCTATGATTTGACGATTTCATTGAGTCCAGAATGTCATTTTCAGTTGGATAGCATATTTTATTTGTGTTCACGGGATTTTGAATGAGTTTCGAGAGTCATTTTTGAGTTTAATATGTTGGTTGTTATTGTTGGTGGATTGATGATGTCTGGTGCAATTGCTTCTGCGAACCTTTGTTGCACCGGCAGGGTCGCTCATGTGGTTAAAGGTCTTATTATAAGACCCTGCAAAATCCTAAGCTCAACTCGATCTTTTAAGCTTGTTAAGAGAACCCAGACTTATAAAATTCTAACTAAGTATTCAGACTTAGTATTATTTTGGCCTTCGTAAGTTGGCAACTCTACTTTGCAGCCTCTATGGCCTTAAAATGTCAATCTTTAGGTTGATTCATGATCAGGAATGTCAGTAGGTGTTCCCGAACGAGTTTCATATTTTTCGGACCTTGTTTAAACTCCTTTTGGGAATCCAAAACAGTGAATCGATGGGATCTCGCCGTGTCGGCCATTGCGTCGATCAATATTTTTGCTTGGCTTTCAGTGGCAAATTTCAGTAAACCGACGTGGACTCGACGCGGCGCATTGGCCATTGTGTTGATGCCAACGACATGACGCGTCGATCTGCACATCGACAGTTTGGTTTTCAGTCATTAAAAGTTGCGTCCTTAGGGGTATTTGGGTCTTTTCCCACGTCCTTCAGCCCCCAAAACACGAAATTTAGCCTTCTAATTGCAACATACACTCATTATTTCACGAATTGCTCAAGAACCAAAACCTTAGGTGATTGAATTTCAAATTCAAGGCTCAAGATTCCACCATTAATCTTCAAGAATTTAGCAACCAAGGTATGTGAAGTGTTCATCCAAGGGTTCCTTCCACCCTTGGAGTCCAAAAAACTCTTTTAAACCTCAAGTAGTTTGATTTTATGATTGGAATTTATGTGTATTCATGATTATTATTTGAATTAGGTTCCTATTTCATAATTTATTATACGTTTCATGTGGAATTGATTATTATGTGTGTAGATTCGTGTGAATCCATGATTAAACCCTTGAAATTGTGAAATTTGAATTGAATCATGATGCTCACATGTTGTTTAGTATTATGTGCATATACTATGCCCTGCAAGTGTTTAATAAAATGCCTCTATAGATACATTATGAACAATTGTGCATTTTGATGCTATGCAAGATCATGTGATGCTTTACTTTTCATGCTATCGAGTCATGGGGGTATTTAATATTTGATAATTTAGCTATTTATCTAGAGCCAGTGTCAGTTACAGAATAATCTCAGTAATGCGCCGATCAGTAGAATTCAGTCACGTTACAATCAGTAGTACTCTCAGTAAGTTACAAGACTCAGAAAAAACTCAGTAGACTCAGTAGACTCAGTATCATGTCCAGTCTAGTTCAGTATTCGGTTCAGACCTCAGTAAACTCAGTCAACTAACAGAATTCAGTAGTATTCCGTCAGTCAATGAAACTCAAAAAACTCAATAAAATTTCAGTCAAGCCTAGTACGAACTAGGAAAATCAGTTTAGTGTCTATTCAGTTGGGAGTAGGATTCAGCACTGAGCTAGCCCAGGGATGGGGGCATTCCTGCCAGCAGAGGGTTTGACCTTTATTAGCAATCCCTGCGTTACAGAACTACGTAGTCAGCGTAGGTTGAGATATCTTTCTGCCAGATATTATGAGGGTTGATATATCTCATTCGAGTTTTCCTACCAGCGAAGGCTGACGAAAGAGCTTCCTATCAGAGAGAGTTAACTCACAACTTGTCTTTACCTGTGGCACGGTATTGACACCCTTCCAACTGGGATTACAGGTTGGACCCCAATCTATTCAGAAAGGGGCATGTCTGGTAGATGATTACCTCCCACAGTCTCAGTTTCAGATTCAGACTCAGTACAAAACTCAATTTAGTTCTACATATTCAGGACTGTCATACACAGTTACTCAGTTCAGTACGAAACTCAGTATAGTTTCACAGGATCAAGACTGTCAGATACAATCACTCAGTTATCAGCTACACAGTATCAGTAAATTCAGATATCAGTTAATAAATATTCAAACTCAGTATTCAGTGTAATCACGATCTCAGTTACAATTTACGTATTCATGTATGTTCTTTCATTCAGTTATACTCATGTCATTCAGCTAGTATTGTTCATGCATATGAACCCATGCATTTCAGCCTACCTCAATTAGCATACCTGTACATTCAAAGTACTGACACATACCTTTTTTTATTGCTATGATATTTTATATCATAGGTTCAGACACGCGGGCTCCCGATCATACTTAGCAGTTCAAATATTCAGCTGACAAAGTTAGTAGTGAGTCCTCTTAGTTCGAGGACATGATGATTATTTTAATAGTTCAGCTTATTTCAATAGTTTGGAGTTAATTGGGGACTTGTCTTATCAACTCCATAGATCAGACAGTTTAGAGGCTTTTTCAGACTAGAGTATTTTCAGATAGAAGTTTCAGTTTTGGTATTGTTATACTTTATTCAGTTTTAATTCAGTATTGAACCTTATGATAAGTTTTCACCTAATTTTAGCATATTACAGTATTATTATTCAGTTATTACAGTAGGCACCAGTCATGGGTTAGCTTGTGATCCTTCGGGATTATGAGCACCGTGTAGTATCCGGGGTACAGACTCGGGGCATTACAAACTTGGTATCAGATCTTAAGGTTCAACAGAGTCCAAGGAAGTCTAAAAGCCGTATCTAGTAGAGTCTTGTGCATAGGTGTGTAGCGCACCACACTTATGGACAGGAGACTACGAGATGTTTTAGGAAAAGTTTCCCTTCTTTCAATACTCATATCAGGTGATTGAGCATGAGCTGCAGTTAAACTCTTTGTCTAATCCAAGTTTCTCTTCCATTTACAGAATATGCGTCCAAAGAGGACTAAGGGAAGAGAAACAGGAGACCAGCCAGAACCCTAACCCGTCCAGCCGATCCTCTAGACGAATATGTCTACCACGTTGAGTTCAGAGCAGATTTCACCACCCTAGCTCATTCTGTGGCAACCCAAAATGAACGTCCAACTACTATTCCGGCCAACCCAGTGGCCAATACTGCTGCTGCCAGGATTCGGGATTTCACCCGAATGAACCATCCATCTTTTACTGGGTCTAAATCAGATGAGGACCCTCAGGAATTTCTTGACCAGGTGTAGAAAGTTACAGATATTATGTGAGTGATTGCTGTTGAGAACGCTGAGTTGTCTGCATATCAGTTACAGGATGTGGCACACTCGTGGTTTAAACAGTGGAAAGTAGAAAGAGCCACAGATGTTGGGCCCATAGAATATGAGAAGTTTGTTGTTTCTTTTCTAGATAGGTTCTTCCCGCTAGAGTTGAGGGAAGCGAAGATTTTGGAGTTTATAAATCTGAAGCAGGGCAACATGACGGTACAAGAGTATTCTCTTAAGTTTACTCAATTATCCAGATACGCTACTCATGTGGTAGCAGATAGCAGATCTAAGATGAGTAAGTTTATGTCTGGCGTGTCTAATAGTGTGGTCAAAGAGTGTAGGACCGCAATATTGATTAAAGAAATGAACATATCTAGGCTTATGGTCCATGCTCAGCAGATAGAGGAGGCTAAGAATAAAGAGAAAGAGAGAGAGAATAAGAGAGCGAGAATAGGTAGTTTCAACTTCGCTCAGCCTAAGTCAGAGGGTGGGAATCGTTCTCAGTTTCACCCAAAATCCTCAGTTCTAACTCCGTCCTTAACCAGTGCTCCTGTGTTGAAATTTAGAGATGGCAATAAAGATAGGGCGTCAGGCCCTACACCCCAGGGTAGTGCTAGCAGTGCCCGAACCAATCCTCTTTATCAAAAGTGTGGCAGAAACCACCAGGGTATCTGTAGAGCTGGCAGTGATATGTGTTTTGTATGTGGCAATCCAGGCCACAAGGTCAGACAGTGTCCTCAGGTGGGTTCGCAAAGTCAGCATAATCGTCTCCCAGCTCAGTCCGGTTGCCCGAATCAGCAGGGTGCTGCATCCAGTGCCATCAGTGGGCAGCGCCCAAACAAACTCTACACACTTCAGTCCCGACAGGATCAAGAGAGTTCTCCTGATGTGGTCACTAATACGTTACAAGTTTATCATTTACATATTTATGCTTTGCTAGACCCATGAAATTCTTTGTTCTTTGTTACTCCTTATATAGTTGTTGACTTCGGAGTTAGTCTCGAAATCCTAGCAGAGCGTTTCTCAGTATCTACCCCAGTGGGTAAATCTATCATAGCCCAGCGGGTATACAGGAACTGTTCGGTTATGGTATCTCAGAAAGTCACTTCAACAGACTTAGTTGAATTAGAGATGACTGATTTTGATGTCATTCTCGGCATGGATTGGATTTATTTCTGTTATGCCTCATTCGACTGCAGAAATAGAATTGTCCAGTTTTAGTTTTCGAATGAACCCATCTTTGAGTGGAGGGGTAGTACTTCAGCACTTAGGGGTCAACTTATTTCTTACCTTCGGGCGAGAAAAATGACATCTAAGGGATGTGTCTACCATCTTGTTCAAGTCCAAGACTCTAGTTCATAACCCCCTAACCTTAAATCAGTGTCAGTAGTATGTGAATTTCCTGATGTGTTTCTCGAAGATCTTCCCGGAGTTCCCCCCGAAAGGGAAATCGACTTTGGAATAAACCTTCTTCTAGATACTCAGCCCATATCTATTCTGCTATACAGAATGGCTCCAGCAGAACTCAGAGAATTAAAAGAACAGTTAAAGAATCTCCTAGATAAGGGATTCATCAGACCGAGTGTGTCCCCGTGGGGTGCCCTAGTTTTATTCGTGCATAAGAAAGACGGTTCTTTCAGAATATGTATTGACTACCGTCAGCTAAATAAAGTCATGGTCAAGAACAAGTATCCACTTCCCAAAATCAATGACTTGTTTGACCAACTTCAGGGTGCCAGTTACTTCTCCAAGATAGACCTCAGATCAGGATATCATCAGCTCAGGGTCAGGGAATGTGACATCCCAAAAACAGCCTTTAGAACTCGGTATGGTTACTTCAATTCTTAGTCATGTCATTTGGTCTTACCAACGCCCCAGTAGCTTTTATGGACTTGATGAACCGTGTGTTCAAGCAGTACTTGGACATGTTCATCATAGTCTTCATAGATAAAATTCTTGTCTACTCCTGCAGTGAGCATGATCATGCAGACTATCTCAGAATAGTATTGCAGACTCTCAAAAGTCATCAGTTATTCGTCAAATTCAGTAAGTGTGAATTTTGGCTAAGGTCAGTAACCTTTCTTGGCCATATCATTTTCGGTGATGGCATTAGAGTTGATCCCTGAAAGACCAAAGTAGTGAGAAACTGTCCTAGACCCATCTCTCCATCAGATATCAGGATTTTCTTAATCTTAGCTGGCTATTACCGAAGGTTTGTTGAGGGATTTTCATCTATTGCATCCCCTATATCCAGATTGACTTAGAAGAAAGTTAAATTCCAGTGGTCAGATTCTTGTGAAAAGAGTTTTCAGGAGTTAAAGATTCAACTCACTACAGCTCCAGTTTAAACCCTACCAGATAGTTAAGATGGGTTTTTGGTATATTATGATGCCTCCAGAGTCGGTTTGGGGTGTATTTTGATGCAGAAAGGTAAGGTCATAGCCTACGCCTCTAGACAGCTTAAGCCTTATGAAAAGAACTATCCTACTCATGATCTTGAGTTAGCAACAGTAGTGTTTGCCTTAAAGATTTGGAGGCACTATTTGTATGGGTTGCACATTGATGTGTTAACTGACCATAAGAGCTTACACTATGTGTTCTCTCAAAAAGATTTAAACCTCCGTCAGAGAAGGTGCTTGGAGTTGTTAAAAGACTACGACCTGAGCGTCCTGTATCATTCGGGTAAAGCCAATGTAGTGGATGATTCTCTCAGTAGGATGTCTATAGGTAGTGTTGCTCATGTGGAAGATGGTAAGAAGAAGTTAGCTCAGGAAGTTCATCAGCTTGCCCGACTAGGTGTTTGCTTAGTCGATTCAGCAGAAGGTAATGTAAGGGTGCAGAGTAGTTCAGAATTACCCCTGGTTTTTGAGGTAAAGGAAAAACAGGATAGGGATCTCAGTCTAGTCAAGTTGAAGGAATCAGTCAGAGATAAAAAAGTAGAGGTCTTCTTCCAAGAGGGATATAGTGTGTTGCGCTGCCAGGGTCGGCTATGTGTGCCTGGTGTAGATGACTTAAGACAGCGAATTCTTGCAGAATTGCATGGTGTGCGCTACTCTATTTATTCAGGGGCCACTAAGATGTACCGTGATTTGTGGGAGATCTATTAGTGGAGTGAGATGAAGAAAAACATTGTAGAGTTTGTGGCTAAGTGCTTAACAGGTCAGCAGGTTAAGATCGAGCATCAAAAATCAAATGGGTCTATGTAGGAGTTCAGTATTCTTACCTGGAAATGAGAAAAAGTGAACATGGACTTTGTGATGGGTTTGCCTCGTACTCGTCGCCAGCATGTTTCAGTTTAGGTCATTATAGACAGGATGACCAAATCAGCTCATTTCCTACCAGTCCATACCTCTTACTCAACCGAGGATTATGACAAACTCTATATCAGGAAGTTGATATGATTGCACGGTGTATCATTATCCATTATCTCAGATAGAGGTACCCGAGTTCACCTCAGTACATCCTTTAATCCTTAGATAGATGGTCAAGCAGAAAGGACCATTCAGACTTTAGAAGATTTGTTGCGAGCGTGTGTGATAGACTTTAAAGGTAGTTGGGATAACCACTTTCCTTTGATTTAATTTTCATATAACAACAACTATTATTCCAGCATTCAGATAGCTCCGTTTCAGGCACTTTATGAGAGGAGGTGTAGATCTCTCATTGGTTGGTTTGAAGTGGGTGAAGCCGCAGTGGTAGGGCCTGACTTGGTATTTGATACCATAGAGAAAGTTCAGTTGATCAGGAAAAGTCTTAAGACAGCTCAGAGCCGACAGAAATCGTACGCAGATGTACACAGAAAGGATCTCGAGTTCGAAATTGGTGATTTTGTGTATTTGAAAATCTCTTCTTTGAAAGGAGTGAAGAGGTTTGGCAAGAAGGGGAAACTCAGTCCCCCGATATGATGGCTCTTACCGAATTCTCAGTCGTTTTGGAAAGGTAGCTTACGAGCTTGAGTTGCCTTCAAACTTAGCTTCAGTGCATCCAGTGTTCCATGTCTCTTTGCTTAAGAAATGCATAGGAGACCCAGCAGTCATAGTCCCTATAGAGGGCAAAGATATTCAGAACATCCTCTCTTATGAAGAGATCCCAGTTGAAATCCTTGATTATCAGACTCACAGACTGAGGAATAAAGAAATCCCTCTAGTCAAAGTACTTTGGCGGAATCAGTCCATTGAGGGAGTTACTTGGAAAGCAGAAGTAGACATGCGGACCAAGTATCCTCACCTTTTCTCTGCAAACTCAAACTCATCCCAAGGTAACAATTTTCCTTTGAATTTACCCAGCTTCATGTTCAGATATAGCTACCAACTTGGTATCAATTAACGTTGCATACTCAGTCATGCATTCACGAATCAATTCAGTCATGTACTCTTGCATCAGATATGCATGTTTAGTATATAAGCTCAGCATATCAGTAATCCCAGTCATGCATTCATGAATTATGTTCAGCTATGTACTTATGCATCAGATATGCATGTTTAGTATGATAATTCAGTATATCAGTAATTTCAGTCATGAAATCATGCTTCAGTTGTGCATGTCTAGTGTCTAAATCCAGTCTATCAGTATTCTCGATTTAATCAGTCTCATTTGAGTACATATGTTCCCAAGGGGGAGATATTGTAAGACCCCGCAGAATACTAAGCTCAACTCAGCCTTTTAAGCTTGCTGAGGGGTCCCAGACTTAGAAAATTCTAGCTAAGTATTCAGACTTAGTATAATTTTGGCCTTCATAAGTTGGAAACTCTATTTCGCGGCCTCTATGGCCTTAAAATGTCAATCTTTAGGTTGATTCATGATTAGGAATGTTAGTAGGTGTTTCCGGACGAGTTTCATATTTTTCAAACCTCGTTTGAACCATGTTTAGGAATCCAAAATAGTGAATGGACGCGATCTCAGTACGGCGCATCGGCTATCGTGTCGATTAATATTTTTCCTTGGCTCCCAATGGCAAATTTTAGTGAACCGACGTGGACTCGAGACTCGGTATGAAACTCAGTATAGTTTCACAGGATCAAAACTGTCAGATATAGTCACTCAGTTATCAGCTACACAATATCAGTAAATTTAGATATCAGTTAATCAGTATTCAGACTTAGTATTCAGTATTATCACGATCTCAGTTACAGTTTACGTATTCATGCATGTACTTTCATCGAGTTATACTCATGTCATTCAGTCAGTATTGTTCATGCATATGAACCCATGCATTTCAGCCTACCTCACTTAGCATATCAGTAAATTCAAAGTACTGACGCATACCTTTCTTTTGCGCTATGCTATTTTATATCATAGGTTCAGACACGCAGGCTCTCGATCATACTTAGCAGTTCATATATTCAGCTGACAGAGTTAGTGGTGAGTTCTCTTTGTTCAAGGACATGATGATTATTTCAGTAGTTCAGCTTATTTCAGTAGTTCAGAGTTAGTTGGGGACTTGTCCCATCAACTCCATATTTCAGATAGTTTAGAGGCTTTTTTAGACTAGAGTATTTTCAGACAGATGTTTCAGTTTTGGTATTTTTATAACTTATTCAGTTTTAATTCAGTATTGAACCTTATGGCAAGTTTCCGCCTAATTTTCGCATATTACAGTATCATTATTTAGTTATTGCAGCAGGTACCAGTTATGGATTAGCTTGTGCTCCTTCGGAATTATGAGAACCGTGTAGCATCCGGAGTATAGACTCGGGGCATTACACTTATCTATAAAGTGGGGCTAGGTCGGAATCGCCCACTATTGTAGAGGCTCGTTTGCAACGGCGGAGCTGCAGCTGCGACGTTTTGTCGCGCCTGTGAAGGACGCATGACTAGTTAATGACTTTGACTATTGCAGAAGATTCACTGTACCTGTGGCATCGCAGCTGCGATCAGATTTCTATAGATGCGTAAATCACTATAGGATAAACAGTGGGTTATTCCTTATTTTACATTTCTCACTTTTCTTCTTTCGATATATAAGTTAAGGGGGAGTTTGATTTTTAAAGTAACGTTGGGGGTTGTAAATGATTTTCACTCCTAAATAATATTTTTGTAGAGTTTTATAGCAGAAATACTAATTAAGTGGTCGGCCATTAAAAATCACAATTTTTTTAGAGTTGGAATTGAATTTATGTTTGGCCGTGAATATGAATTTTTATTTTTTAAAATTATTTGATTTTACTTATTTCACTTTTTCAAATATACTTCAAATTATATTTGAAATTCTCATGGTCAAACACCAACTTGAAGTCGTGTTTGGAACAAAAAAAATCAAAAAAGGAAAACATTCATATGATCAAACGACCACTTAGTATCAGTTATTGGTTAAACACATTTTAGTTATCAGGCTTGAAAATTTCATACGTGAAATATCACAATCATTCTGATAGGCAAAGAGAAGAATTGATAGTTAAGTTGTGTTTTGAATTTTGATAAATAATTAATAATAGTTCAAGTAATAAACACACATACATGACAGTTCAGATATGAAAGTTAAAAAATGAGACATTTATTAAAGTTTTGTTTTGACCTTTTCACTCTTCTCTTTTGATTTTTATTGGATTTGCATTTTGTTTATCCTTCTCCTCTCTCTTGAAAATTATAACCTTATCGTTAATATGTGCTCCTTCATTCTTAATTAGATTTGATAGAAAGTATTCTACCTAAAGTAATGCTTTCTGATGTGAATTTAAATTAGTCAAAACTCAA
Organism: Capsicum pubescens; assembly: GCA_030864215.1. NCBI lineage: Eukaryota > Viridiplantae > Streptophyta > Magnoliopsida > Solanales > Solanaceae > Capsicum > Capsicum pubescens. The sequence continues at coordinate 281,351,693 of CM061549.1, forward strand.
AGTGGATATCTATTCTTAAACCTTTATCACCTACTTTGTTTATTATTTCAGCTGAAGTGTTAGCAAGAAGTTTAAATGAGTTATTTGAGGATCCAGATTTTAGAGGATATGGAATGCCTAAGTAGAGTTCGAATATTAATCACTTATCATATACTGATGATACTATTTTATTTTGCTCTGGACATGCAACATCAATTAAGAAAATGATGGTAGTTTTGAGAAGATATGAATTCACCTCGGGTCAAATGATTAATCTTGATAAAATTTTCTTTTATTTGCATGATAAGACTCCTATAGGTGTGGTCAATAATATAAAGAGGATAACTAGGATAAACCAAGGTAAGTTTCCATTCACTTACTTGGGTTGTCCTATTTTCTATGGTAGAAAGAATAAGGCACATTATGAGGAGTTGATGAAGAAGGTGATGAAGAGGTTAAATTCATGGCAAAATAGACTTCTGTCTTATGGGGGGAGGTACATTCTTATTGCACATGTGCTACAGTCTATGCCCATATATATTCTATCTGCTATGAACCCTCTTGTGAGTGTAATTAATCAATTACACAAGATTTTTGCAAAGTTCTTTTGGGGGAATGCTACTGGTTCAAAAAATAAACATTGGGTTTCTTGGGACCTTATGTGTTACCCCAAAAATGAGGGAGCCCTGGGTTTTAGATCTTTATATGATATGTCGAGGGCACTTTTTGCAAAATTGTGGTGGAGTTTTAGAGCTTCCACCTCCTCCATGTGGAGTTTATATATGTGAATAAGTAGCAAAAAGTTTCATACTTTACTGACTAAAGGAATTAGAGCATATCATGTATGGAGGAAAATAATTTCTATAAGAGAGGAGGTAGATCATCTAATATGGTGACAGGTTAGAGTTGGAAACTCAAGTTTTTGGTATGATAATTGGAATAAACAGGGTGCATTGTATTATGCGGAAGGAGAGACTTTTAAGGATGAAAAAATAGAGGTGAATACGTTCATCAGAAATGGAGAATGGGATAGGCAGAGGTTGTTATTAGTTTTATCTGAAGAGATTATGGAATTGATAATTCAGATAGTAAAGCCTATTATTGAGGGACACCATAATGATAGACCATGGTGGATGGGAAGTACAATTGGCCAATTTACTGTGAAATCTGCCTGGGAGTTAATCAGGAAGAAAAAGGAGAAAATGAGGGATTATGATTTTATTTGGAATAAAGGTTTACCTTTCAAATACAATTTTTTCTTATGGAGAGTGTGGCTCAGAAGGATCCCTACAGATGATAATCTAAGAAGAATGATGATTCACTTGGTGTCAAGATGCTGGTGTTGTGAGGACAAAAAGGAGAAAACTATGTCACATGTATTACTAACAACCCCCATAGCTTTAAAGCTTTGGAGGCAGTTTGCGCATTTTGCAGGGATCAGAATGGACAATGTGCAACTTCAACAGATGATTGTGTCATGGTGGACAAAGGACTCAATACCAAAACTCAATAGCATCTGCAAAGCTATACCAACCATTATCATGTGAACCTTATGAAAAAGGAGAAACTCTATTAAACATGGAGGGTCCATTTCTTTTAAGGAAATGGTGTTACAGATCCAAGAAGTGATAAATAAATTGATCAAAACTCTGTATCCATGGATAAAACTGAAGAATTGGCTATGGCCAGAGGTTGTGGACACTATGAGTACATATAGGCCAAGACTTCATTATCACAAAGTGGTATGGAAGAAATAGGAGCGCCTACAATTAAAATGCAATACGGATGGTGCTTGTAGAAGGAACCCGGGGATGAGCTCATATGGTTTCTGCATAAGAGACGAAAGAGGTGATATTGTATATGCTAGAGCTAAAGGCTTGGGAATTGGTACAAATATAGAAGCTAAATCCATTGCTATTAAACAAGCCTTAGAGTACTGTCATGAGAATTTTTTTACAAAGTTTATCATAGAGACAGATTCTTTATTTATCAAAGAGACAGATTTTTTAAGTCTTAAGAAGATGGTTCTAAGGCAATGGAAAATTCCTTGGGAACATGTAGGTATTATTGAGGAGACTAATTTTCTAATACAGAAATTACATGTTACTCTTACTTATACATTTAGGGAAGGAAACTAAGTGGCCGATTCTTTGGCAAATGAAGTGATAGAGACACAAGAAATGTAAGAATATCACTCTTCTTAACAGTTAACAGTGAAAACAAGGAGGCTTCTAAACATTGATAAGGTTCAAATTCCACACATCAGAATCAAGACAAGGAGGATAGTTCAACAATAACCAACAGAGTAGCATGCATTTTTACAAACCTAACAGAGCGCAACAAGCAGCAACAACAATAGAGGAAAATAAAGAGCAAAGTAAAGAGAGTGTATCAGGCATGAAGAATCTTCAAATCTTCTAACTCAAAATCTGGGTGAACAGGTAGACTCAAGATCACCAGAAAACGGAGATGAGGGATTAGATTTGAACTCACGGAAGATAGAATTGTATGCACAACATAGTTCACCTGAGAGGAGTGAAGCAAAGAGTAAGTGTTCAGCTAAGATCGAATTCAGCTGGAACAAGAGGAATTGGAGCTTGGAGTTCCGGCAGCATCATTTATGGTGACAATTTAAAGGGAAAGTGGAGAATGAAATGTAATATTGTCCTAATCCTTTCTGTATTAGACAAGATGAAGTCTTTTCAGCTTCATTGTCTTATGGACCGAATTTTGGATCCGGTGGAATGTAAATTTGGGCTTTTGGCTCATTTTTAATAAAATGGTCTCAATAGGCCTAAAAAAAGGATATCCATTCTTAAGCCACCCACCCACCCCACAAATAAAAAGAATTAACCTTCTCAACAAAGGTACTGGTGGGGTGATAGGCATTTTTTATCCTTACTAGTTTAGGTGTACGCGCCTTGCACGTGTACCTCACTTTAATGAGCTCAAACATTACATTAAATAGGATATTGTTTAAATAATAAAGATGAATATAATAATTAAATTTAATATCTTTTGAGTATGTAAAGATGGAAAATTTATTTATTAAACCTAACTTTTACCAAAAATATTTTTAAAAGTCAATCGATATTCATCTACCATCTGTAAATTGCTACAAAATAATACAATAATAGAGACACCAAAATAATCTAATTAAATCTAATCTTTACACACAAAATTTTCTTAAAGTCGTCTAACACTCATCTATCACCTGTAAGCAATAACAAAATAATATGATAATAGAGATATCAAAATAATACAACTAAACCTAACCTTTACATAAGAAAATTCCTCAAAGCCGATCAACATTTATCTATCACCTGTAAACTGCAACAAAATAATACGATAAAAGTGATATCAAAACAATACATTAAACTTAAATTTTACAAGCAAAAATTTCTCAAAGTCAATCAAGATTCATCTACGAACTGTAGCCTACCACAAAATAACAAACTAATGGAGATATTACGATAATACAATTAAACCTAACTTTTACCTAAAAAAAAAATTCAAAGTCGACCCACATTCATCTAGCATTTGTAAATTAAAATAAAACAATATGATAATAAAGCTATGATAATAAAGCTATCAAAACAATACAATCAAACCTAACCTTTACGCAAGAAATTCTTCAAAGCCAATCGAGTTTCATCTACGACCTGTAAACTATAAGAAAATAATATAATATTGATCACAAAGCTTCAATTTTGATCCAACTAATTCTTGTCTGAGCGAAAATTTTGATCCTACAGAATAATTTTGAACGAAAATAAAGAAGATATCTATATATGTATATATATATATGTTGAATTCTATTATGCTAACAAAAATAGTGAAGAAATTGGCGGTTAGAAAATCAAACATCCACCAATCTAGACATGCAATCAAATCAAGTTAAGATGAGCATCAATCATATTCTCCCAATAGGCAAATCGATTTGTTCTCTAGTTTAATGTATATCTCAATATTTATAGAAGTATTTTCTTAATTAATAGAGTCCTATTTTAGGAGTATTTTTCTAATTGAACAGTAGAAAGGAAAATATTACTTAATTCCCCTACCATATAGTTTAGGAGTCCCATATATTTTAGAAACTAGTAGAAAGAAAAATATTAATTAATTCTACTACCATATATTTTAGGAGTCTCATATATTTTAGGAAGTCTAGTTGATTTAATAAAAAATAATTAAATAATAATTTTAAAAAAAAAAGTGAAAGGAGAGTTTTGTCTAAAGAAGAGTCTTTTCATGAAGAGCACAAATTTCAAATCACTTTTCTAAGGGTCCTCACACTTTTAATATTACTAGTTTAGATATACGCGTCTCGCGCGTGTATCTCAATTTAGTGAGTTTAATTTTACAAAATCATTCAAAATATAAAAAGCAAGGCAGAGTTTCAAAATATTTATTTCATTTTTTGTTTGTTAGCATCTTGACATTAGGATGACTTTTAGTTATTATCCAAAGTAGAAATTAGTCAATCGAAAAGCATATATATTAGTTTAAACACAAGAAAATTTATAAAGAAGAGTATATTCTCTTTAGTCCTTCCTCGAGCCGTTCTCTATCACCTCTTCTCTCTTTCTGTAATCTTCTTAATCTCTTCTTTCATCTTCTCTAATTTCATATCAACACAATTATCCTTTTGTTTGGATTGTTTAGGTTTGTCAGCTTCTTCAGAAGATTCCTCAACTAATCCGTTCAACCCAATTAATTTCTCAATAATTTTTGATATTTTGAGAAGATTTCTCAAAAGATATTTTTGTCAATTAACATTTATATTTAGGATTTTATAATAGTAGGTAGATAGATTAAACTCGATTTAGCATGAATAATGTACTTGATCTACTTTCAAACTTAATTAGTAAGCTCAGAATTGAAAGATTCGACTATAATCCTAAATTTATATGTTCACTTATGCATATCAAGATTCAACACTTACTAAACCCTTATATTTAGAACTCAACTAACAACTTTAATTAAAGATTCAACTATAATAATAAAGAAATACTTAAATAACATAACTAAAATAAATCCACAGTTAAGCAAAGGAAGGAAAAAAAGAAGAAGACAAACCTTTGATGTTTTTGACTACTTCATTCAGTGACGACTTGCTTATTTCTTTCAATTTTTGATAAAAAAATTCTATTGAAAAAGAAACACGAGAGATTATCAAAAAAGAAGAATTCATTGTCTTATTAATTATTTAATCATAATTTATATATAATCTCTAAAGTTATTAACGAAAAGGAATAAAGAAAGATGGACAAGATGATAATAATGAATACACACAAAAAAAGACAACTTGAATTAATAACAAAATAAAAAGAAAAAGTAGAAGTAGAGGTATGCTTCTAGTAGTTTTTTATCCAAAATATTAGTTAAATAGAATTATACACTTTTTTTTTTATATATAAGGTAAAATTTTAATTGATTTAGAAGTGTTAAACATTATGAATTCTTACTTAAATTAAATAGTCAAACCAAAAAAAAGTTATAACTAAAATTAATTGTTAACACAATTTTGATGGAAGATGGGAAGGATTTTTTGAGTTTTTATTATTATATTATTTTTTTTGTTTCACGTTTAGGGGTGGAATTTTTTTTAATCACAATTTTTTTTTAATTATATTTTCCTTTTTAGTTTCACACGTTGTATTACTATTTTTTTATGGAAGGAAAATCTTATTGCATTTTTATTTTTTGGTTTCTGAATATGATTAGGTTTTGTAGATAGTAGAAAAGAAATTATATTTTTGTGAGGAAAGGTTTTATTTTTTTAGGTAATATAGTTAATATTTAATATTATTTAAATGATAAAAAAAAGGGGGGGAAAACGATTTTGTCTAAAGTGAAGTATTTTAATAAAGGGCAAAAAGTTCAAACAACATTTCTAAGACCCTTCACACTTTTAATATATTATAGATAGATTATATATATATATAGATTATAGATATAGATTACAGTTTATAGATTTAGTCTTGAGTTGAGTTATGGGTACGAAATGAGAAAAATTGGCTATTAAGCCTCTTCAGGTTTTCAATTAGCAAAATGGCCTACTGAGACAAGTTGACTATTAAGCCTCTTCAAGTTTTCAATTAGCAAAATGACCTACTTCTATTTTCTCATTGGTCGGATTGATAATTGATCTGTCCATATATAGGTGTCCGCCCCGAATCTGATACCCGAAACGCTACACGGTGCCCATGACCCCGAAGGACCACAAGCTAACCCATGACTGATATCTGTAAACTGAGCATTGAATAATAGTAATAATATCATAAATGCGGAAACATGAACTGAAAGGCCATAAGGTTCAATACTAGTACATAACCGAAAAATATGGTATAATAATACCAAAACAACTGAGATAATTGTCTGAACATACTGTAGTCTGAAAGCCTCTAAACTGTCTGAATAAGGAGTTGATGGGACATGTTTCCAACTACTGAAATAAACTGAAAACTGAAATAGTAATGTGATCATCATGTCCTCGAAGGATAAAGACTTACTACTAACTCTGATCGCTGAACTGGGATGTTACTGGTTCTCTGGAGCTCGGGCTTCTAAACTTATGGTATAAGACACCAGAGCGCAAATGCGCCAGTACTTTGAATGTACTAGTATGCAAGTGAGGTAGGCTGAATCCAATAGGTTTATATGCATGAACAATACTAATTGACTGACTAACATGAACGTGAGAATACATGCATGCATACGTAACTGTAACTGAGATCATGATAGGACTGAATAATGAGTTCTGACTACTGAGTTTACTGACATTGACATCTGAGTCACTGATGAGTGAGAAACTGATACTGCATTACTGAATACTGAGGGTCTGATACTATGTTACCGATACATGGATAACTGTGTCTGACAATTCTGATTATGAAGAACTGGCCTGGTTGATTGTATCTGACAGACCTGAAGTTGAATGCTAATAACATAGGTTATGATAACTGATATAACTGATAACATGAGTGATTGTATCTGACAGTCCTGAATCTGATGGAACTAGCTGAGTTCCGTACTGTATCTGAGTAACTGAATCTGAGATCAGTCCTATCTAGCTGGTGATCTCTAAATCTGATGATACTGTTACTGATTGACCATAGTTAAGATCAGTCCTGTCTAGTGGGTAATCTCGGAGTCTATTTATAATGATAAGGAGTGATTGTATCTTACAGTCATATATCTATACTACTGAGCTGGATTGACTGTATCTGACAGTCCTGATTCTGTAACTGAAACTGTGAGATGTATTCATCTAACCGACATGCCCCATACTAAGATAACTGGGGTCCAACCTGTAACCCCAGCTGGAAGGGTGTCAGTACCGCGCTACTGGTAAAGACAACTGCTGTGGAGTCAGTCCTAATCTAGCGGGTGACCCCTGGGATCAGTCCTATACATTTAAATGCGCTAACGGGTGATCCCTGAGTATGTCAGTCCTATCTAACGGGTGACATCTCGTACCTACGCTGGCTACGTAGTTCTGGAACTTAGGGATTGCTTCTAGGGATCTCAGTCCTATCTAGCGGGTGAGTCCCCATCCCTAGGCTCGCTCGGTGCTGAATCCTACTCCCATCTGAAAGACACTGAACTGATTAACTGAACTGAGATGATTAACTGAACTGATGCTAGTAGTATTGTCTAGCGGAGCTAAACTGAATTTACTGAGTTCCATTGACTGACGGAATGTACTGAGTTCTGAGGACTGACTAAGAATACTGAAGTTACTGAGATTATTGAGCTACTAAAATTACTGAGATTTCTGAGATTTCCTGAGTCACATGACTGACTGAGTTCTATGGATCATAGCTTGACTGAGGAGATCGTGAAAATATGACATGGCTCTAGGCACACAGCTAAATGTTCGGGTACAAGTACCCCCAGGACTCGATGAGAAAAAACTGACATAGCATGGCTTACTTGAACACATGACCAACAACACAATTCATAATTCATATATTGAAGCACTTCATCCAACATGTGATATGCATAAGCTTGTACATATATGGGGATTTCATGATATCATACTAATTGGGCATTGTTCCTTCATCTAGGCATTTAATCATACACATGGTAGGCATAGCATATGTGGACAACCTTATACAACAATTAATCATCATGATTCATCTCTAATTTCATCATCCTAGGTTTTATTTATAGGTTCACATGAATATACATCTATACAAATCAATTCCATATAAATTGATCACCCAACATGGATTTGAATTCAATTGATCATTCTCAACATAAACAAAACAAACCCAACATGAAATTCATAAAGAAATCCATAAACTTAAACCTAAAGAAGAGATTCTCGGGCTTCATGGACGAAAGGAGTCCATGAATGAACACTACGCATACCTTAGTTCGTGATTTCGTGAAGATTGACAGTGAAACCTTCTTGAATTTAAATCCCCAATAGAAACCCTATCTTGTTCTTGAGAGAAACTTGAGAGAAACTAGTATATTTTGGGTGAAGAATGGCTAAATCACGTGTATTGGGTTTAAATAGGGGTAGAAAATTGACCCTTTTAACCCTTGGATGCGTCTTTAATTTCTGAGAAAAATTCCCGATTTTCATCCTTGGCGCGACGCGCCACTATCGCGCCAAGTCACTGGAAAGTGACAAATGGGAAATTGCACGGTGGTGTGACGCGAAGCTATCGCGTTGCCACCTTGTCTGTGACCTGGAAGTTTGGCGCGACGCACCACTATCGCGGAGCAACACTGGAAATTGAAAATTGTCATTTGAGCTATCTCTGCGACGCACTGAAGGCTCAGGTGATACTTTGTCTCACTAAAAAGGCTCTAACTCTTCACCCGGGTGTCGGATTTGGGCGAATTTGGTATCGATGGAAAGCTTATTCGATTTTCCACATGATAAAAAGTGAGAATCTTGAAAATACCATGTGTACAAAAGTGGATTCATCTTTCAAAGAAAGTTTCTAACATTCTTGGGAAACTTTTCAAGCTAGAAAAAGTACGGGGTATTACAATAGGTCGATCGATAATCGATCTGTCGGATTGATAATCGATCTATCAGATTGATAACCGATCTGTCTATTTATCAGTCGGATAGATAATAGATCTATCTAAAAAATGAATCATTTCCCTAAAAAAAACTTGTAATCTATTTAATTAAAAAGAAAATTTGAAAAGGTCATTCAACGAAAGATTTCGTACGAAATCGCCTTTGAAAGAGAGCCCTTTACTGCTAAATTGAAATTTCTGACACGCATTCGAATTAATGAGCCGCATAATGATATCGTCTATGGGTGGAAAACTTGATCCGATAATTGTTTGATTATAAGGATATATTTAATTTGCCAAATTTTTTTTTATTTGATTATAATTGTTTAAGAAAAAAATGAAGAAATACAAAGGAGTAATTAATTATTGTTTGCAACTTAATTTAATTTATGAAAAAATGCAACAAAGGGTTTGTTGTTGTTGTAAACTACAACTACAAATAAAAATATGAATGAAACAATAATTTTTTATTGATAAACGATGTGGGTACAAATCTGTTCCTCCCTTGAGTCGTCTCTCTTGATTTTTTCCTTAATTCGAGGGCCATCAGTAGCGTATTTCTCGAATGTAGGAAAATTTGAGTATGAATTTCTCCGTAATTCGAGGGCCGTTAGTGACATATTTCTCGAACATAGAATTTTTTTGATTTGATCTCCATGGAAGGAAAATTTATAGATCTTCTTGATGTATTTGATTATCAAAAAGGGGGGATTTTGATTCTTCTTATATTTGATTATCAAGAAGAGAGAATTTTGATTCTTTTGTGATATTCCATGTATTTGATTATCAAGAAGAGAGGATTTTGATTCTTTTGTTATATTCTATGTATTTGGTTATCAAGAATAGAGATTTTGATTCTTTTGTGATATCCATGATGAGTCTATGAAATTATGAAATTATCTAGAGTTATTTAATTTCTTTATGAATATCTCATGAATTTGTGGATCTTGGAGATGCCTGGAGATTCGCCCCCTTTATATAGACGTAGTTTAATGTTTGAGTAGAGTAAAATAGCCCAAAACTCTAACAAAAATTAAACTCTTTTTGTAGAGTCCACAAAATTTCAATCTCTACGATTCTCATTACACATCAACCTTTAATGGTTGAATTAGGAGAGTACTCGTGCTAAAGTTGAAAATATGTGTGGAGTTCAGTAATTGTGTGAAATTGTGGATGAAATTGACATTTAAACCTAAATGTCTTATTATAAATCGAAATTTAAGTACCTCTCGAAACTATAAAATAAATAAAGGTATGTAAATTATCTATTGTTTCCTACATAAATTTGGAAAATAACTCGATAGTTTTTTTCCCTGCAATATTGTGTTGCATTTTACTAAAAGTTTTCACATATTTATTTTTTGGTGACTCGAATCTATAATTTTAAAATTGGAGACGAGAAATACTTACCATCCGAACGGTTGTCTTATGTTGCATTGCATATTTGTACGTGAAGAAATGATGTCCAATTTTTAGTATAGCTAGGCACCAAATTAGCTGAGGCACAATTTTCAAAATGTACCTCTATAAATAACTAAAACAAGGTACTCCATATCTAATAGGTGTTTGGCCATAAAAGGTTTGAGGTTTAAGTTTTAATTTAGAATTATATTATATATTTTTTTTATATTTTTTGTTTACCTAGGTGTTTGGCCATAAAAGTTTTGAGGTTTAAGTTTTAATTTGGAATTATATTATATATTTTTTTTATATTTTTTGTTTACCTCTTTGTAGGAGCTCCCACATTTTTATTCTTTTTACAACTTGAATTCACAGAGTTAAAATTTGAAAGCAGAAGAGCTTAACATTTGAGCAACCTCTTTAATATTGGAATTATAGTTTGTTTATGAAATATGAATAAAATTTAATTTTAATTTATGATGTGAAATTTCAAATTCTTGAAAAAAGTAGAATTTTAAATGCAATGGTGAAAAATAGATACATGTCACAGACTTGATACATTTTCTAAGAACTTGATGTAAGCCAAACCCTATTTTTCTTACCATTTTTTTTTCTCAGAAATCTTTGAGCTATTTTTATGTAAGTATTACTCACTTTTTAATCATTCTTTTATTAGCTTTTTATTCGGTATTCTATGTTTTTGTATTGAAGTTTGATTAGATTTAAATTTGTCCATTGCAAAGTCTATTTCTAAGAGTGGCGCTTCCAACAAAAAAAAAAATCCTTTTCTAGAGGTAGAACTCGAAATCTCTTGTTAAGACTAAATCTTTGTTTGTTTTTTACCTTTTACAAAGAGAAAAAGTAAAAGAGATAAAATCAAAGGAATGACCACTGGCTTCGGGTTAATTACTCTTTAATTATTATTGAATTCGAAATATTGACAACTTACTTCTGATTATTGTTTAATTACGAGGAGATATTTAATTTATGAAAAAATTATTTAGTTTTCGCGAATTTGGTAGTATTTATTTTGAAGTCTGACTGATCAATAATTAAATTAATATGAAAAAGTCTCACTTTGAAACTTTTATGTAATAAAGATAGAGAAGTAGGGAGTGATTATTGTTGGGTTCTATATGTATGTTGAATGGAAAATGGAGAAATCAAGTGAAAGAGAAAAATTGAGTTTACACCAAAATGGAAAGTGTACTCAAAATTGGAAAGTTTATTCTTTCTCCCACATTGGTGGAAGAAGAAAACTTTAAAGTGTTTATATTGTGAAACAGACTTCCACATGGATAAGTGAGACAAGAAAATAGAGATGCCTCGCACCGTCGTCGTCGCTCGCTCAACTTTGGATTTGAAAAATGATCGATCGATGAGATCTATCTTTTTGGACAAACTTTATTTGAATTCCGAACAATGCCAAGAGAAAACGAAGTAAATATTTTCTGTGTTTAATCTTCCATTTACGTATGTATATATGCATGCAGGAACTGATGCTACTGTTTTACGTGAGCAGTGATGCAGAACAGCTGCACTACTTTGAAAATGTTGCATTGTTTTAGAACTGATGCACTGTTTTCTGCTTTTTAACTGAACTGATGCACTGGTTGAACAAACAGATGCAACCATTCATCAAAAGACACACTGATTCATGGAAAGATATGACTGTTCAGGAAAGAATGCAATCTTTGATGAACAGTCATGAACTTAAAGCAAAGGTGCAACCTTTGGAGTGAACCATTGCCTCCTTTCTAAAGAGGCATCTTGTAGCTATAAATAACCTGGTTTTCATCCACAGGTTTGATATAGAAATTACAGAAATTTCAGATTATAAACTCTTCTTCTTCTCTTGAAAAAATTATTTTGTGTGATCATTAAATCGTTCAGTGCGTTCGTAGAATCCGCCTATTTGAGGTACCGCTATAGTCGGATTGAAGACCATTTTATCCTGGGAGGAAAAATTCCACAACCTCGATTACAGTGAGGGGAATTATTTCCTTAAGGAAATTCCGTGAATTCGGACGACTTGGCCTTATTCATTTCTACTTCATCTATTATTTCTGAAAAAAATAACTACACCTCTTGGAAAGATCATTTTGATCTTGTGTTGAGGGTATTGATATACTTCATTGTGTTCTTGTTTATAAACTTGAACTAGATGAAGTTGTTGTTCTGCTATACAAATTCTGCATACCCGAATATATTGTGGAAATAACAATTATCACTACACCTAAATTTTTAATGGTGAAATTAGGAGAGTACAATGTACTTTGTCCTAAAGTAGTTAGTCACTACTGAACTAGCTGAGGCAAAATATTCAAAATGTACCTCTATTATATATTTTACCAGAACAACAATCCAAAATATTCACTACCAAACATAAAACTAGGGCTAGTTTGGTAAGTACGATTAAATTATCTTGAGATTATAATTATTGGACTGTTTTATATTATATGAAAGGTGGTATAAAATAGTCACATGGTTGATGGGATGAGATAGATTATACCAAAATTAAGGAGTTGTTTGGTGTGAGGTATAATGTATAATATTTCCAGGACAAAATACAAAATTATTTCATTCCATGTTTGGTTGGAGGTACCAGTTAGTCCCAAGATTATTTATCCCACCATTTACTCCTTAGTGATGGAATAAGTTATCCCGTATAAATTGTGGGATAACTAATTTCGGAATAACTTGTTCTCAACCAAACGACTTTGGAATTAGCTTTATACCATCAACCAAACATGGTATAAAATTTATTAATATGATATTCCACCTTATACCTCCTACCAAACGTCCCGTTAAGGCTTGTTTGGTATGAGGGATAAGGTAACTTATCTCAAAATTAATTTTAGGATGAACTTATCCGATGTTTTATTAGAAATTGGGATAAAATTACGGAATAACTTATTACGAGATTATAATGTTATTTTTTTTCTTATATTAAAGGTGGAAAAACAATTCTGAAATAACTAATTTCGGAATAAGTTATTCCAAAATAACTTATTATCTTACCAAACGAGCCCTTACAAGTTACAACCTGTAGTCCTGGTGCTCTCTAGTACCGGAAAATTGTTTGTTTTCTTTTAAAAATGGGCCATTTTCATAAATCCCAACAGTTTAGTGTCTACCTAATTATATAACATCCCAATTGTTTTTATATTTACGTAAAATCTTAAATTTTCATTTATTGTCGCGATACATCACCATCTGATACATAAGCACCGATACATAACTCTTATGTATTAATATCACTGAGGTACATTTAGATACATAATTATGTATCGAAAGCACAAAAAACATTCTACATGATTTTTGTAGATTTTTAATCAAACACATCTTTCTTATGTATCTGTAATTTAATATTCAGTAAGATACATAGCTTTTGTAAAATTGGTGGATGATGGCGTGATATATCTTCTTGTCTTTTTCTGCCAGATACATCATTTTTATGTATCTTCATTAACATCTTCATCTTTAACCTCGATTGACGAATCTCCGAACTTCATAATTCCTCACGGTTTGAACTGCCTTGTACGCCGCTGGTGATTCAAAATGTGATGGTGAAGGAAGCCGTGAATTCAGAGATTTGATGGTGGGAATTGAAGATCTGTATATAAACTCTGTACGAATCATTCAAGATCCGTATATACATACATTCGAGATCTGATGGTGGAGTAGACCGTCGTGGACCTTTCTCCGGTCGGTCGCAATCGCCATTGAAACACAATTTGAATTTGCAGTAGCAGCGGTTATAACGAGAGAATTTCGAAACCCAAATTTGTTATTGAGATTTGAGTCAACTGATTTCGCCGGAGTTTAGCTGAAAACAATGGCGAATAGAGGGCAGGGTGGGGGGTTTTAAAAAATGGATGATGTTAATGGAGATTGTCTATGTTGTTGTTGCCGCCGCGGGTTAGTTTTTATTGTTCTAATTGCTGTTATTGCTTCTTCAGAGATGTATTTGATGATTTGTAGATATAAATTATAATTCGAATTGCTTATAATAATTTTAAGAAATTAAAATTTTAAATAATAGTGATAAATTAAGGTGTGATATTATGTAGTAATATTTTTTTAAAAAAATTACATAAATACACAACTTATGTTTTCAATATTGTAAAAAAATTCAATTCCTTAAACATATAACAAAAATTCCACATATACATGTTATGTATGTATAGGTTATGTTATGTATATTAATAGGAAGAGAGAGTAAAGTAATTAAAAAAGTGGGAGAGAGTATAATTACTTTTAAAAAGATTGATATTTATGTTATTTATATATTTTTTTTTTTTTTAATTAAATTTCATTATGCACTATCTTCAATTATGTCATTTTAATGGTAGGTTCTATTTAATAGCACTGACAGACTAGAATAAATTGTAACTAACGTCCTATCATACAAATTACTTTACTGACAATATGAAAAATCATAGTATTATCAGTGTGTATAACTTAACTTCTTTTTTTAAAAGTTATTACATGATGCATTCACGAATGTGACTTGATGATCAATGAGGTGAATACAATCATAAGATCTTAATTCTAACTTCTAGTAGAAACAAAAACACTTTAGATGATTTCTTCTAATACGTTTCAGCTTTGATAGATAAAGTTACCTAATAAATGTTACTCGTTAGAGATCATGCAAAATATCCTAGACTTCTAGTGGACAGGGTTATATCTAATATATATTGTCGATTGAGGGTGACATATATCTCATAAAATTTTATGAATCGAAATATGTAGGGACTAGTCTGAACATCATAGTTATTTTATTTTATTTTTTTTTAAAAAAATGAAAGCATTCAAAAACAGCTGGTAGAGTTTCCAATTCAACTAAAACATAAAAACAGAGTGGCTTTAATTTTATTTTTTTTAAATAGAGTGGCTTCAACTTGGCATCTGACAAAAGGATGATATGATTTAGGCCTCGAGGCAGTGCACTATAGTTCTTTTTTTGAAAAAAAAAAAAGAAAAGTAGTGTAATTTTCAGTTAATACTAGGAAAAGTCAATTATTGAATACAATTTATTTAATTGTATTTATAGTTTAACAAGAAAAAATAGTTCAAATAGAACATGCAGACGAAGAAAGATTCTGCCTGAATACATTTTTTTTAATCACATGAATGTTAATACTTGAATCGGGGTAAATTATTTACTCAACATTCCTTTGAAATTAAAATAGTACAATTCTTTCTTCATTCTGCCAATGCAAAATGATTTATGATTCAAAAAGATATCTTAAAAAGTTATGCAAAAACTATTATCTCATATTTATTTGTATGAAATAATAAGGTGACGTACTTGATTAGGTCTTAATTTAATTTGAACTATTTAAAGTCCATTAAGAAGTTTGATGTGTGTTCATTAAATTATTTTGTGAGCAACCAATAGGTAATAATATGATGTAACGTGGATATGATAATAAGTACTATATAAATAGTATTGGGAGTGATTTAGAGTTTAATGAACGCCAATCACATATTGTATTAAAGTTTTAAATGAGTGACACAAATCTTAATTAACATAAAGATATTTACCTCATAATTTCTAAAGGTATTTGGATAAGATTTAGTTGAAAGTCCACGTTGAAAATTTATTTTGAAGAATAGATACTCTTTTTTATTTTATTTAAATTTTTAGAGTTTTAGAAAAAATGATGAGGGATGGGTTAAAGTGTTAAAAAAAAATAAACCTTTTGTCAGCCCTTATGTATTTACTAAATATTTTTTTCATTCCATTTTTTTATTAAATACCATTTTTTTCTCTCTCTCGTCTATCCCGCTTCTCCTCACCATTCCACTATTTTTCATTTTCTACGTTGTTCAAAGCTTGAAGAACTTCGATCTTCAACTTCAGGTAAGTTATATTCATCTCCCGAGTAATTTGTGCTCCATATTGATGGATTTTTTTTATTTTTTCGGTGTTTTGCTTTCTGCTGATTATGATTGGGGTTTAAAGAAATTTGAATTTAAAATAAAATAAAATAGGGCTTGATTTTATTGAAACTGATTATTTTTAGTTGGTATTTATTCGATTTTTGATGGATAATTGGTGTATATAGATTATCCTTGGCGATTGCATGTTGAATTTCTTTTGCTAATCTCATCGGAATGTGCAAAGAAATATGATTTTTGTTCAAACTTTTGTTCAATGTAATAATTTTGTAGAAGCATGTTCATGTTGGGGATTCCTTGGTTCGAATGATACTCATATTACGTATTTTGACGAAAAAAATAATATTTTTTTTTAAAATAGGGCTTGATTTTACTTTAAAATTGTGTGTTTTAAGTTGGTATTGGTTTGATTGTGCATTATTTTTGTTGGATTTTAATTTCCCTCTACAATTGCATTGAGATTTTTTTGTTATTTTTTTTCAATTTTCATGCTAAAAATTTGGGTTCCTTCTTGTTTTTATTCAATATAATGGTGATTTAGATGCATGTTCTTGTGGGTGATGGAGTTGTTTTGAAAGAAACTTTGTTGTTCTGCAAATAGGTTGTTTTGGTGCTGCAACTGTTGTCATGTTAATAGACTGTTAGGTCGATTAGGTATTGTATTTGTTGTTATAGTTGAGAAATGTTATTTTTTGGTTCGTAGATCATAACAATTGGCTAGAGGTGACAAACGCAAGGCTGTAGAAGTTGATAGATCCGAGAAAAGAAAAAACAAGTAGTCGATAAATCAGAGAATAGAAATTGCCGCGAGGAAGTTGTTGAAGCTTCAGTTCGAGATGAGCCGAAGGAAATAGAAATTGAGGCTAGAATAGATGAGGAAGCATTGATCTTGCTCCGCTGTGCAACGTTTATTTCGGCTGAGAGGTACGACCTCGCCACAGTCATGGATGATGTCAGATCATTTCCGGCTAAGATATCCGTTAGGTCCCGTTTGAAAATATTTTATGAATTCAAACAAGTCGTGGTTGATCAACGTCTGAAGTCTAGGTTTAATAATTCTTGTTTTGGTGGTTTATGGAACTTGCCAGAACATATGAAGTTCAACGGACAACTTGTCCAATATACACTTCTTCGCTGAGTTGAACAAGACAACAAACTGCATGAAATGTGGTTCTGCATCAATGACAGACCTGCATGTTTTAGCCTGAAGGAGTTTGCGCTAATCGCGGGTTTAAACTGTGGGTGTTATTCTCGTGATTCAAAATATGTCAAAGCGATGAAGGATGGTGAAGCTTTTTTCAAAAAAATTATGAAAAAGATGAGTGTAAATACGAAGAGATTGTTGAAGTTTATTAGAGGTGAGGGGCTGGACAAGGAGGACAAGTTCAAATGTTGCTTGATTTATTTCGTGCGCTGCATATTGCTTGCACGCGACTTGTCGAAAATCGTGGACATAGACACCATCAAGATGGTGGATAACTTGAGCTTCTTTGAGAGATATCCTTGGTGAAGGAGTCATTTGCCTTGACTCTAGACTATCTAAAGAAACAGATAGACTTCGACAGGCAGAAGAACACATTTGTGACAAAGGGAGTTTCATCGTACGTGCTCTACGAATTTCCCTAGGCATTTATGATATTTGATTATAAACCATTGAAGTAGTTTATTATATACTGTAATTCATCTATGATGTCTATAATATACTGACTCTCAGTTATATGTTTTTATTTTATTTTTTGATCACAGATTTGAATATACGAAGCCTTTTTTCGCGCTCGACAGAAAAAATGGTAAATCAACTGAAGACCCGCTGCTCGTTCTCCGATTTCTCAGATGGCATACCTCAAAAGGCGATAAACTAATCGAAGGTGATCCATATTTGAACGGATGAAGCACAAAGGTATGAACCTATTTTTTCGAAGAATATTTTTACCAATATTGTGTTGCTAATCAATCACATTTGCTTATTTATCTGTAGAGAGTGCACTCGTACCTTATCCCCACAGTCCGTGAAATGAAGCAGCACTACATGAAAAAGTTCAAAGCATTCACGAACGAATCGAAGGACATATTCAGCGATGGCTTGAAGGTCCATCTGGAGGGTGTGACTGTCATCACCTCATCGTAGTATGGTGAGAATGGGGATGATGACCGGGATTTGGGTGAAAATACTATTTCAAGGCATGTCACTCGGAGTGCGGGGAGAAGTAAGTTAAGAGCATCGGGAAAAACACTGATAACTGAAAATCTGGAAGAACGTGTGTTTAGGCTGGAGAAGTCGATCGAAGACATTGTTGATTTTTTGAAAGAAGAGAGGCTGATGAGAGCAGAAAAGGAGAATCAAAAGAAGAGAGATGAAGATGAAGGTAATATCTGCTCTATATATTATTGAAGTTGCATATTTTATATAAGCCCTTTTACTTATAATAGAATCTATACCATTCTTCATCAACCGATATCTTAGTTTATTATAAACGGTAAATACTTGAAAATGCAGGTATACAGGTGCAAAGTCAGCATTCAACGGCGAGGGCTATCCGCGATGACTGCGGCATTAAAGAAGCGCTCCTTGAGGAAGCAACTTTGGAACAGGCCTCGATCAATGCTGATGAGGTGATGATCCCTGAGGTTGCAGTTATTGTAGAGAATGAAAATCTCGATGAAGAGAAAGAAGAAGAAAAAAATGAAGTTGTTTGTGAAGAAGAAAACGAAGCTGATGGATCAGCTGGTATGAAGAAGGAGGATCATGACGAAGGCAGGTAGGATGAAGAAGATAAAAATGAGAAAAGTGTTTGTGAAGAAAAAAACAATGAAGGAGATGGAGAGAAAGTAGGAGAGGAGAATGCAGGAGAAGTAGAGAAAGAAGAGGGAGAAGAACATAAAGAAGAAGAGGAAAATGATGCACCAGAAAAAAGAAAACATCGCGGAGAAAGAAAATGAAAATAAATTTCCGAACATAGATAAATTTCTTAATGAAGTTACTCAGGATATCGACAAGATGCAAGTGGAAGACGAAAATGTTGAATGTTAAGACAATGTTTAATTTTTATTTGTGGCTGATGATTATTTTTATTAAACTAGACAATCTTAACTTTTAAAATTTCCAGCTCGGGATGTGTAAAGCTTAATAATTTTATTTTCTAAACTGCTTTCATAGTTTATGATAAACATTTTATATAATCAACGTATCATTGCTTTTACATGAATTTCATCGTTGATTATAGACTCTGGATAAAAGGTAAAACGTATACAATAAAGTGTTGTGTAGTTGATGAATGAAAAAGGTAAACCATATATAATATAAGTAAAAAATAATCGATTAATAAAATAGTCAGAATACATTCAATCCCACTACACCCCCCATCACACCTTTCTAAAAAGCTAAAACTAATAGTAAACCATACACCATTATTTTCATGTCCTTTTTTTTCTTCAGCCATAGCCAACCTATGTTTAAGCTGATCCCTCTCAATTTCGACGTCTTTCAACAATCCCTTTAAGTGATCAATCTTGTATTTCGGTTCTCTATATAATGTCATAAGAAGATCCCTATTTTCTTTGGAATCTCTAAGCCTTTCCAACATTTCAAACTTTGCAATGCCTTAAAATTTTGACACCTCAAAATCGGAGAGAATCCACTTGAAATAAGAGCATCCACCATTCTGCTAAAATAACGTGGATAAATTAGTAAATTGGATTATGAGATGAACATAAATAAATTTTTATTTAAACAAAAACAAATCTTTCCAAACGCACAACTGTAGAATTTTCTACCTAAATTCTTATCGGTTCGTGATCTTTTTAACATCGTAGGATTATCACAGTGACAAATATAAGAACTTTTGGATGATTGAGATGACTGCGACATTGTTATTGTTGATGCAAAACTAGAAATTCATGAATAAATAAATATGGAGGAGTTCAAAAGGGTCCCTTTAATTAATATAGTAGAGCTACTAAAATCTGACCGCTGAAAAATTTTACCCGTTTGAATTGTACCGTTGGAGAAAATTTAAATAGATTATCATTTACTTCAAAGGGTCTCTAAAAAATGTTTATGTCTTCTATAATCGACTCGGTTACATATGAATTATATACTGATATCAGTGTTGATGATCCTGTATATTGACATATTATCAATTTAGACTAAGGTCGATTATATTCCTATCATACAATCTATGATCAACTTACTGAATATATTGACAACTTAAAATAATGATAAAAAAGGAGAAATTAAATAAAATAAAATTAGAGTATGTCAATTAACACCATTAAAACATTGTAACGCAATTTTGATACATCAATCGTGACTCCCAATCACTTTTGAACGTGATCAAGCGTTATTTAAGACACGGTGTAGTCGTAGATCATTGAGATGACACAAAAAAGAGAAGAAATAAAATAAAATAAATATTAATCATCTGAGCACTAAAGAACAACTACATATCATGACAAAAAATTAGACGTGTGTGATGACCATAAGGAAGAGTGGTGGTTGTCACTTGTGAGTGTTCAAAGGACAAGTAGTGTCTGTGAACAATGAGTCCTTCTCAACAGAGATGCTTGTTCTGAGTAATTGGTTGTTACTGTCATTGCCCTCCCCATACTCATTTGATCGAGTGTCCAATTATTTTGTAATCTCATATTATGATATTTAGTCACTTTACATTGCGTGAATGATGTTTATTTATTTTATTTTATTTCTCATTTTTTTTAATCACACCTCCTTTGAAAATAGACCTATGGTGATATCTTGAGTATATTATAGATAATTAGCTTTATCTATACCAGACTATATTATTAGTGATGTATCGATCAATTGAGTCTATTTTTAAAGGAGGAGAGATTAAAAAAATGGAAAAATAATATAAAATAAAATAAATAAACATCATTCACGCAGTGTAAAGTGACTAAATATCATAATATGAGATCACAAAATAATTGGACACTCGATCAAATGAGTATATGTGAGGGCAAGGGTAGTAACAACCAATTTCCTAGAACAAACCTCTCTGTTGAGAAGGACTCCTTGTTCTCAGACACTCCTTGTCCATTGAACACTCACAGGTGACAACCACCACTCTTCCTTATGGTCATCACACATGTCTAATCTCTTGTCATGATATGTAGTCGTTCTTTAGTGCTTGGATGATTAATATTTATTTGATCTTATTTTATTTCTTCTCTTTTTTTGTGTCATCTCAACGATCTACGACTACACCGTGTCTTAGATAATACTTGATCACGTCAAAAAGTGATTAAGAGTCACAATTGATGTATCAAAATTGCCTTACAATATTTTAATGGTGTTAATTGACATACTCTAATTTTATTTTATTTTATTTCTCTTTTTTTACCATTATTTTAAGCTGTCAATGTATTCAGTAAGTTGATCATAGACTGTATGATAGGTCTATAATCGACCTTAGTCTAAATTGATAATATGTCAATATACAGGATCATTAACACTGATATCAGTATATAATTCATATGTAACCTAGTATATATTCGTATTGAGCGTATATAATTCGTATTTAGCGTAGTCGATTATATATTCGTACTGTACTCTGTGTTTAAATAGTGTTTGAAAATCTTTAAATATGCACTACTGAAGAATCATCAACAAAGACTGAAAGATATAAAATCATTATAGATAAATAGAATATCATGAAAACATAAACTTGTTTATAGATAGATAAAGTTCATTACATCTATATTTATAATTTTTGGAGAAAAAATCCCAAACAAAAAGACAAAAACGAAGCTTTCATTTACATAATCCCATTATGAAAGCTTCATTCAGCAATGAACTACAAAAGAAACTAAAATAAAATAAACTAGACTAGGGGAATGAAGGGGGAGTGATGAGTTCACAGGGGTCCAGGTTGAATCTCTCGACTATGGCTCGAGAAAATAAAAATTAGGATAATATAGTGTTAAAAATTTAATCATATTTTTTAAAAAAAAAAATAGACATAAAATAATAAATTAAGGATAATATAGTAAATCACGGAGAAATTAGGGGTAATATAGACGAAGCACTGGTCGAAACCATAGACAGAAATGTCATATATTTTTTAATTAAATATTATTAATTTTTTAATACATAAATGACTTATAATAATTAATTAGTGATGATATAGTAAAATCACAGTTAAAGCAGCTGAAACAAACGTCATAAATATCTATTTTTTTAATTAAATAATATTAATTCTAATATATAAATGACTTATAATAATTAATTAGGGGTAATATAATTAAAAATATTATTAATTCTAATATATATATGACTTATAATAATTAATTAGGGATAATATAATAAATTACGGAGCAATTAGGGGTAATATAGTAAATGACAAAGCAACTGATTTTATTAATTAAATATTATAAATTTTTTAATACATAAATGACGTATAATAATTAATCAGGAATGATGTAGTAAAATTATGGTTAAAGCAGCTGAAACAAACGTCATAAATATCTTTTTTTTTAATTAAATATTACTAGGGATAATACCCACGTAAATACCTGAACTTTGATCAAATTTCCAATGGAGCATACTAAACTTTGCGGGGGTTCAATTACCCCCTAGACTTTTTTTTTTTTTTTTGTATTTTAATGGCATATATCGGTAACTTTTACACATACTCAGTCAACCCAATAGCAGTGGATACACGCGCCCGTTTAAATAATAATTATCTCATTTAATTTTTATTTTAATTCCTACTTATCCATAAATGTAATAAAAGTTAAATTAATTAATAAACAAAAATGGACCTTTCCCCTTCTCCGCTCTTCTCTATACTCAACAAACACCTCACCTTTTCAATCATCTCTTTCACTCTTACCTTTTCAATCATCTCTTTCACCCTTAATCCTCATTTCTCACTTACACTACTCTTTTAAAAAATTACTTGCAAGATTAATGTTAACAACTATTCGGGTGTTCTTCGAGGTGTGATTTTGTATTGGGAGCTGTGAGAGTCTTGGTGTTGAACAAGTCTTGAAGGTTAGCTTTTCTAAACTTAAAAATTGAAACTTTATGACAAATTCTTTTGGGTTATTGTTCAAGAAGTCTGTAGTTTCATAATTTCTCAAATTTAAGGTTTTTTGCTATTCTAAATTATTCTTATTTTTATCAATGAGTTAGGGCTTTTTTGTAATCTAAATTGACTCTTCCTGTGTGACTAATTACTGCATGTTTGAATACTTAAATTTTTCTTAATTGTAACTCGTTATGAATGTGACTAAATTTCAGGAATGGGTGATTTTACATATATAACCCTGAGATATTTTCATGGTGGTGTTTTGAATAGTAAAAGTAAAAAACTAGATTATGAGGGTGGTGAAGTCACAGATATTTGATGTAGATATGGATAAATTATCTTATCTTGAGCTAACTGACTTTTTAAAAGCGCTAGGGTATGCTACAACAATGTGCACGTTTTATCTAAGGCCACCTAAAAAGGACTTTCTATTATCTTTTCAATGTGATAAGGATATTTTTTAACTTTCACAATCCTTTGAAAATGGGGATATTGTTGAGTTGTACGTTTGTCACATGATTGATCAACTTGATGGTCCCATTGGTTTGCTGGAATACACTACTACCAATAAGGAATCTTTTGTTATTTTTAATAAAAAGGGAGATAAGGGGGTCTATGCAGGGGATAAGGTTGTTGAAAAAGGGGTTGAAGGTGGTCATTTTAATGAAGCACCAACTACTGCAACATATGTTGATCTTGAAAATGAGGTTGCACCTGGTGAGGCCTCATCTGCTGGTTTTGTTACAGCTGGTGGTGAGGCTGCAGTTGGTGGTGAAGCTGCAGCTACTGCTGAGGCTGCACCTGGTGAGGCCTCATCTGCTGGTGTTGTTGCAGCTGGTGGTGAAGTTACAGCTACTTCTGAGGCTGCAAATACTAATGCTTCTGACCTCTCAACTGAAAACAGCTCAGATTCAGACCATGGAGATTTATTTGTTGAAGATGATGCTGAATTTGAAAGTGATGTGCATGAGGATGACATAAACTTGAGGGCTGGAAGGAGGAAATACCAGAGGAGGAAGAGAAGAGAAAGAATACCTAATGACCCTACAGAAGTTCCTGTTGGTGAAGTTGGTCCAGATCTGGGATTTGAGGAGACATAAATTGCTGATAAAAGTTTAAAAGGTAAAGTTGCTGGGGATGATCTTGTGTATTTTAGTTCTGATGAATATAGTGTGGACTCTGATTTAGAAGATGGGTTAGGAAGGACAGATAGTAGAAAGGTAGTGTATGATGATTCTGCAAAACAGGTTGTGTGGCAATTGGGCATGGTTTTTGAGGATGTGAATAAGTTTAGAGATGTTGTTACAAAATATGCACTTCAAAGAGGTGTTAAGTTAGAGAAGTATATTAATAAGTCTAAAAAGATTAGGGTTGGATGTAGGGAAGGGTGTCCTTGGCTGTTATATGCAAGTATTAACAAGTCTACCAATGATTTTCAAATTAAAACCTACAATCCTAAGCATAGGTGTATCAAAACCACTAGAAATTTCATGTGTAATGCAAAATTCCTGCACAAGTATTTCAAAGATAGAATCAGTGAGCAGCCAAACATGAAAATATTTTATTCTTTTTGCCACCTTCCGTCCACTCCCATATGGCCATACCTGCACCCCCACCCCCCAATCCATCCACTGCCCCTGCAAACACCCCCGTCTACCCTCACCCCTACAAACACTCTTTTATTCCATTTTTTGGCAACCCCCACCCCTGCAAACCCCCTCCCCGTTCACCCCCACATACCTGCAAATTCATGCCACATATTTGGGTAAACTCCCCACACACTTTCTGTATGCTCTACAAAATTGCCTCATTGATCTGCAAAAGGACTTGTCTTCATTGCTTTTTCCCCAAAATTTTCCTTATATAAATATAAATCACTGAACAAATTCCCCTTTCCCAAATTTCAAAACTTAATCAATTGCAATTTCCGAAATAAGAGTGTTCTACTTGTTATTTTTCATTAATCGATTCTTCTTCTTCGTGATTTCCGTTCAAGATGGTGTTAGCACAATTAGGAGGGAGCATTTTGCGTGCTCTCCAGCAGATGAGCAATGCCACAATCATTGATGAGAAAATCCTCAATGATTGCGTCAATGAGATCAATTCAATATTCTTTAATTGAAAAAGATGATGTATTTGAAGGTGTTATTGGTTGAGCAAGTAGCTAATGTTTACCATGAAAATAGGCAGCAACAACATATCCCTTGTTTGACACCTCTTTAAATTCTTAATTTTAAGGTTTAACGACTATTGAAAACTAATTAATGGAGAGAAAGAGAATTGGTCAGGGATGGTGGTGACAAAAGCGGGGTGGGGGTGAGGGGTATTGAAGAAGAAATGGTGTCTTTTCTTTATATATATATATACGATAATAATAATAATAATAATAATAATAATAATAATAATAATAATAATAATAATAAAAGTGGGACCATCTCAGTTTTAAAATAAAAAAATGCTCTTCTAAAAAAAATGCACATCAGCTTGAGGGGTGAAATTAATACACTTTAAAGATGTTAAGGGGGTAAATAAAAAGTTTAGTTTAAGTGCTAAAGTAAATTGAACGGACAAGTTCAGGGGGGAAATGATTGTTTTCTCTTTTGATTTTTTTGCGATCTTTCGTAATTTAATAAGATTTTTGTTTCATAGATTTCAACTCATCTTTCACACATTTAACCATTTCGCCACACGTTTTACAAAAAAATTATGTCTTCCTTGCATGTAACTTTCTTACGTGATGTTTGTTCATCTTGCATGATGTGTGTCATGGATGATGGACAATGTGACACGTACAAGCTGACCAATTATGATAGCACATGTCATGTTTTCCTGTTGTTTTACTGAGCATAGACTTCTAAACTATGAAATAACGATCTAATTTTTATTTTCTATCAAAATGAAAAGTTACTTAATTGCTTTAAAACTTATTCCATAAATTATGGTGAACATGTCATGTTTTCTGGCTGTTTTGTTGAGCATAGACTTCTAAACTATGAAATAATGATCTAATTTTCATTTTCTATCAAAATGAAAAGTTACTTAATTGCTTTAAAACTTATTCCATAAATTTCAATCAACATTTTTCATTAGTCTTTTTATTTAATAAACATAACTTAATCACGTGAGATATACATCCTTTAAGGTTTCTTCAATTTGTTTGTGCTACTGAAGGAGCACCATTATAGGCTCCTCCATAATCCAAAATTGAAGAAATCTATAGATAGTTGTTCATTTTGCATGACGTGTGTCATGAGTGATGAACAATGTGACACGTGCAAGCCGATTGTATCTTGCAATCTATAGACTTTTGTTGAATTTCCATTCTAGAACATTAGATAAATTTTTAAAATCCAATCTAAGTAATCTTCAAACAAATATTTAACAATAAACTTTTAAAATCTAATTCAAAATCTACAACAAATCTATAATAGTGCTCCTCCATAATCCAAAATAGAACTCAATCCCCCAAAATATTTAAAGATAATTTTCAAAATCTAACTAAATTAAACAAATCTAACCATAGTTCTGCGAAATCCAAAGGTGGGCCCCATATCCGAAAAAGACTAAGGACTATTGTTAGTACTACCACATAGGAAAGAGGTAAATTTCTCAATCCACACCATCCTTCATTCTACACCGTTGATTAACTATATCATCCAATGGCTTAAATTCACAATCCCCGTCATCTAAAAACAACCAATAAGAATTTAGCGTACAATTAAACTAAAATAATATTAACTGAACCCATGCTTCCAAAAATATTTTCAATATATTTAATATATTAAAAGTGTGAAGGATTTGAAAATGTTGTTTGAATTTTTTTCCCTAAATTTTTACTTTAGACAAAATAAATTTTTTACTATTTTTTCTAAATAATTTAATTTTAAATAATGAAAGTTATACGTGCGAGACACGTGAGGTTAAACTAGTAGTAATTTTTAAATATCTAAAGCTAAATTTTCAAAATTCGATCCAATATCAATTACTCCCTCAATTAGCTTTTACTTATCAAAATTTAACTTGCTATATTCATTATTAAGTCCCATTTGACTATGAAAATAATAATTTTTTAGAGTTGACGTTAGTGTTGTGTTTGATCATTAATATAAATTAAAGTTGTTTTAAAAATTTTGTGAGTGAAATAAGTTTTACATGTTTCACTTTTCAAAAAATAATGTTCACTAAAGTAAAATAATTTTTATGGACAAACACTACTATTTTTACTAAAATAAAATAATTTTTCGAAAAAAAATGAAAAGATTCTTATGGTCAAACCCCTACTGTAAAAATAATTATATAACATAACTATTTTATTATAGTATCCCTATTAATTGATGGTTACAATTAGGGAGGGAGTACAAATAGTACTATCTCTATTTCATGCTACTCGTCTCCTCTACTAAAATAGTTATTTTAGTAATTAAATTGTTTAATTTGTGAAATCAAGAAAAACTTATTATTTTCTTTAATACTGTATTTATTATTAATTAACTACATAAAATATTATTAATTAAATTTAAAATTTCAAATTATAATTAATAACGTTAATTTTTTATTTAGTATAAAATAAATTTATAGTAATAAATACTAGTTTATTGAAGGAGGGCCAAGTCAAACATATGGTGATGTAAATTTACCAATCCTTCATCCTTCACTCTACACCGTTGATTAACCATATCATCCAACGGCCAAATATCACGATCCGCGTCATCTATAATCAACCAATCACAATCCATCCTAAAATTCCTATATAAGTAATCCTCATTTACCTTTCTCCACACAATTACTTCAACTTCAAATTCACATTCAAATTCAAAATCTCCCAATTCCTCAAAGATGGCGCCAAAAGCCGAGAAAAAACCCCCCACCCCCGCCGCCGAGAAGAAGCCAAAAGCCGGGAAGAAACTCCCAAAGGACGCTGCCGGAGACAAGAAGAAAAAGAGGGCAAAGAAGTCAATTGAGACTTACAAGATCTACATCTTCAAGGTGTTGAAGCAAGTTCATCCCGATATCGGAATTTCAAGCAAATCTATGGGGATCATGAACAGTTTCATCAACGATATCTTTGAGAAACTTGCTCAGGAAGCTTCTAGGCTTGCTAGGATCAACAAGAAGCCGACGATTACTTCAAGGGAAATTCAGACTGCTGTGAGACTTGTGCTTCCTGGTGAATTGGCTAAGCATGCTGTTTCTGAGGGTACTAAAGCTGTTACCAAATTTACTAGTGCTTGAATTTTTAGGGATTTAGGGTTTTCGATTTAGGGGTTTGTGATGTAAAGAAGGAAAACTGATTAGACAAACCGTAGGTCGATTTAATATAATAATAGTCTTTATATTTTCTGCATTTTGTAATGATGTAATGTTCTTCCCTTTTGTTAGATTGTTAAATTTGAAAGGGAAATATGTTTTACCATTCTCAGATTCGTTTTTTTTTTTTTTAAACAAAATTATTGTTATTATTCGTAGTTTTTTTTTTTTTTCTTTTTTTTTTGGGAGGGGGGGGGGGGTATGGGGAAGTTTAATTTGGTTTATGTTTTAATTTAAGATTAAAAGGAAAAAATAACATATATATATTCAAAAGAAATGCAAGAAACATTACAATTTTTTCGGTTTAAAATATTACAGTTTCTGCATTTTGTAATGATGTAATGTTCTTCCCTTTTGTTAGATTGTTAAATTTGAAAGGGAAATATGATTTACCATTCTCAAATTCGTTTTTTTTTTTTTTTTTAAACAAAATTGTTGTTATTATTCGTAGTTTTTTCTTCTTTTTTTTTTTGGGGGGGGGGGGTATGGGGAAGTTTAATTTGGTTTATGTTTTAATTTAAGATTAAAAGGAAAAAATAACATATATATATTCAAAAGAAATGCAATAAACATTACAATTTTTTCGGTTTAAAATATTACAGTTTCTGCATTTTGTAATGATGTAATGTTCTTCCCTTTTGTTAGATTGTTAAATTTGAAAGGGAAATATGATTTACCATTCTCAGATTCGTTTTTTTTTTTTTTTTTTAAACAAAATTATTGTTATTATTCGTAGTTTTTTTTTTCTTTTTTTTTTGGGGGGGGGGGGGGTATGGGGAAGTTTAATTTGGTTTATGTTTTAATTTATGATTAAAAGGAAAAAATAACATATATATATATTCAAAAGAAATGCAATAAACATTACAATTTTTTCGGTTTAAAATATTACAGTTTCTGCATTTTGTACATGATTTCCCAATTATGTACAAATGCGATTTTTTATCATTTTCTGTTTCAGATATTCTTTAAATGGAAATTTTAACTTTTAAACCATGCTTTTGTGGAAGTTCGATTTGGGTTCTTTCAATAGAAGATTTATTTATTTACTTATTAAAAAGCATTATAAATTCTTAACAAGTAGTTAAAGTTGTCTCAGAAAATTAATTGGTATAGTTTTGATTTGTCTGAAGAGTTGGTGAGAATGCTATTTAATTGATTTGAGTAGGTAGATGGTGATAGTTATGGCAATTAGTAATAAAATTGAATTGCAACTTTTTAGCTGTGTTTTGCTAACAAAACATATTCAATGTTATATCATAAATGAAA
Organism: Capsicum pubescens; assembly: GCA_030864215.1. NCBI lineage: Eukaryota > Viridiplantae > Streptophyta > Magnoliopsida > Solanales > Solanaceae > Capsicum > Capsicum pubescens. The sequence continues at coordinate 281,381,650 of CM061549.1, forward strand.
TTTTAAGAGGACAATTTATATATAGCTTTTCATCCTATTATCTTCAAAGATTGAAAGATGTTAAGTGCATGGAACATAGTAATACTTCAATTCTTATTCAAATAAGTTACTTAGATTTGAGGGATACAATGGTGCTTCAAAATTATAAGGGCTGATTTCACACGAGGATTAGAGATAACTAATTTGGGATTAATTTTAAGATTAAATTATTTCATGTTTGGTTGAAATAATATGAATGGGATAACTTATGCTGCAGGACAAGTAATTTCGAGATTGTAGTGTTAGTTTTATTTCACATTAAGGGTGGATAACTAATTTTGAGATAGTTAATCCTAGGACAACTTATTTCCAACCAATAGTCTGGCCAAGTTTAACCAATCGATTAAAATTGAGGAATTTTAAATATTTTAAAATATGAATGACATACATTTTTCATTTATAAGTTGAAATGCTTTGAAATTTACAAACGACGTATAAAGAAGAGATAAGATTATTTGATGAAAAATTAGGAGCAAGTTTATGGAATATTTTCTTTAATTTAGTTTTCGTTTGAGCATAGATTTTCAAATTTAAATTTTTTGAAGCAATTTTTGAAATTTAAAATTGTGCTTGGATATGCATTTGATTTTTTTTTATTTTTTTTTTGGAGTTTTCTGAGTGAAAATTCTAAAAGAAGTTTGCTAATATCTGGAGATCAGATTTAAAAAAAAAATAATTACAAATTTTATCGTCAAATAAATATTTAAAAATTAATTTTAAAAATGAGGACCAAACCGTAACTTATTCTTTGAATTGCAAAATTGAATAGGTAAAGAAGGCTTCACTCCTTATTTAGGCCTCATTTGTTTGCATTTAATGGAGGTCTGAATCTGAATGGTTCAAACTTAAGTTCATTAAGTGTATTTTTTATTTTATAACTGCATCTTAATGTGCTGAAATCCTCTAAATCAGTCAGATATGCAAAAAAAGTCTGAATACTATTCATACCCATTATAAAACGAGTGCGGAACCTAAATATGCCACCATATTTAAAAACAAATCAATCTATGTCACTAATTTAAAAAGTTACAAAAATGGATTGTTTGCACAAAATAAGTGCACAATGTCCTTTATTCCGTCTTGACACCGTTAAAATAGGATAGTGCACTAAATAAGTGCATTATCCAATTTTTATATGGATAATGCACTATCCATTTTTTTTATGAATACTACACTAAATAAATGCACTATTCATTTATTTTATAGATAGTGCACTGAAAAAGTACATTATCAATTATTTTTGATATATTGCACTTCTTTTGTGCATTATTATCCTTTTTCTATAGTTTAGTGTATTTTTTTAGTGCATTATTCATAAAATAAATGGATAGCGCATTAAAAAAGTGCACTATCAATTATTTTGATATCTTGCCCTTCTTTTGTTAGATGAAATTTTACGTATTTTATTGTGAAATGAAATTTTAATTTTTTTTATAATACCAAATTGCAAAATAACATACAATGTAAAAAGTTACGTATTTATATGTCAATGAATGGTATAATTTTTTGTGAGATAAAAATTTACGTATTTTATTTTGAGATGAAAGTTTAATTTTTTTATAATACCAAATTGCAACATAACGTACATTGTAATCTTCTTCGTCAGTTTCAGGAATTACGTCGAATTCATGTTGTGTTGGCTCAACTAAACTCAATTGGTTTATACAACAATATGACATTCCAAAATTTAATGTTTGGGGCAAATGTTTTTGAAGGCCTAACCATTCGTTAACAATTGGATATATTGAATAGGTAGAATCTCGATGTAGTCGCTGATTTTAAAGTACTTTCCAATGCTCCTCTTCATCTGCTCCTTGAAAGATAAGATTATCTAGTGTATGAAAAAGCTCTAATGCTTTTTTCATTTATGATATTTCCTTATTCAAGTGTTCAATAACTTGTGTGTCATCCCTGAATTTACATATCTGAAATGTCGCAGACTGTGCCTGTGGAACGGTCAAACCATGCCATCTACATAGCACCTCATAATCACACTATTTAGAATATAGTTGAGTCCACTGAAGTATTTCTCCCCAAAACAATAAAATCATCAGCTTTAGAGGAGTATGTTTCTTCGACAATAATGTGTTCAACAATTTGTAAATCATGATAAATAGAAATAAGTTTATTTTCTAAGGGACGAATTCGATCATGCCATTTTTTCCCGGATAAATCTGTATAGCACCCAAATACTTTTGCAGATTTTTTTGAAATTCTCTCATTTTTTATTTTTCTAATATCAAATCAACTTTTCATTGAAGTTTGGCGTAATGTGTTATTTGTAATGAGTTGTAAGATGTTATCTTGAAATAAAATACGTAAAATTTCATCTCACAAAAATTTACACCATTCATTGGCATACAAATACGTAACTTTTTATATTGTACGTTATGTTGCAATTTGGTATTATAAAAAAATTAAAATTTCATCTCACAATAAAATACGTAAAATTTTATCTCACAAAAAAAGTACAAGATATCAAAATAATTGATAGTGCACTTTTTAACGCATTATCCATTTATTTTATGAATTGTGCACTAAAAAAATGCACTAAACTGTAGAAAAGGAGAATAATGCACAAAAGAAGTGTAATATATCAAAAATAATTGATAGTGTACTTTTTTTAGTGCATTGTCCATAAAATAAATGGCTAGTGCACTTATTTAGTGCACTATTCATAAAAAAATGGATAGTTCATTTATTTAGTGCACTATCCTATTTTAACGGTGTCAAGATGGAAGAAAGAATATTGTGCACTTATTTTTTGCAAACAACCTATTTTTGTAACTTTTTAAATCAGTGGCATAAATTGGTTCATTTTTAAATATGGTGGCATATTTAGGTTCCGCACTCTTTTAAAACATGATATATTCCCTCAAAACTCTCTCACTTTGTTATTTTCCTCTCTATATACGTGTAGAATGAATTAAAATAACTTAATTTATTATCAAATGAATTATAATGCAATGGATTATAATACTAGTAATTCATGTATTGAATTATTTATTTTCCTTTCTCATTTGACAATTATTTATTTTCTTCTCACTTTGTTATTAAAAATATTGAACTATTCTAGTAATTATAACTTACACCTCAAAACTCTCTCACTGTTGTAGTAATTCATTTTACAATTACATCTTACCACAATAATTTTTAATCGATATATCTTTTTTTAATAATTTAGATAGTTCAATAATTATATTTAACATAATTTATTTATTTATATTTTTAAATATTTTAATTATCACTCAAATAATGTTTGTTGTTTAAGTTAATACTTTATCTAAACATTTTTTTTCATATAATATTTTATTATTTTTTAAATTTGAACTGCATATTTTTTACAAATAAATAAATTACATATATTCAGATGTTAAAAAAACAAACAATCTTAATCATTCAATATTCAGATCTAGAAACAACATCTTAATCATTCGGACATCCATTTAGATTCAGACATCTTGATCTTAAAAAAAAACAAATGCACCCTTACTTTGCAAATGATTTTTCATTAGTTCTTTAATTTTCTATAACGGCAAAAAAAAAAAAAAAAATATTGTTGACTAAACTGTTAAGTATATTGATACACACCTCATTTGTTTGCACTTAATGGAAGTCTGAATTTGAACGATTCAAATTTTAGACCATTAAATGCATTTGTATTTGTTTTTTATTAAGAGTTTAGCTCTTAATGAGTCTGAATAAGTCTTAATCATTTAGATTTGGAACCAAGTCTTAATTTCATTAAGATTTATTCTTGTGTTGAATAATGTTCACCACCACTCCATCCACAATCACCAGTGACCATAACTACCACATCTGTCACCACTGCTATTATCAACTACCACCCACCATCACCAACCACTTCCACCATCACAACCACCATTGACAATCAATATCCCTACCAACCACTATTGTCAGTCGCTACAAAACCTATCACCTCTATTATTCTAATTATATCCACCACTACCGCCACCCCAATGCTAATACTAATTCCATCGCCACCACCATCATCAACCACTACTGACCAATCCCTATTACCGATCAGCTCATCCGCCACAACTAGCCACATCTAACTACCACTATATATCATCAACCTCCACACATTCTTCGGCCACCACAACCATCATTGTCACTGGTAGCGCCATCTCTACCACCACTTTAACCACTACTATCACTACAATCTATCTATATTAACAACCATCTACACTATCGCAACTAATAGCATCTCCAACTACCATCAACACATCATCAAACATCATACATTTATTTTTCAACCATCACAATCAATACCCCCAAAAACTATCATCAACCAATTTCACATCACAATCACCACCACCGCTATCAATCATCACCGTCATAACAATCACTATGATACCAACCATCTCTGCTATTACAACTATCACCACCAACATTACTAGTCACTAACATCAATCATTACCACCACTACCTCCAGTACAAACCATCTCCACAATCACTAGCAAACATACATATTTTTTTTAATCAAATAATAATTTGATTGTACTAATTTAAATATTTTCTTAATATATAATTAATATTGTATGTGTATTATATTTTTTATTATCTATACAAATAAATAAATGTTGCTCATTTGGATGTTGAAAACAACAGTCTTAATCATTTAGTTTACAAATCTAGAGACAACATCTTAATCATTCAGATGTACATTCAGATTAAAAAATCTAAATCATAATAAAAACAAATGCAACCTTAATTAAGAGTATTATTGTTATTATGTGGTTTGTTAGCTAATGTCCAAAAGTTAGTTACAGTATAAAAGTTAGTTACTGGTAGAAAAAGTAGTTAACAGTTAAGCCATTTGTTAACTGTTAGTATAAAAGTAGTTAGTATGATTTTATCTAGATAAAGACTTCTCAATGTACATTATATCTGTTGAGAAATATACAAAATTATTCTTATAGAAATTCTCTTCTCTCTGTGTTCTTCTTCCTCTCCTGTCTGCTCTACTTCTTCATCTTCAATCTCTTAAGACTCTAAGTCATTGACACTTAAATTACATAGTGTTGACACCTAATTTTTGCCCTCCACAATCCAATTTAATTTTGAGTTTCTTCAATTTTAAAATAAAGTCACAACAATTATTTTATTCCAATAAATGCAATTTAAAATATTTATTTGAGTTAATTTTGTCATTTAATTAACGATTATACGTTTTCATATTTTTATACGAGAATGTATAAATTTTGTTATTTAAATGAACATTCTTTATTAAAATTAGACTTTTATTGATTACACTTGAAAATTAATTCAAATGGATAAAGTCTTGATTTTAAATATGATTTGTTCTCAAAATATTCTATTTGGAGGAATATTTGTTTGATTTTCATCAAATCAAGAAACTCGAGGTTAATTTGTTACTTGATTCGTGTTGGATTGCGATTCAATTTAGCGAGCTAATTAAATATGACCTCAATTGAAATCAAATTGGCCCCAATTGTAATGCAATTGACCAATGGATATTCAATTTGGTTAGAATTTAAACAAGTCGTCTAAATTATAATTCAATCTTAGTCCCCAAAATTACTGTTTCCTAATTGGAATTACTTTAGTCCAATTAAATTTAATTAAATAACCCCAATTAGATTTAATTAGGGTTATTAAATAACCCCCAATTCTTCAGCCCAGTTTCAATGGAACGCACCAAATCAGCCCATCCGATCCGCCCATTTCTTTTCTTCTTAACATAATCAGCCCACAGCAACAGCTGGCCCAACAACCCATTCCCTCCTTACCAGCCCAACATCGTAACATAACCCGACCCAGTCCCCTTATCTTTTTCCCTTAATCATTAACAACAACATCATCGACAAACACCGAACAACAACAGCCAAAACCGATACCAACAATCTCATACGCGTACAACTCTTAACCAACAACGCGACAACAACGATCTCAACGGCGACCCACCACCCGATTCCCCTTTTTCTTTGACCCGAACCAGAAACGCGCATAAAAACCCGTATCCGAACTCAACCCAGTGACCCGCGAACGTCCAGTTCAGCAACCCGTTGGATTACAACGATGATGAAAAGCTCATCATCAAACCGTTTTGTACGATTTTTGTACAATTTCTACAACTCATCCTAATCCTAAATTTCAAAATTCGAATTCCCCTTTCTACAAGGTCAAAATTACCCCTCGATTTCACCAATCCTACATCGGTGGGGGTTCAAAATTGAATCCCCCATTCCTTCTATAAAAATCCAACGATGGTTCATAAAGAAGGTAAGCCTTGAAGGTGGATAAAAACCTTTGAGCAAAGAAATCTCAGTTTCTTAGTATAAAAGTTTTGCTCCGTAAAATTCATCGATTAATCGAAGTTCCCGAGTTGACGACGACACTTTTCAGTGATGGGTGGATTTCGATGATGCTCGAGTCTTGTTTTGCTGCTCCGAAACAGGTAACACTTCGTCTCTTTTAGCTTTAAATATTTTTCTCTTCTTCTAGCCGATCCTTCTTTTAGTATTTTAGCTGTATAATTGTGTTACTCGTAATAATAGTTATAATTATAGTTGCTGAGTTTGTTTGATTTAGATGCCTTGAAGGTTGTAGGTTGATTGTGATGATATTTTCATTGCGATATTCCTGTAATTTCAACCTCGCTCCGTGTTAAATATTTGCTTTTTTGCGTGTTTATGTAGTTTACTGAAATATGAGATTTTGAAATGTTTGCTTTTCCGTGTGTCTATGTAGTTTACTGAAATATGAGCTGTTGAGCGTGTTTGTTTTTTGCGTGTTTATGTATTTTGCTGAAATATGAGCTTTTGAATGTATTTTTTCCCTTCGTCTCGCTCTATAAAGATAAAAAAAGGCGTCAATAAAAAATGGACTATACCATATTTTGTCTGACAACTTGAATTGAAAATCGTATCTTGATGAAATCTTGCACAGTGTATGTTCTTGATTTCTCTTATTCATGGTCGTTTGGGTCTCTCTAGATACGATGTTGTTCATATATTGCTGGCATTCATGTATTCGAAATCGTAGCCTAGCATAACGTCAAGCTCTTACCCTTTTTTTTAGTCTTTAATGTCTGTAAGTATCATGTTATGAAAATGTTCCTATCTTTCTTTTGATAGAAATACAGGATCTTGGTGATCTATAAAATTGTCTTTTTCATCATTGAATAGCTTCCATCATTGAATAGCTTTCTTCTTTGTGTCCTAACTAAAGGCAGTGCGTTGATTTGCCTCGTATATTCATTGGAGAATTTGGTTTAACTCTTTTTTGAAAATTATGGTGATTATATTGGTACCATACGTGATTGAAAGTAGTTGAGATTTGGTCAATTAACCTGCTTAACACTCCTTTGAAATAATGTAGAGATTATAGAGTGTGGATTTATTTGTTTGGAGTGTTATGATTAATACATTCGTTAACTAATTGACTCGTTTGCAAGCCATACACTTTTCATAATCTTAGGGTTCGTGTATTTAGACATTTTTATAGTTCACGTGTCTATATGTAGCAAGTGAATTACTATTCTCTTTCGCCTAAAATGTTGTGCTTTTATTGCATAATTTATCGATAAGTGTAAAAAAACTCTCGAGAACATACATTAATTCATTCTTCTTTTTCTTTGCATGAACTCGCTCGGGAGTCCAATCGGACTCATTTCCCTTGCATTATGCAACGGGCCATCGAGGCCCACTTTCTAGAAGACTTTGAAAGCCGATCACATAGCGCATGGTTATATAGAGTCGAACGCAGAAGAATAGGCTAAAGTCCCGGCAAAAAGACTAGAAAGTTTCTTTTTATCTTTTTATTTATTTATATATTCATTGTCGTCTTTTATTTATTTATTTATTTATTCATTCATTTGGGCCTCGAAGTCAAAGTTGTAAATTTAATACAGGTGGAGCAAGACTCGAGCCAAAGGCTTGAAAACTAGATTAGGTCAGGCGAAATGGGTCGAAAGCCTAATTAGATTAGGACAGGTCTCGTTGATTTGGGCCTAATGGCCCAAATCCTTTACTTTCTCCTCCCTTCCCCCTTTTTATGTGTTTATTTATTTATTAGTTTTGTTTAGAGTTAGTTAAAATCCCTACTAAATCGTCTAAATCCATTTTACACAAGTCGTTTTTCAAAATCAACCACTTTTCAACAAATTAATCTTTTTACAAGTTAATCAAAGGATGTTTTCAAACAGTCCGGATAACCGCAAGTTAGCGGACGTTTTAGGTGCTTACACCTTCCTAAAATGTTAATAGGAACCGCTTAATCAGAATCTTTAAACTTAAGCGATTTTTCTGTTTTTGATCATTTAAAGTATCTTATAAAGGTTTCTTAATTTCCTTTCAAAATTAAGTGGCGACTCTTTAAAAGTCAAAAATTTTGCAAAACACATAGTATCAGAGTCTACATGCTAGAGTACTCTAGCTGAATAAATTTGATTCTGTAGTTGAATGAGATTCAACTATCAATCTCTAAAATAAGTTGAAGTTGTTTCTTGGGTTCAAAAGTTGGAGTTTGCGAAAGAAATTGCAAAAATGGTGAATGAAATAGGTGTTGAAACTGAAGGATCCACAAGATCTTCATCAACTACTTTAGATTATAATTACCCTCTCTTTCTCAGTCCATCTGATGTAAGTGAAATTCAGATTATTTTCTTTCGATTAACAAGTGTTGAGAATATTTCTATTTGATTTAGAACCATGCGTATAGCCCTATTAGGAAGGAATAAAGTAGGTATTTTCGATGGAACTTTCTCTAATAATAAGTTTTCTACTTACCTGGAAAGTCACTGGAAGAGGGTAATTGCAATTGTCTTGTCTTGGATTGTGAATTTGGTCAGTCACTGGAAGAGGGTAAATGCAATTGTCTTGTCTTGGATTATGAATTTTGTCACTAAAGATCTTCTTAGAGGAACATATATGCATATGTGACTAGTGTTGTTTGGGAAGAATTGTAAAAAAGGTTTCACAAGATAGCTGATGCCAGGACTTTTAATTTGCATAAAGAAATTGCAACCCTCTCTCAGGAAAATGCATCTGTGTCATCCTATTTCTTAAAATTGAAAGATCTGTGGGAAGAATTTGAGGCATTAGTGCCACCTGGATGCGATTGTGTCAAATCCAAGGAATATATGTAACATATGCAAAAATTGAAACTATTTCAGTTTCTGATGAGTTTAAATGAGTCATATACATAGGCAAGAATCCCAAATTTTACTCATGACTCATCTTTCTTCCATAAAGCAGACATATGCCATGATTATAAGTGATGAAAGTCATACGGCTATAACATCTCATGTCAGAATCTTGGGGTCTAGTCCTGTTGTTATGTTTGAAAATAACTGTGAAATAAAAATATACACAATGTATGAAACTGGTGGGAATAATACTATGTAGTTTAAGAAGAATAACAACCTTTAATGTGATTTCTACAAATTAAAGGGGCATACCAGAGAGAATTGTTGAAAAATTATTGGTTATCCTAATGATCACAAATTCAAGAAAAAGTCTAGGATGGAAGGAAGTAATGTAGCTTATAATGTGTCTCTTGATACATAGTTTGGACTGTATGATTCAGGATCATGTAATCAGCATGCAGGGAAAGTTTTTCAGTCTCATGATGCAGGACTTCAAGTAGGTTTAGACTTGCTGATGACTCAGATTAGTAAATGAGAAGTGCAACATTCATTAAAGAAAAATATAAGCAAATCTCGAGAATGATCAATAAAAACAATACTGGTTCACATGCAAGAGATTCAACAAATGCAACCAGTACTTCTAATACAGGTATTAGTGCTTTGTTATCATTTGTTAAGTCCAAAAAGTGGATTATAGATATTGGGGCTACAAATCACATGGTAGCTAATTTAGATTTACTCCTTGAACAGTCTATAACAAAGCTACAAACACCAAGAGAGGTGTATTTACCTAGTGGTAGTACTACTTAAGTAACATATGTGGGGAGTAGTTGTTTATCAAAAGGAAATATGATAACTAATGTATACCGCATACCAGAGTTTCAATATAATTTGTTGTCAGTTTCTCAGGTGACCAAAGAATGCAAATGTTTTGTAAGATTTTTTTAATTTATGTGCTTCCTAGAATCTTTACATTGAAAAGGCTAGAGAAATTGGTAAGCCTGATGGAGTATTATATCTAATGGTTGGATAACAAAACAATGAGGTTTCAAAGCCAACAACTAATAAAGTGACAAGTGATGGTGTGTTGACAAGAAGTAATGATGACATAGATATTTGGAATATATGATTACGACGTATGTCTGCACATGCTCTTAAGAAAAATAGTTATTACTGATGTTCAGATTATAGAAGATAGAGTAAGACAATGTACTATACGTCCTTGTGCAAAATAAACTAGATCTTTATTTCTTTCAAGCAGTATTCAAAGTACATGTCATTTTAATCTTGTGCACATGGATATATGGGGTCCTTATAAGATTGCAACTATGAATAACAATAAATATTTTTTGATTGTTGTGAATGATTTCTCAAAATTCACTTGGGTAATTCTGCTTAAACTCAAGACTGATGTTTATTTTCAGATTCAATATTTTCGTACTTATGTTAAAAAACAATTTGAAAAAGTTGTTAAAGTAGTATGAAGTGATAATAAAACTGAGTTTTTAAACTCCTTGTTGTACACCAGACGACCTGTGCCCATACATCTCAGCAAAATGGTGTTGATGAGAGGAAGCTTAAGCACATATTAGAAGTAACAAAAGTTGTTATGTTTCAATTTAGTATTCCCAAACATCATTGGTAATATTGTGTTTTATTTGTAGTACACATTATTAACAGGTTTTCTAGTTCAGTTTTTCCTTATCCGATTTCTTATTAGAGATTATATAGTAAGGAAGCAAGCTATGATCACTTAAGAGTACTAGGGTGTCTATGCTATTGCAAAAGTGCTTAATGAACATGACAAACTTAAACCTAGAGCTAGAACTATTGTATTGATGGGATACTTTGACACATAAAAGGGATATGTTCTTTATGGCATAGCTAGCAGATCTTTCTCTGTGTAGAGATATTTTATTTAGGAATGATGTGTTTCCCTTCAAGCTAAATCAGACAAACATCTTATCATGTGTTTTCGTTGAAAACACATGTACCTGATAAAGTTGTAATTGAAGTTCACATGTATAACACTCAGTCTACAAGTACACCTCAAGTGTTGGAGCAACAATAATACTTATAACCAGAGGGTTCTATAGCTGAGAGGCCAGACACTTAGACACCTGCATGTCAGGATCAGAGGACATCATCCAAAGAGAAAAAATCACCTCTGTGGATGACTATTTTATCACTATTGGCAAGACCAAGAAGGTATCTTATGATCTAGCAAATTATGTTACTTATGAAAAACTATCTTCTCAGTATAAATCCTATGTTGTAAATTCCTCTTTTGTTGTTAAATCTACAAGTTATTATGAAACATGTAAGGATTCAAGGTGGGTAGAAGCTATGAAGGAGAAACTATCAACTCTTAGTTCTAATCACTCCCTGGATATAATTCTCTAATAGGCTGTAGATGGATATACAAAATTAAGTACAGAGCCAATGGTAAATTGAAAAGATTTAAAGCTAGACTTGTGGAAAAGGGATATGGTTAAAGAGAAGAAATTTATTACAAGGAAACCATCTCTCTGGTTGTAAAAAAGCAAAGTTTGTTAAGACAATACTGGCTATTACGGTTAGATAAAAATGGATTGTTCAATAAATGAATGTATATTATACTTTATTAAATGGTGATCTAACTGATGAGGTGTACATGAAATTCCCTCAGGAATTTGCTAGTCATGGGACAAATGTAGTGTGAAGACTACTCAAACTTCTACATGGACTAAAGCAAGCCCCTAAACAGTGAAATAACAAGTCATCAAAAGCTTTACTTAAGTATAGATTTAATCAGGTTCAGTATGAGTTACTCTTGTACTAGTTTATGTTGATGACATGTTAATTATTGCTGACAGACTTAAGTTGATAGAAGGCACAAAGATAAATCTGCAACAAAGCTTCAAGATGAAAGATCTGAGAGAGTTAAGGTTTTTCCTTGTTATTGAATTTGCAAGATCTGATAAAAGAGTATAGAGAAAGTATGCATTAGAGTTGTTATCTAAATTAGGATTAACAATTGCTAAATCTACCTCTACACCCATGGACTACAACATTAAACTAACTTCCAAGTAGTTTGATGATCATGTTAAATAAATTCAGTCAGATGAAGATTCTTCATCTGATGAAAAAACTTAGGTGCGGACCTACCTATGGCTATTACAGTTAGAAAAAAATGGGTTGTTCAACAAATGAATGTATATTATGCTTTCTTAAATGATGATCTAACTGATGAGGTGTACATGAAATTCCCTCAGGAATTTGCTAGTCATGGGACAAATGCAGTGTGAAGACTACTCAAACTACTACATGGACTAAAGCAAGCCCCTAAACAGTGAAATAACATGTCATCAATATCTTTACTTAAGTATGACTTTAATCAAGCTCAGTATGATCCATCACTGTACATTAAGAAAATAACAAAAGGAATTACTCTTGTACTAGTTTATGTTGATGACATGTTAATTATTGCTGACAGCCTTAAGTTGATAGAAGACACAAAGATAAATCTGCAACAAAGCTTCAAGATGAAAGATCTGAGAGAGTTAAGGTTTTTACTTGATATTGAATTTGCTAGATCTGATAAGAGAGTATAGAGAAAGTATGCATTAGAGTTGTTATCTAAATTAGGATTAACAATTGCTAAATTTGCCTCTACACTCATGGACTACAACATTAAACTAACTTCCAAGCAGTTTGATGATCATGTTAAATAAATTCAGTCAGATGAAGATTCTTCAGCTGATGAAACAACTCAGATGCAGACCCACTTAGGATCAAGTGGGTTCATATGAACCCACTTCGTCGAAAAATGACACCGTATATATGTATATATATAATCAGTCTGTATAAGTATAAAAGTATATATTTAATTTTGAACCCACTTTAAACAAGTGAAGTGACTAGTCCAGTGGAAGCGGGCTCAATTCTTGAGACTCGCGTCGTGAGGTCAAACCCCTATAGCAGCAATTATTTTTTTAAAACTCTTAAGCAACAACCTTAGTGGAGAAAAAAAAAGTAAAGCTTGCCACATTTTTTTAGGTAAAAAAAGTTTACTTTTCAACTTTATTCCTAAAAATATGCTAATTCTTCAATCCTTAATTCCCCCTTATTCCTCATTCCCTACAAAGAAGATTAAAAAAATCCTACAGCCTCCAAGCAAAAAAGTCAATCTCACATCAATCAAGAAATTTATCAAGTTTGTTCTTTGCTCTTTATTCTCTACTTTTAATTTTTTATAGATATAAAATTATTGTGTTTTTTTTTTTATTTTCTCAACTTAAAAAAAATCTTTCTACTTAAAATTGAAGAAAATCACAATTAATTTTCTCTTCAATTTTAGTTACTTTTTTACAAATTTTCAAAATTCAAATACGTAAAATAACTCTTACTTTTCTAATGAGATGTTTGATTCGGCAATACAAGTTCTAAATTCAATGAAGAGATATTTCACTCCGGTATAATAAAAGTTGGCGCAATCAAGTTCATCCACTCAAAATACTCCTCGCGTGAAATAGAAATTGAATCAATTAGAAGAAAATCATCATTCTTCTAAAAAACAAAAGCAAAGAGTAAACTTGAATTCTTTACCGACAGATTCAAAAGAAAGAAAATCTATTTGGGAATATCATTCGAATGATCGTGATGAGATTAGGCGAGCATATATTTAAGGAGGTCCTCATCTACCCCGGGTTCGGGAGTTTCCGCAAAGAGATATTTCTGGATTAAAACGTTGTTTTAATCGTAAATGATATAAAATATATCATGATTGGTTGGAGTATAGTGAAATTGAAGATGCCGCTTATTGTTTATGTTGTTATTTATTTTAAGATGAAAGCATTCATCAAGGTGGAGGTGAAGCATTTTTCAAGTATAAGATTCAGAAGTTGGTACAAAAAGAAAAGATTAAATACGCATGTTGGAGGTCCGAACAGTGATCACAATTAGGCAAAGAAAAAGTGTGAAGATCTAATGCGACAAGAACAATCAATTCAAGCCGCATTTGTGAAGCCATCCAATCAAACCAAGCTTGAATATAAAATTCGTTTACAAGCTTCTGTTGATGTGGTAAGACTCCTTTTGAATCAATGATTGACATTCTGCGGACATCGTGAAGATGAATCATCATTGAATAAGGGTAACTTTCTTGAAATTCATTGATGGTATGCAAGTCGTTGTGATAGAATTAAAGATCTTAGGTTGAAAAAGGCTCCAAAAATAATCAATTATTTTCTCATAAAATTCAAAAGGAACTTTTCACTGCATGTAAATTTGAAATAATTAAAGTTATTATGGAGGATCTAAATTGTGATTATTTCTCATTGCCAGTAGATGAATCTTGTGATGTGTCACGTAAGGAGAAAATAACAATTGTTTTGCGATATGTTGATGGTGGGGGATCTGTTGTGGAACGATTTATAGGGATTGTCTATGTTCATGATACCAGTATTGTATATTTAAAAGAAATAGTTGTTAACTATCTTACTTAACATTCTTTGAGTTTATCTTATATACGAGGGCAATGCTATGAATGCAAGAGCATCTAAGTGGATTTAAAGTTTTGATTCAGTAAGAAAGTAGATCAGCTCAAGCAATTCATTATTTTTCTCAACAACTTCAATTGACTCTTGTTGGTGTATCTAAAAAATGTCTTCAAGTTGGAGAACTTGTATTGTTGATTTTCAAAGTATTAAATGAAACAGGAGGTTCTTTTAAACAAATGGATGAACTTCTACAAGCTCAAGCAGAAAAAGTTTAAGAGGCGCCAGATATGAGCGAGATTTAAACTAGTAAGGGCTTTAATCGAGAACTTGGTCTTGCTAGAACTGCTAATACTCGTTGGGGTTCACACTATAGATTATTTAATAACTTTATTAGTATGTTTGGTTCTATTACTGATGTCCTTGATACTATTATTGTTGATTTTGAATCTGTTGAAGAAAAAGCTAGGGCAACAGAATATTTCAGAACTTGTCAAACGTTTGAGGTTGCTTTCATATTGAACTAAATGAGAGATATTTTAGCAATCACAAATAAGCTTAATGAATCCTTACAAAAGAAAGAACAAGATATTGCAAATGTTGTTTTACTTGTTAAAGTGGTGAAAAAATGATTGCAAGATTTACGGGATGAAGGATGGGATCCACTTGTAAAAAATGTGTCTGCATTTTGTGTTAGATATGATATTTTGATACCCAATTTTAATGAGTTCTCTGTTAATTTTAGAAGATCTCGACGAAGAGTTGTTGATTATACTATCTCACATCACTATCGCGTGAAAGTATTTTTTAAAATCATTGATTAGCAACTTCAAGAACTCAATGATCGATTTAATGAGGTGGGAACAAATTTGCTTATTGGGGTTGCTTGCTTGAATCTTATTGACTTATTTTATAATTTTGATATAAATAAAATATTGAGAATGGTTGAATTATATCTAGATGATTTTGGTAAAAATATAATGGTTACTCTCAAGAATTAACTAGAGAATTATATTGTTGATGTTTGTGATGTTGGTGAAAGATTTTCTAATCTAAAAGGACTTGGTGACTTTTCTGAGAAGCTAGTTAAGACAGAAAAAATACTTTAATTATCCACTTGTGTTTCGTCTTGTAAAGTTTGTATTGCTCCTGCCTGTTGCCACTGATATAGTTGAAAGAACCTTTTCGACAATGAAGTTGATCAAGAGTGAATTGAGAAATTGAATGGATGATGATTTCATGAGCAGTTGTATGGTGCCTTATGTAGAAAAAATATTTAATATTGTTTCTGATGAAAGTATTATGAATAGGTTTCAAAAATGAAAACTCATAAAATAGTATTGTAATAATATGTTTTAGTTAATCAAACTTTATTTTGTTTCATTTATTGCGTATTTATTTTTTATATATTGAACCCACTTGGTGAAAAGTCTAGTTCCGCCACTGAAGCAACCTATCAAAAATTAATTGGGAAGTTACTCTATTTGACAATGACCAGACTTGATATAGCATTATGTGTCCAAACTCTAAGTCAGCTTTTACAATCTCCCAAGAAATCTCATATAGGTGCAACAC